>CM032233.1:76725000-77270000 GCA_019009955.1 Riptortus pedestris
AAAAAATACCTTAATTAATTTGTGTAATAGTTCGATAAAGAACATTACCTTCTAAATGCTTATGTGTAGGAAGAGATACACATATATTCTGGTGCATATGTTCAATCTGTAGACTACCTATATTTTTAAGTAACTAGACTTGCTCAAGTTAAAATATGTTTTGTGTTCAACTAAGTAAATGTATTGTAATTATTTTAGGCTAGCTAATTAACTGCCACTGTGATGGTTGGACTTTTAAACTAGTATGCATTTGGTTAATTTGTGTTCTTTATGTTGTTCTCATCAGAATTATATATTGTGGTTAGTGCATTCTATTAATGAATGATTACTAAATATTTTGTTTTAACAAATGCTTTAACTAGACATTTTGTTTTAAATTGTTAGATATTTAGATTTATCTATTACTATTGAAAACAAATATTGCTTTTCTGATTTTCATTGTTGCTTGACATTTGTGAGGGATGTTCCTTTCCTGTATCCATTTAAAATGCAGTTTCATAGAATACAATATTGTTAAAGAAGATAAAGACATAGCTATTTACATGATTTGTAACCTCATCATGCTCATATAGTTTGATACTCAAATGTAGTTGGCTTAGTATGTCTTATGATATGATAGTTAGATGCGCTGTAAACAAAATATTTCAATATATGATCTGCTTGTTAGCACATATATGTTCTGTGCAAGGTCAGTAGTTGTGGGGTATTGCAAAGCCATAATTCTATTATGACCTTAAATATTCACCTATCTGGGTATTTATAGTTGTGTTTAATGTCTTGTATTAGTTAAAATTTTGACAAAATGCACATATAATGCAAGTATGCATGGGATGTGCAGAATAATAAAATCCCTCCACATAGGGTTACTATGTAGAGGAAATAAATAATGTCTTGTATTATTACATGATCATGCCCGTGTGACTTTTACATATAAATAATTTACTACTATAGTTATGTACTGTCCCAAAGAATGGGAACATATTGCTATGTGCTACACTTTTTAATAGCATATGCTAAGACCTGTTGTCATTTATTACATATGGATATTCTACGAGGTATAGTGACTACGATTACTAGCACTGGGATCATTCAGATGTATGCATTATATTACAGTGAAATATGTTCAGGTATTTTATCACATATAGCATATACCCTCACAAGAAAAAAACAACCTTATATTATGAAAATATTTTTCACCCTCAGACAGTTAGGGGTATAGATTATTTTTATGCATATCTAGGGGAGGGGGTTAATTTTGAAATCTCTATTAAAAATAAAATCATCTCTTAAAATTTGTCACATATGTGGTATCTAAAAAATGTTCACCTATGGTTGGAAAAATATTTCTTCCTCTCTTCCTTGAATTTCTTAGGCAGAGGTCTGACAAGGTAGCTTTTAGTTACATGAAAAGTCCCCTGGGTTAAAGTGTTTTTGGTTCATTTAATACTAAATAGGCTTAAAATTATTAAACCTTTTAGCTTACTTCCGGTCGAGACGTGTGAGGCACGTCATGCGCACGGCTGGAAAAACAGTATAGGCAATCAAGAACACAAAAATCCCGGGAATATACAGCATACCATGTTCTTGCGGCTCAGAATACATTGGCCAGACTGACAGATTGATAAACACCAGTGTCGCCGAGCATATCAAGAGTTTAAAAAAGATTCGGACAGAAGAATCAGCAATTTCTGGGAAACCAACCACAACATTAAATTCGATGAAGTCAGGGTACTGGCAAAGGTGGACCGATACCAAGAAAGACTGGTTCGAGAAGCTATAGAAATAGTGAAATGCCCAACAACTTCAACAGAGAGGATGGATACAGACTCAGCAAACTCTGGAAGCCGGTCATTCCACAGAGACCTCGAATAAGAAACGAAAACGACGGTATAGGCGATGAACGATCACCGGAAGAAGTATCCGTAGACACCTGGAAGGGTAGACTCCACCCAAGGAAACCGGATAAGACTCAAATATATACCAGAGATGAACATACAACTCTTCAGTCTCAGAGATAGCCCTGAGGAAGCTAGAAGCATGTCTAGCAAAACGTTGGCAACCAAAATGAAGACACGGTCAAGACCCAAAGACCTTAATAGTATTAATGACCAGGACCGTGGAAGTCTACGAGTATATTATTTTTATATTTGAATGGAGAATTGTGCACCATTTACGGAAAATGTCGGTAATGTCTATTGCTTGACTGACAAATCCAATCCGTGACACGCCTCTCATTTCATCAGCACTGAAGGTGTTAAAGGGTTTAGAGCATTATTAATAGACAGCTTTCAGCTGCTAGTTATTTTATTAACATCCTTAGCAGATAAAGACTGAGGTGTGTCATGATTTGGGGCTCCTAGTTTGAATTTAACGATTGGTTGTTCCAAGTTCCTAATTTAAATCATGTCAGCTATAATAAAGGCCTGGTATGCCAGTGTAGAAGACCCTTCTCAAGATGGGCTTCCACGAAAACTATTACCTTTTTCTTGAGAATTTTATAGGAATAGTGGTAGAGAAACTATATAGTACGAACGATAGTGGGGCTTTGTGCTAGAACATAGTGTTTCAAGACACTGGCACTTCGGTTATTCCTCTGTTATGTCATGATGGAACATATTCTAGTATATCTGCAAGTACATTAATGTATTCCCGGGGGTCAAAGTAATGAATGGTGTTTGTTTATAGAGACAGACCTCTTATGGTATAAGATTGTTTTGGCTCCAACTGTGGTTTCCTACTTCATGTTGGGTTGTTATGGTACTGGATGCTCTTTACTGGCTGAGTGCTTCACACAGTGAGACTATGAGGTTTATATAGAGACTATAATATTTATGTGAAATAGAAATTGGAGCTAGACTTAATTATTAAAAGATATAACAAGTATGTGATTTGTTGCATAAGTGGTTGGATCCTGGGGTGGGTTGCTGGCCAGTGATTAAATTTCAGAGGTTAGGGAGACAATAAAATGTCAAAATGTTGGATGTGACCCTTGATGGCATGGAGGTACTAGAAAAACATAGTAAGGGTAAGTTTGCAATTATTTTGAAACCCCTTGGTATCCGATTCCTTATCCTTCAGGATATAACATTAAGGGCACTTATATGCTTCTACATCAACTCAATTAGATGTCTGACATTCCTGTCTTAAGGAGTCCCTTCTTTTAGTAAAAAGTAATGATAAAAATCTAGTTCTATCTAATTGTTTTCTCCACTTGTTCACTGTCTTCTCCAGTCTCTCGTTTATGTATTTATTTATTGGTATTTTATTATCCATATTTATTTTATTTTAATTTGTTACTCATATTATAAGTGATACTATGTTAATATATTTTATATATTATTTTAGTTTAAGCATTTCTTCATTTTATTTAACTATTATAAGATTTGTTGTTTAAAACATTCTTGAATACACATCGAATCCTTGAATCTCAAATTACTAAAGTCTTGATAAACATGACTGATATTAAAAATTGTTATTAACAATTATAAAAGTCATTAATAATGATTTGTAATTTTATGGTACTAGAGTATTTTAGCACTATGTTGCTAGTCATATAGGCTATGTATGTATTCTGTTGCTTGGAGTGTGCCTATTTTTTATTTTATTTTTTAGCTTGATTATCAGTTAAGTGTTGTGTAAGTCTAAATTTAGACAACACTTTCAGGTTGATAAGTATATTTTGTCAGTGTTTCAATATTGCCCAACTCACTTTGTCTTTGCCCTGTGTACCACCTGTGCATTCATATGTTTTCCTCAATTTCAAATTGTTCAATGACCTTATTTTTGGTGGGTTTGTCCATTTCAGTACATTGACAAGCTGCTCTGTCTTTTATATCTTTAACTTTGGGGATTCCAGTTCTAAGATCTGCCAATCCTAGTCACCTAACACATATTCACAGATCAGTTGTCAAGTGTTATTTCTCCTTAGAACAGTTTATGATATACTGTGTACCTGGGATTTATCCCAGTCAAGAATGCTACTATATTATATACAACGATACCAAATAAAAATTGTTTTCACTTAAACTTCTTTCTTAAATTTTGGTATAGAATAGAGTCAATATCTTTGTACAATTTTCTTGTAATTCATCATCTACAGACCAGTTCCTACCTATTCTCTCTGTGGCTACACAGCTGACTAATAAGTCCGCCCTACGATATATGCATGATAATCTCTACCTTTTATATATATATATATATATATATATATATATATATATATATATATATGTATGTATATGGTGTAATAGGCTAAAAGATGATAATTTGAAACCTCATTTGGAAAAGTTAATAAAAGGCTTGAAAAAGCAATTTTGCCAAGGCATGCATCTTCTTGCTTCGATAAAGCCAAAATATAATTAATATAATATAAGGTAAATGCCTTAACTATGAAAAGAAAGAAAAGGTCATAGAATGGCTACAACAAATAAATCAGTCTTTCCTATTATACGCTATGAACTTTGAACTAAAAAAAGTTCAAAGTTCACAGTATTGTTTTCTGATACAAAAGTACGTTGTTTTTTGAGCAAGTAACTATGTGAATTGATGCCAATAAATGTTGGAGAAGTGTGTGAAAATAAATTTGTGAATTAAGAGTACACCTACATGTAAGCCTATCTACTCAATTGCTTTACAGCGCTTAGTGGACACTGTGCAAATGGATAGAATTCCAATCTCAAAAGCTCAGTGCCCACACATCTGAATAAAATTTACAGTGCAATCTTAAAGTTTGAATATGGGATCTCTAGCATAGTAATTCAGTGATTTGACAACTGAGCTACTGCCCCCCCCTTTTTTTAGTTTTTCTAACTGGTCCATTTACTTTAACTATCTTATGTTTCTTTGTTAGAACTAAATGTTTTTTTTCATTCAAATTTATTAATTTAATTGACTTGATTTTTATTTCACAAGTAGGGTGTGTAGTTGAACTCTTAATCCTTAATTAAAGTGCATTGAGGGGCATGGTCAAAAATGTTACAGTATGTGTGTGTTAGTGTGTATACCTCATACAAGTTTTGTTTTATTTATGCCACATTATATATTATCTTATATTAGTTGTATTTACTTTTGGCTATATTTTCAGATTTATGCAGTGATGAACTCTCATGTAATATTATTGCTCCTAATGATAAGCATGGACTTGAAGCTATAAGATCACTTCATAGACAGTTAGATGATGACGCTAATGGTGCTGTTGATCTCTCTGAATCTGATGATGTAAGTCATATATCTTTGAAGGCCAATAATCAAATTGTTATAATTATTTGTGAATGTGATGAAAGTATACTCTAAATTTTCGACTATGTTAGATGGCCACACAACATTGTGTTACTTTATTGCAAGGTGTGGTTAGAGATCTGATTTGAAGGAAATACTCATGTTTTAATTTACTGAGATTGGGTGCTTTTATGTGTTTAATGGTGGACCCATTTATAGTACTTCATCTCGTAAACTTAATTCATCCATGGAGTTGACAAATCCTCAATCTGTAGCTGAAATGGGACTATATGTAGAACTACTATGGCTAACAAATTTTTTCTTATATTAAGCATAATTAATATAAATAAAACAAGCGAATTTAAAGGTTTTGGAAGACCCCCTTCCCCATTTTTTTGTTTGTATTATACTTTGAGAGTGAATAAGAGACAATAAGCAAAGACAGTGATATTCAGCATGCAATGGATGGAGGGTTGGGAGGGGGGCACCTCAGAGGTTAGACTCTCAACTGTCCTTTGTACGCCACTTGAGCATACTGTATAAATATACACTGGGGTTGGGTGTTTTGAGTTGAAGTATTTTTGGTCCCCAATGTATTGAAATTTATCTTTTAAAGTGAAAACAAACCTTATTTAGATTATATTATTAAATAATAATAAATTATCTTTATTAGTTGTTATATAGATTACATTTATTATTGTTACCCAAGTGCCATGTCATAAATATGTTTTCTCTATTTTGTATAGGATTCAAGAATATTATGTTTGTTGTATCTGTATTAAAATAAACATTTGTGACATTAATTCTTTCCTCTCATCTTCAGTTTTTGAGAGAAGAACTGCAGTATGAAAGTGGAGCAGAAAGAAGGCAAAAAGCCTTTCACCGAAATGATGATATGCATATTTCTGTCAAGGAATTATGGGAAGCTTGGGTTCGTTCTGAGGTAATAATTTAAAAAAAAAAGTTTTCAATATTGTTTTATCTCACAATACGCAGAAATGTTTATCCTTATTATTTTATTTAGGTTCATAATTGGACTGTAGAACAAACTGTTGAGTGGCTTTCAACTGGAGTGGGCTTACCTCAGTATTCACATGTTTTTGTGTCAAATGGTGTTGACGGTGCAACTCTTCCTAGGTATATTTGTGAATAATTGTTGAATTATATTTTAGGTATATTCGTTCATTATTTATCACCATTAGTTATATTATTGGATTGCTATTTAATCACGTTTAGTGGCAATTATATACAGCAGACAGTAAATAATTAATGACTAATTATAATACCTTATAAGATGTGAATGTTCCATATATCTTATAAGGTGTAAATTTTCCATACTTGCTTGTGTTCCAAATTTACTTTGAACAGACGAAGAGTTCAAGTTTTTAAATTCATATTTTCACTTTTTTTTATTAATTATTTATAGGTTTCTTAAATTTTCCCCAAATTTTTATTTCTTAAATATTGCTTTAATTTGTAAAAATTTAAATTCATCTATTGGTTTATTAAATGTGAAATATATATATATATATATATATATATATATATATATATATATATATATATATATATATGCTCATTACTAACATATAAAAACACTAACAGTTTTTCAAGAACCAAGGATAATGTAAATACCAAATGAATTCTTTATCACTTTCTTACTCTAGCCCAAGAACCTTTAAGAACATTTTTATCATGTCCTGGGAATAATACTTTGAAAAAGAAAATATGGCTTATCTGTTTTTCTGTTGATTAATTAGATAGAACCATATTTGTTTTAACAATGTCCCAGGAGTATCAAATAATGATATCTCTCTTACTTATCACTAATCGGGTAATAATTTTTTATATTTCTGGTGTGTTTATTTAATATTTTTTTAAACTAATAAATCTTTTATTGAATCTAAAAGTGTTAAACATATCTGTTATCAAAATTGATACTCTAAAAAAGTTCACCATTCCTGGCAAACCTTCCCTGACATTTCTCTTGTCTGCCTGTATAGAAATTTGTTCTTACTAATATCTTCATATTTCATCATTCCTGAGCTAGTCATTTGGTAATTGAGCATTAGTGGAAGTCATAAGGGAGAAACATCCCTCACTGACTCACCCTCACTCATGCACTCTGGAAAGCTGGCTCGAGGAATCCCAGCCTTTTATTCCACATTCTCCATAGCCAAGTAGATCCAAGGCAAATTAAATTTCTCAGGACTGCATCAGCTTTCAGGAATAGTGTTGGTGTAGTGGCTGAAAGCAGTATACCCACACTAGAGGTACTGAGTACAATGCTGGGTATTGCTTCTAAATTTGATTTAATTATATAGTTTTGGGATTCAAGGTTAGATGTCAATCCATCTCCCCAGTGCTCATTTATCAACCTGAGACAATAGCATGGCTACTTCAATAAAAAAATAGTGAATTATGGTCTATAATTCCACCCAAATGCAGCAGGATAACAGTCAAGCTGATCACTTAATCTCCTATCAATCCATGATGACTGGCCCTAGATGCTTTGTATTTTTACTACTCTTTTCTCTATTAGAAACCTTCTTCGGCCACTTTCCTCCAACTTCATCTTTGTAATAAGATAAGGTAGATGTCAATGATTCTTTATAAAGAATACAGCATGCACACGCTACTTGTTGGGGGGAAAAATATTTGGAACTTATAGCTATAAAATAACCAGTTATAGATAACTATGAAGGTCATAGGGCTAAACACTACGGCAAAAGATAGAATATTTATAGACATCCTTATGCTGTAGGTAATTAAAATCCTAAATGACTATATGCATTTATGGCATTCAAAGGGTTAATAAAGTTGTTATCTGTGAATTATTACTAAGCTACAACAAGACTTTTTCTTGTAGAGTACAACAATTACAATCACAGCATTAAAGGAGATGGGTAACTGTCAGTTGACAGAAAAGGAATGAGGAGAAATTGTGTGTATCCGCTATTGGCCTCAGAACTTGGGAGGGTCTGGGGAAGGGTATGTGTGGAGAAAGAATAGAAACACATAGACTTCACTTGAATTCAATGATGATACTACTACTAAACTGCATATTTGTCTCCTCTTTCCGCATATGTTCATCTGTCTGTATTAAGTTTGACGTCCTTTGAAGATATAAAAAGTCTGTCATGCAGGGGTTGCATAAGCTAAGTAGATTTTCCATGTGCTGGTATGACACATTGCTGATCTCATCTCACCATATCTTCTCTATTTCTGAATAAAAATGTGTAGAATTGGCGGTTTACTGTAGACGGTAAACGAGAAAATACCAATAACTCGCTTGATAGTTATGTGTATGAAACAACAATTGTAGAGGAAGAATATTTGACAAGATTGGTTCCATAAAATTTTTCAATTCTAGTCCTAATAACAGAGATATACCCGTATATTTCTTACGCCCCCTATGCCAGATATGATTTCAGCTATTAATTAATACGGTCTTCAGTGTATGCTGAAACGGTTAAATATTGAGTGTGGTATAGATAAAATAAAGTTTTTGAGACAAAAAATTAAACCATAATTTTTGGTGTCATCGCGCAATATTTTTGCATGAATCTCATCTATTTAAACACAACTGTATCAAATGTAAACATTATAGTTCAGAAATGTTTAATTTTTAGTTTGTATTTGACCACTAAATCAGTAGCTGTTTTATTAGCAATAAGGAAACTAACTATCAATTCATGCAAATACATATTACTTTCTGAAGTAAATATATTTTGTGGATGTTTGAAAGTGCATATAAGTCACTTTAACATACCTTCTAAAGCCCAAAGGAATTTACACTTAACACGTTCAGTACGGACTTCAAAAAGTTGGTCTATCCACAAGTACGGCACGGGGTCAATTGACCCCGTGGTGCAACTATTCACAAGGACAGCACGGGGTCAATCGACCCCATACTTATGTCCCCTTTTAATGCGCTACTACAACTCGAAAAATGAACTAAATTACTATATTCAAACATTTTTTTACTCTTTGGACATCAAAAAATATATGGCAGTCGCAGGCCGTGTTTTCATCAATTTTTTGTTACGTGACTTAGAAATGAATATTTACCTTACATTTTTCACCTTGTCGGGAACTTTTTTTTCTCCTTTGTGTGATAATTTTGGTGATCAACGAAGGATTTTAATTTTTGTTATACATTAAAATGGGTGAATATGAATTAACTTTAAATTACGACACATTAAAAATTTATTAGTTTATAAAGATAAAATTACAAAACGAGAAAAACAATCTATTAACTAGGAGTTTAGTTTAAACAAATAATTGGAAAATAAACATAATAAAGAAAAAATATGAATAAACAAATAATTATTTTGTAATTAACAATTCTTCATTATCACAATGGTTAGGACATAGATTTATGGCAGTTGTTGAAGCATTGTAGACAAAGTGACTTCATGTTGCACTCTTCACAATACGTTCTAACTTTTTTGTCTGCTTCTTTAGAGGACAATGTTTTTCTTAATTTTTCGAAACACCCGTAACACTTTTTTAATAAAGCTAAATCCACTAATTGTCGGCCACGTGATTTGCACATTATACAGATTAATGTTCCAAAACGACAGCAAAAACTAAACTGAAATGGGAGGGAAGCGTTCTGTTATTTACATAAGCCTTGTAGATAATAAGACAAGTGGTTCACAGGAAAAGCACGGGAAATAACACGGGGCTATATGAGCCCGTGCCGGACTTGAGCCCAAATACCACTCTCCAGGCCGGCACGGGGTCATAAAGCCCCGTGCATTTTTCAATGATATACGACATATTTTTTGGATTTGAAATGCATAAACGTACTATTTTTAATTATATTTATTAGTACAAAGCAAAAACCGTCAAAGTATTTTTTGAACATTTATCTTCAAAACCGACCCGTCCTGGGAGACAGTTACGTACGGGGTCAATTGACCCCGTGCCGTCCTTAACGTGTTAATAAAATTTACTGACTAATTAAAAAATAGGCTTAATTAAGTGACTAATTGTTAAAAAGGTTTAGTTAATGACCATTTTTAAAATTAGTTTTAGTTTAATTAATACTATTAAATTTTGTATTAGTTCCTATCTAGTAATTACCAAATATTTGGTTACCTAAATAAAAAATTACATGTTATCTTCTTTTAAGAAAAGTATTCATATTTTTCTGTGTTCTCTGTTTTAGATTGGCTGTTAGTAATATGCAATATTTGAATAATGTCCTTGGCATAAAGGATCCTATTCATAAACAGAAGTTAGCCTTGAAGGCTATGGATGTTGTATTGTTTGGACCTCCAAAAGGTAATTTTTACCCTGATGTTATATAGTTTTTATCTTTTCTAATAGTTAATATGTGCTTGTTCCGCATAAATTTATGGGTAATTTTCAATTTTTTTTTTTGTTTAATCTTTTTATATTGCATGCATTGTAGAAGTATGGGTTAGCTAAAGGTGTTAGTTGGTGTCATTAGTTTAAAGATGCCTGTTAAAACATTGAGACATTAACACATTCAATTTTAGCATTTAGTGTGGAGAATGAGATTCGTTTTGATGACTCTCTTGTTAATCATAATATGCTTTATCTTCTATATTCAGATTATAAAAGAGATATAACTGTTGATAACTAATTTTGACTAGTCTTAGCTTATATATTGCGTGTTATACCAAATATAGTTATAAAATATTTTATTTTATTAGCAGCGGTAAGGCGCTGGTTTCTTGAATAATGCTCAAATCTTGCTGGAGCAAACTATATGTTATTGTTATTTTTAAGTTTCATTCTTTGAATATTTATTCACTCCTTGGGACAACTTTGAGGGTCTGATGCTAGAGTTCTGTATTAAAGTAAATTAATCAGTTTATTCTGTTTTTTTTTTTTTTTAATAAGGCGATAACTTAACAGATTTTTAAAGTAAAAATCAGCCAAGTAATTGTAACAAGTGTTCTCAAAATGGAAAGTCCCCTTTAATAACATTCATAAATGTGATTTATACAAATAATTTGCATCTGGGGCTTGCCGTATAATTGGGGAGCTATAACCACTCTTGTAACATTTTTTAGTTTGGTTATTCGAGCAAATTTTAGTGGCCATGATCCAGCCTCACACTAAAGTAATCTTATAAACAAAAATAGCTTCTTTAGATGGATACCAATGGTGTCCAAAACTGCAGGCAGCAAAATCTACTTGTTCGTTTTGACTGAGTACTTTATTTAAAGGTATCGAATTATCCAAACAATTTTTTTGGTTTTATTCTTTATTGTATTTATTTTTCTGGTAGATCCTTAGCTATCATTTAAGTTTTTGGGGCTGTGTTTTTTTTACAAAGAGTTTGGGCAACCGTGAATACAATCTCTACCACTTACATGTATCTACCATCTTGAATATCAAACAAAACATTTTGAAGCTTTTTAATGACCAATTAAGTATAAAATTATCTTTGAAAATGAACAATCAGACATTTTGGGTCCGAGACGACAGATCCAAAAACACTGTTAAAGTAGTTGGATTACAAATACAAATCTGGTCACATAGATATGCATTTTTATGTCTGATAAGAATGAATCAAAAATAAAATGCAAATACAGTCATACTAGCTAAAATTCCTAGAGTTGTCAACTATCCAATAAATTAAATCCCAGATACTTTATTTGGCTAGAATAATGTATGTGCTGTTCTCTATTGAAGGGCAGATATGCAAAGTTTATGAGATTAGAGAAAGAGTGAAACAACATGATTTCTGCTCTATGTTACTCGTAGGGCTACTTTCACTTGTTTTTCTTGGATTTTTCCTTAAACTTAAAATGTCTATTGATTAGAGTTTTCTTCTAAAAGTTATTTTCTACCAAAAAGTAGGAAGGCACCTTACAGTTCATGGAGTACTCATCTTGTCTTGCCTATAAGGTGATAAAAAATGTTTTTTTATTAGTTCAAAAAATTGATTTATATAAAACAAATATCAATCACTGATGCTTTTCCAGTTATTTTTTACATTCATTTGCCATGTTTTAGACAAGTTTATTATTCTTCATTTTAAAAGGAACTGACTCTTCAAAAAAAAAAAATCTTGAAGGGATATTATTGCATGGCTCCATTAGAAGTTATCCTGGATGAGGAAAATTGTTGAGGACAAAAATAAATGGAAGTCTAACACTACAACCCTTTTTTCAGATGATTGGTAATTTTTGACTCATGAGTAAAACTTGCTTGTTGAATTACGCCTGGAAATAATTTATTTCAAACTATTCAATTTCTGAGAGTACATCTTGAAATTAGTTGTCTTGTGGCTTGGAAAGGATGTTTATAAATATCATATTGTAATATTTGGCCACACTGAGATATTAAACATTTTTTGATGACTGTTTTGTTTGTTTATATTTTTGGCGACTCGTCGTGTTAGGAAAAGAATGTCTGTATTCCACATGATTTAATGTAACCGTTCAATTTATCATCAGCTATGAAACACTTCTATCATCTAGAATCTGCCTTAATTCTATTCCGTTTATTAAGCATGTCAGCTTTATGCATTTTGGGGAGTTGTGACTAATAATAAATATTAAAAATATTCTTAATTAAATATATTGTAGGTTTTACAAATTCCCCTGCAGATTGTAGACAGCTCACACCATAATAACTGTTATAAACTTTAGTGGACTACTGTTCGCCATTTTTTTTGTGCAAATAACTGTGAAATCAAGATATATAATCTAAAAAAAGGAAAGAAAGATAAAGAATATATATGGATTGGCCAAATAATAATAACCAAGAGTTTAGTAATGCTAAAATATAATTTAGGAATACCTACAAAGAAATTTTTAGTTTACATATTAAGTCAAGTTAGTAATAAACCAGTGATACTGAAGACTATCTGAAGCTTAACGGGAGAAGTGCCATTTGCATATTAAGGGGCTTAGAACTCATGGCGGTGGAAGGTGAGTTGGTAAAGTGGACTGATTAAGAGAAGCGGAAGGTGATGATGATGATTGATGTTGGTGGAATTTATATAACCTTTAGACCAAATTGAAGCAATTTATAATTCAGCTTGGATTTGCATGTTGAGCGCTGCTCAGCAAACTGAATGAATTCTTATTCATAAAAATAAGACAAACAGCGTGAATATGGTTACTGTTAGCCAGCGAATACCTCCCTCTAGATGACTTAGCTTGTAAAGCAGAAAAATTAAAAATGGTGTGGCTTGTATAAATGCGAACACCATAATTGGAAATAGAGTTTGACATTGTTAAAAGAAACACATTTAAGGCAAGATCTTCCACAGGCTCCATTTTCAAGTTTTATTATACATGAATTAAATAAAGATTGTTAAAATTAATTTGTTTAATTAAATTTGCATGAGATATGCATGAAAGCATTGTCATTATTAAGCCTTTGTATGATTCATAAGCTTCCTTAACACTCTTCACTTTTCTAAAATTAATACAATTTTAGTAATGGATGAGATTTCCTTTCATCTAATGTAGGAATTACTTGCATTAAGGAGACAATTTATGAGAATTAACATAAATGATTGCTGGCATATTAAAAGTAGAATTAACTATAAATTCCATGTGTTACATTTGGAAGAGAAAACTTTAAGAAGTATTTTCTACTTGGAAAGAGTTGCATCTGTATTCATGTTATTCAATAAGTGCATCAATTTCATTTTTTGGACAAAGCTCATTTTATTCTAGCTCAAATATACTTACTTATTGATTTAATGAGAAATTATCATTCTAATTTAATCATTTTGGGTGATAATTAGGCTATAATTATGTTAAGTGAATTAATGAATTTAATAAAAGTTTAAATTGATCTTCATGTTTTTGGAATATAACCCACTTAGGATTTTGTTTTCTTTTTCCTTAGGCTTTTACATGTGTGTATGCGTGTATCTGTAAGCAAGCTTGTTTTAAAATAAATCCTTACCTTTTAAGCCTAGTTCTATTCAATACTATAAGGATCCCCATGTACCTACATGTCTGTTTGCACGGAATAGTATTATGCATTTATCTCCAAAAAATGGTAGCATATATTAATATACTTAACTTAAATTTAACTCAATATTGTTCATAAAAGGTAATTAGTTACTAAAAATAAGAACTTTAGATAAGGATATTAAATTGAATTTTGTCATTTATACTCCCATCCCTCCAAAGTTTAACACTTATAAATTTTCTGTTTTATTTAAGAATACATTTTTGAAATTTTTGTTTCTAAATTTTATTTATCTTTTGTATTTATTTTAAAAGCTAGCCTCAAAAGGATCTACAGGATCATGTTTTTTAAATCAAAGGATGCTTTTTTGACCAGGTAAAAATTATTTTTAATTAAAAGTTTAAACAAACGGATTATTGAATCATTTATTCTTGTTCCACAAATGAAAAACAAAAAAATAGAACAAAGTTAAAGGAACTGTTTAAAAAATTAGCTCTTGTGTATTCTATTTAAAAACAGAATTTGTTTAAACAGACTAATATGGTATATCTTATTATATTATCAACATTTATGGAAATAAATGCATTCTATCTTATTTTATTTCATTGTATGCATTTTTAAAAATACATGTAAAAAGGTTTTAGTAGAGCATAAGAAATTTAAATTACAATTTAGACTTTTTATAAATATAGCCTGGAACTGTAATATGAATTTGAGTCAGTAATTGAAGAATTATTGAAAGAATGAGCTCCTAATTGTAGCTAACATTTCTTAACAATTGTTTGCAATTTGGGATGGGAGTGATTGTTATTAAGTAAAATTGTAGCTCCGTCAATATTTTTTAAATTTTATTATTCCATAACCTTGTTGTGGAAGGGCTATAAAAAGGAATTTTTAGAATGTTCATTTTAATTTTTTTTTTTAAATTTAATATTATATTTCTAACTTATTTCACTGCTTTAACATTAAAGGCACCAGGGTATATTATTAATATTCTCCCATTATGATATTCATTCATTTTTATAAACAAACACTGCTTTGCGTGCTGAAAATTAAAATTATTTTTGGAGTTATTGCAAAGATTTTACAGATTTGATATATTAATGAAGTCTGTCTTTTATTTTATTTTTTAGGAGACATGACCCAGGTTTAAAATTATTATTCATACATAAATAAATATATGGATACTTACATACGTATGTGTGTGTGTATGTATATATATATATATATGTATTTATGGGTACATGTTCACAAAAAACAAATCTTTGTCTGTTCATCATTCTAGTGACCACAATTTTTTATTTGGCCATTACCAAATTCTTAAATGAAAATTCAAAGTAAAACTACAGGAGAAGTTCATAAATGACTCATATCAAACAATAAATGGTTACAGAGCTCCTGCATGACATACATTTTACTTACTTCAAATGTGTGTATATATATATATATATATATATATATATATATATATATATATATTTGTCTGTTAACACTGTAGCAGATTGGTCATTACCAAATTCGAAATATCACTGTTATATGAGACAGGTAAAAAAATTGCATATGTTCAGTCTGGTTTCAAATTTAACTTCCTTTAAATGTTGATTTTTAAATTTTTCTGCATCTCAAATATTAACAGAGAATTTGCATTCTTTAGTATTGAGTCACACACATATTCAATATTTAACCGTTTCACTGAACACCAAAGATCATATTAGGTAATAGCTGAAATCAGCCTTGGTGTAGGAGTGGTGGGGGTTAAGGAGTGAGGAATTTGAAATCTTCGTAATATCTTGTTACAAATATAACAGATGAAAGAAAGATGTTGGCTGCTCAGTGGAGATGGGGGGATTCGTTGTGAAATTAATTTAGAAATGTTTTAATGTAAAAAAAAAAAAATCAATAGACAGGGCGCCACCTACAGTTTTCATGGGGGGGGGGTGATAATAATAAAAACATATAACCTGGTGAAATGTAGGAAAACCTAAAAAAAAGAAAAAAAAAGATATGTTCTAGATTGAAATTTGAACCCAGGGCTCTTACTTAGTAGCTTCCTCTAGCTACTATGCTATACAGCACTTGCTGATAAGAAATTCCAGCCCAGGGTAAATCTCTAAATTCCTTATTATAATTATTATGAATAAAGGCTTCTGCCAAAATGACAATAATAATTATAGGAAAGGGGACTCATATAATAAATTAATCCGGATAGGAATAAATTATAATGAAAATAAAATCAACTATTTAACATTAAAAAAAATCCTCTTGAAATTAAAAATAAATACATAAGAAATTGGTTAAAATTAACAACGTAAATAAAACCAGGGAGTCCTTAAATTTAAAATTAGGCCTAATAATAAAATAATATAAAAAAAAGGATTATCTTCCTTATTTACAAATACAAAAATTCATTTAGCTTGATGACTGGAAAAAAAAAATTTTAACTTTAAGAAAACCTTATTTATCCCTATTTTTCACTGGTTCAGCACTGAGGGGGGGGGAGTATTAACCCAAAATTTGGGATTTACTTGCTGTTCAAAACTAACTGAATATTTCCCATACCTGGCCAGGGTTTCATTTGTTTTCAAAATTCTGCCGCTTCTCCGGTTGCTCCAGGTACCTGTCTCTCCCGGGATTACTTGGAACACTCTTGAATCCTGCATTATTGGAATACTGGGCATTATATTTTCCAGCCGAAAATCCGGACTTACGGCACAAAAATATATTCCGGTTCCAAGGCAGAGGCCACAGCACGTGGCGTAATCCTCCGTTCCTCTCCTTACCTGCTTGCCTCCCACCATCACATTTCTCCACCTTCCCCTCATCTAGGCTCTCTTCCCCTCCTGTCCCTTATTAGCTACTATTTAATCTAATTAACTAAAACTAACTTAACTTATTTAAAACTAAGTTCCTATACATAAATATATACCTAAACTTATATCTACATTAATATTTAATTTCCTAACTAGTACTTAACTAATCTTAAATCTAGATTCCAATATAAAATAATTCTTACAACTATCATTAATACGCCATGAAAGGGGGGGGGGATACTTAACTAATCTTAAATCTAGATTCCAATATAAAATAATTCTTACAACTATCATTAATAAGCCATGAAAGGGGGGGGGCAGAGTATTCTCACCTGGCTGGAAATTTCTTTAAATTGGAGGAAAAGGGGGACACAATGGTGGCAAGAAAATACAACGTAACAATCTCCGATATTATGAGTCGTTTCAAAAAATGTTATAGAATGACTCTTGTTAAATTCTCTACAATTTTTTTTGTTTTTCAAATATTTAGTGAGTTATTCAGCCTTCAGTAAAACCCCAATTCTACTCATCGGTTTCTTACTTAGAAATAGAAAATATGTGGTGAGAAGAGATCAGTTGTGTGTCATACCTGCACATGAGAAATCAGCTTAGTTTACGCATCCGGCTTACTTTTTAGTTTAATTCCAGGGATAAACTCAAGCACTGGTCACTCTTTCCACATTTTAAATGATGGATTTCTCTTCCCCTGCGAGGAATACAGAAAATATTTGTTGGACCTTTTTTGTGTATTATTAAAATACCCACAAATTATGTCCTAGAATAAATATTGATCCAGTGCATAGAACCATAGATATTTACTATTTTATTTCTTGAAGTCCCTTACAACTTGAATGACTATTTAATTGTCAAACTACTTTTACTTCGTCTTCAGAAAGTTTAAATAAAAGGAATTTTCATACACATAGGTTAAAATTCTAAGTTGTATTGCTTTTGTAATGTATTGACTTTTAAATAACCTAGTCTTGAAAGTTTTAAGAAATTTGCTGAATATGCATGTTTGCTATCATGGGGCTATTAATGTTTATATTTGTTTAATTATTAATGTTCTCTTAAATGTTCACTCATTCATTATAATTTATTTATACTTATTTTTCAGAGTCTAGTAATCATGTTAAGGATATAATATTAGTAACTTTGCTAATGGTAGCCCTGATTGGATTCTGGTATACATATCGAATTAGTAAAAACTCCAAGAGACATTTGAAACGTATGATGAGAGATATGGAAAGCCTACAAAAAGCAGAGCTTGCTTTGGATCATCTACAGGTAATTTTTAACTCACATGCTTAGGAAATTTTTTTCAGAACTTTGATCCCAAAGATCTGTTTTTGTGTTACTTGTACAACATTAGTTTCAGTTCAGGATGCAGAAGTGTTCCACTCCATTTGACACCTTGATTGCCAGAATAAAAGGTGGAAATTTGCCAAAATCTTCTGAAAAGCCCAAATGACATTCAATTGTAACTTGTGGTGAAAATGGGTGTATTTCAAAAATCCTAGTAACCTGAAACATTTGGTTAAACCAGGACAACCAGCTTCTTATCCCAAGAAAGGTGCAATATGTGAGGGAAAAAGTTATGATCTGTGGAATTTTGAGAGTATAGTCCTAGTTTTGAGTTAGTCCTAAATATTGAAAAATTATTTCAGAGGTTTACTCTGCCCAACTTGAGAGAGTGCATGCTATTAGCCATTCTTACCTAGCACTGGTGAATAGGAACCAAAACCTTTCACAAGAACACATGTAAGACCCCCCTCCCTCCCTACATGCCAGATAACAACAGAAAACATCAAGGATTTGGAATTTGTTCTTCTGTTTACCATTGGATTAACACCTGTAGCAGCCATGGTACACTTCATTTGTGGTAGATATTTCAACACATTTGAAGAAGTGGAAGATGGGCATAAAGATTCAACGTGGTACCAGAATGGCATCGAAAATTGGCTCAAAGGTGGCTTCAAATGATAGAAAATGATGGTTTATATTTTGAAGAATAGGTGTCTGCTAATCAAAATTATGTATTACAAATTTAGAAAAAAAAACTTTTGAATCGCCCTGACAATTGTGTTTCTTAAAAAGCAAATGCTGAAACAAGTAGCATGTCTTTTACTCAATGAATATATTGGAACTTGTCATTTATTTCCCGCCATTGATTATTTAGATTTGAATCCTAGACTTCATACAATTGTATGAAAACCACAAGTGTAAAACTATGTATGCTTGTTTGGTTGTAGCCTTTACGAAAAGGCAGATTTGACCTTCTGCCATGTCATCATTATTGGTAAAAATATTATGAATTTTAATAAATACTGATTATATATTGCACCTATTAAAATTGCAAAAATGGAATTACCACTCTTGATAGGGGCTACCTATTTTAATTCATAATAAATGGAGGCTAATGTCAACTTCTCAAACCAAGTTGATGTTTAGCTGTTGAGTTTGAGGGTAAGGAAGGCTATGATACAAAGTGTTAGGATTGATTAGCATAAGAACCCAGTTGCTCAATTGCTTGAAAACTTACCTAGAAAATGGCGGAACCCTGATTATTGTGACCAGAAAGGATGACCTCCCCTGCTTTTACCTTCATTACTAGTATATTTTATTGTTTTTTAACCATATTATACTGCCTGCTGAAGGAGCTTTTTATTCTTATTATTTTTAAACATAAATAAAAATATATTGTATTATAACATAATATTATTAATCAAATAAGACCAAGGTATTTAAACAAAACCCATTTGAACATCAAAATATCTGTATTATAAATTAATGAACAAAACAAATTAATACATTAAAAAGATCAGATGTATTATAACCTCTTACTTACAATTCTGTTTTTCAGAATTTATATATACAAAACATATTAGTATGCACAAACTATATCGGATCCAAATAACTCTTGAGGATGGATTTGATGATGATGACATGAGATAGAACTCAATGAGTAATTGATGACTTGGACTAATACTGAACTTGCTGGACTTGACGTAAAGTATGACTAAAACTGAATCATCAATGCGTGCTGTGTGCCGTATACTGTGCATAAGCTAGAACAAAAATTTGCAAGTGGTTTAACTAGAGACCCTGGGAAATTTTCCTTTTCAAAATAATGGAAATTTATAACTAGGATAGTGAATTTTGAGTAACGTTTTCTTCAGTAGGTCTTTAGAAAAACATGTTAATATTATTTAAATTTTGCAGGGTTGCACATCCTTATTCCCTCTCTTTGCTATGACCCTGGCCTTTTTGAATGTGCAGTTAAATTTGTTAATTTTACATTTTTTACTTGTCAAACATGACAAAAGTTACTAAACACACAGTGTGAAACTTGATGTCAGATTGACATGGGTGCAAACTAAGCCAATCCCATTCTGATGGGGCACATCACAGTATGAAGTCGTCCCCCTTACTGGACAACTTCTTTCTAAATTCTCCTGTTGTTCCCTAATCTTTCAAGAACTGCCTGCTTTTCCATCCTTGTGATTTCGTGTTCTTCTAAAATTTCCTTCAGTGACTTACTGTATTGATATGATGAGGTCACCATTTTGTACCAAATTGAATATTTAAAAAAGAACTTCATTTGTTAATTAGTGCTGTTCAATGATAACCAGGTGGATGAAACTTTTTTCTGATCTTGCACATCACTTTATTTATTTTTGTTATTATACGGAAATTGTATCTTCAAAGAATATGTAGACTTCTGTAATAAATGGAAATCATTATAAATGTATTTACCCATAACTAACAATTTTCAATGGTTTAGGGGTCTGTCTTTTTTGTCTAGTGGTACAACAACCACTGTAATCTCCCTTTGGCATACTCAATTTTAACTCCCTAGTTAAATCTATCCTGAGCTTCCCTGTTATCGAACCTCAGCAATCTCTTGAGCTATCTTTCTCAAGAGCTCATGGCCTAATACCAAATGACTTTTCATAATATATTTTTTCGACTGTTCTACCACAAATAAATGATTGTGCTTCAACTACTTCAAGGCAGCTAATTCTGATTATTTAATGATTTAGGGGAAGAGGTGGTATTTCTTCCCAACTTCTAATCCAATGTCATTAGATAATTTAACCATTTGTTGAATTTGGGTGATTAATATTAGAACAGAGGCATATAACTAGTTTTGTTTGAGCAAACCAAGCTCTCTGACCAAATGATATCAAATTTGAATCTCTGATGCTAGATTACTCTCTTAAATTGTGAGGAAACCTTGTCTTTACATCAAGCAATTCAAATATTTTTTCTCTTACGTATAACACATTAAAAATAATAATTAAGTTATTGATTGATTTATATTAAATTTATATTTTATAATTTTTGTTTCTATATTTTCTAGAAAGAATTAGAACGCGCTAGACAAGAGCAGGAGTATGCTACTACTGAAAAACAAGTTTTAGAACAGAAACTCTTGGAACACAGTGACTCCAGTGAAATTAAATCTTCATGCTCTGATTTAGAATTAGCGAAACTTCGAGCTGAAAATGAGGTAATTATAAGTTCCTTAATCTTGGTTTATTTAATAAGAATCATTACATATTTTAATCAGTATGAATCTTATATCTTTTCTTTAGGTGTAAAAAAATGAATGTATTACTGTTGCATATCTAAAACTACTCTGGTTATAAATCTTTAAATAATGTCATCGTATATTATTCTGTTCTCCTTTGAACTTTTGATATTCTTACTCTTTCAAAGAACTGTGTCACATTTATTGAGATTTATGTCTTATAAAAATCATCCTTTGACAAAATGTTGTTAAGGTTATCATGCCCCAATATTTTTACCTGTCCATACTTTTAAAAGACAATGAATGCTTATCACATCATTCATTCCATAAACGAGTATGGGGAAGTATGAGTACTGAAGCCACCAGAGTGTTTTAACACACTCTGTGAGGTTTCTCACCTTTCATCAATGCCTAAGTACTTATTCTATTTGTCATGCTCTGGATGAAGGAGTTTACATAATGTTTTTGACCACACAGTAAAAAAGAAGAAATGGAGAACAATCAATCTCGCAAATTAAAGCAAATCTTAATTTAGTTTCAAGCTAAGTAATATATATATATATATATATATATATGTGTGTGTGTGTGTGTGTGTGTGTGTGTGTGTGTGTGTGTGTGTGTGCATGTGAATAAAATATACCTTTAAGCCTCTTATTCGTTGATTTTTCTAGATGCTTAGAAATGAACTGGAAAGAGCAGAAGTTGAATTGAAGGATCGTTGCTGTCTACCTCCTCCAGGACTGCAGCAATGGCTACAGTTGACGCATGAGTTGGAAAACAAGCAATACATCAAAAAGAAAATGTCTGCTGAAAAACAGCTACAATCTGCTCGAGATGCAGTTAGTACTTTTTTAATACTTTTTTTTTTTTTTTTTTTTTTTGGCTTTTGAAAGAAATTCAATACTAAGTATAGTAAAATAAAATGTGGGTACCCATGCTCACTATATTTTAAAAATCTTCTTCATAAATTCGAAAATACATTGTATTTCAGTTCAATTTGCTTTTTGATTACAAGAAAGATGTAAATTGTAGTTCTGAAGCAACTTACTTTGAATTATTAATATAAATTCATAATGGCCCCAATTAGTATTGAAATGATTCATTGATTTATGAAAATGTGAGTTTATTTATGTGTGTCTACAGCATACAATTATATATAATCATATTTCCTAGATCAGTATAACTTTATTGTTTAGTTAAATGATGTAGCCGTCCTAGTTATTCTTTTTAACAACACCTTGATTGTGGGACGAAGTCAATTCGTGTGAAGCCTCGCAGTTTGTGGGATCCTTCTAGTATATTTTCCTCACAATGTGAATCAGTTTGTAAAAAAGAATTCTTTAGTTTTGACGGAAATAATTTTAAGATAACACTAGCTAAGGTACCCAGCGTTGCCCGGGAAATTATTGTTGACTGACTAATGATGGTATTTTGATAAGACTTCAATGTGTACAATTACACTCCCTCCACGACGTAATGATTTTCCGAAATAGCCAACCCTGAAGGGTAACTTTTGGGGATTAATAAAATAGAAATTTTAGTTTTGAAGGATAAATGAAAATGTGTTCCTAATTTATCTTTCTACACTTTATGACTCACCGTTTTTCAATAATTCAAAACATAAACATGGGTAGCATTTATTACATAAATATCATCTAATATGAACATATTTTCTTTCAAGAGCCAACCCGAGCTCAAATAGTTTAGGCAAAGTTTTGCACGTAAGATTATATTTTTAATAGTGAATCTCACTGGAAATCACTTCCAGCAATGCCAGATGGGATATAAGTAAACTCAATTAACTGGCAAGGCTTCCGTCATCTTCCCCTCCCGCATTAGACTTCTCGCATTTCAGCCTCTCTTATAATCCCCATTCCCGTTTGGACCTAAAATTTTTAATATAGCTTATAATCATGGAAGAATTAATGCTAATTGACATACCGAGTTTTGCTAAGTTCGGTTCAATCGTTAGTGCCCAACAAAATTGTTGGCTCCCGTTTTAGATTTTAGTGTATATCACGTTTATACTTTGTTAAACGACAAAAGTGAATATAACAAAAGTTACTTTAAATAGAAAAATAAACTACTTTTGTTGTGTGCATATTTGAAGAAAACCCAATTGAAAACGAAATACAGCTATTTTTAAATTCAGGCCTCTCCTACAACCCCCACTCCTGCCCGTCCCTAGAAATGTTGGTATGGCTTATTATAAAGAAGGTGTTAGTGCTAATACACATACCGAGTTTTATTTAGTTCCGTTGAGTCTTTCGTGTCAAATAAAATTGTTGACTCCCGCTATACTTTTTGGCGTATAACGCATTTGTACTTCGGAATACGACGAAAGTATATATAACAAAAGTTACTCTAAATAACAAAATAAACAACTTTTGTTATGTGCATATTTGCCGAAAAACCAATAGGAAACAAAATATCACTATTTTTAATTTCAGGCCTCCCTTATAACCCCCACTCCTGTTCGTCTCAGAGAATATTAATATACCCTTAAGTCTAAGTTGGGTTAGTAGTAATACACATACCGAGTTTCATAAAATTCGGTTCAGCCGTTTATGCGTGAAAAGGTAACAAACAAACAAACAAACATACATGAAAGAAACAAAATGCAGTTATGGTGTCTATGACATTTGAAACGAAAAGTTATCGTGAAATTTCGAGAAAAAAATCAATGTACAGACAGAGGTTACAATTTTATATATACAGATTGTAGATGGTCTCTGCTATCTTTTAGTGGATTAAAGTATACAGAGTCAATTGACCCCGCTATGTAGTTCAGGTACATTTTTATGCATTATGACTGTTATGCTATTTTTTTCTGCAGACAATCCGAAATTCAGTGATTGAATTAATCTTACTAATTTTACAATTTTGTAACATTCCCAACGTCTATTCTTGAGGAACCAGTACTGGTGTATTGCATCATAGAAAAGATACACTAACTTCTCTTTTAGAGTAATTTTTATAATACTCATGCTACTCACCATTTGCTATTTTCTGTTATATATGTATAAGCAATGTATGTACTTAAAGTTAAAATTTTTCCGATGAGCCAAGAAGGACATCAATAAATAATAAAGTTCAAGTGGCACCTCTTCTCTTTTTGGAGCTACTTTAATATGGTAAACATCTGATTTTTTTGCTGCCAGATATAATTTTTGTTCTAACGACACAAATAAAATTGAAATAATTTTTATTTTCCAGTAACTGTTACATCTTCAATTAATCTTCCTTTCAAGTGTTTTCTTTCAATTAGTATTTATTGTTTGTAACATAAAAAAAATGTGACTGTTTGCCGTGGTTTGCTAATTTTGAAGTGAGCTTCTTCACTGACCTTTACTTCCACTCACACTCCCTTCCCATTTCAAGTTGCATACAATTATTATTCCCACCCCACAAAAATCTTCAATATGGTGAAATAAGTTGGCAAAGTTCTTTTGGTCCTTATTTTGTGATTTTGTGTAGCTCTCTATGACTTAAGTAATTCACTTTCATTAAACTTGGCATCAAGTTTTACGTAATAAAATTAATTAGCTTTTTCTGGAAAACATGAACTGGTCCTACATTTTGGGTCAAACAGTATAAATATTTGTCATATTTTGAACAATAATATTTACTTTGCTAAAAGTCTTTTTACATATCCCAGTTTTAAATTGTTTACCAGCTTTCATATGCCATTAATTGGTACCTGAGCTTCAACAAAACTTATATTTTGACCTGATACTATTGAGTTAATTTATTATGAGTATTTTTGTATTATAGAAATTTAACATTTTTTTTAAAAAACTCAAAGTTTTGATTTTGAGTTTTGAAAAAAAACTTTATAAAGATTTTAAAATTAATCTTATATATTCAAGTGGTTCAATGCTGAAGAGAATTATACAAGTTTTAAGTTTCAGGACAAATAGCTTTTGAGAAAAGAGCTTTAGAAGATTTAAAGCAAAAACAACAGTTTTGTGATTTTAAACTTATATAATTCAAAAACCAAAAGTGAGAAAAGAAAAAACTTTGCATTTCTGGTACCATTTATTCATAAACCATAAATACCAAGTTCCACTCATTTTTATTACCTCAAGTCCAAAATTATCTTTCATTGGTTGATTTGGTGAAGAATGGTCCTTCTTTGCTCTCCAAGTCAGCTCACCTATTCAACTACTTTTCTTGAAAAAGGAAGGTAATGATAAAGAAAATGGTGTTTGCAATCACACGATTGCAAACAAGAATATTTAAAAAATGATTAGAAATAATGAAAGAACAGCACAGATGACACATCAGAAGAAGTCCTGAAATTACCAAGTTGTGTGAAGAGCCTGATATCCTCTATTCTCTAGAAAAAGGGTTGACTGATATGGTTGGGGTATTTTAAAAAACAGAACCCTTCAGACTCTGAAACTGTTACACCAGGAGGAAGTAGGGAAAGAATGAGAGAAGTGTATTATTTTCTGACTAATGTGATAAAACTGTACTTTTATAATACATATATTGCATTAGGTTTGGCTATTTAATTATCTCAATTTTGATCAAAATAAGTACTTTATGAGTTGCTTTTTGTGTTTCTTGGGGGAATAAAGATATTAAAAGCTTTAGTTTTCAATACTAATCTTTAGCTCCTGATTTTTAAGCCAGACAAAAATAATGTATTGACTTATTTCAGATTATTTCCATCATCTTCACTGAATAATATTCGATCCGTTGTCCACTGAATAATCCATTGTCATTCTAACATTGTTATAGTAGTTATTTATGATGGGTTTGTTCTTTTGTGTTCACAATGACTTTATCTGAAATGAAATTTTCATTAATATTTTACTTATTAGCTAAGGTTGTAAGTTTTACACTGCTCATCCTTGTCCTATATACGAATGGTGATCAGAAAGTGTTGTAATTTTTATATATAATCATACAAGTCTTTTATAACTCCAATCAGAATATCCCTCTTCAACATTTTTTGTTACCATGGAACAGTTATTTTCAGTTTAATATTTGTATCATTTTGGAATCTGAATATAATTCACTTAACAAGCTATATATTCTACAATATTTTTTGGACTTATTCTACTCATCTTGTTATTTCTATGAAAATTTCATACGATTATAGTATATCAGCTTCCTTTTCTTTGATTACTTAAACTGGTTTTAATTCATCTCATTAAGATTTTGAAAAATGTGCAAATACCAATTCAATTTAAGAAATTTAACTTGTAAAGTTTATTTAATGGACATAACAATTTGTATATAATTTTGATATTTTCTAAATGGACTTCAGTTATTGGATCAAATAATTGTAAAAAATATGTCTCCAGCCCTTTAAATTCCTTCTTAAATATCAAATCCCCATTGGAATTTTACTATTATTTTTCTATAATGATAAATCGACTATTTTTTCATAACTCAGGTATATTATATAATTTATGTTCTTGTTCAATAACTTGGTACCTTCTTGCTTACAACTAGTAACTGCCAATTAAAGGGGAATGAAATATGAATTACAAATTATGCTCTACTACTAAAGGGTAATTGAGCATTAGCCAATTTTATCCATACTATGCTACCAAAGTGTAATCGAGCATGAGCCAAATTTATCCACACTGTGCTACCAAATTGAAATGGATATCATTACTATCTCAAAACATTGCACAAAATGATCAACAAACCAAAGCAGCTCATTGTATTATTTTTAAACCTCTTAGTTTATATCAGAAAGTGAAAATATACTTTTTTATACATTGTGCCTTTACTAGAAACTTTGAATAGAAATTGAGATGAATACATTCAAATTCATTAAGAAACTTGCTATCACTTGATGCACTTGTAGTTATTTCCTACAATTGTTCTTTTATGTATTTTGTTATAACTGAAATATCAAAAACATTATTTATATATATTTTTAGTTGTCTGTTTTATTTAATCTGCCATTCCTACTCATCTGAGTTTCACAATAAACTAATATATTACCTACGTCTTGTAAACATTACACACCATGTATTGTTATTATGTTAATAATAGATATACCTGGAATTTAAAGTGAAATTGATTTTTGTCATTATTAAGGTGTCTTTATATTGAAGTAAATATATTGTGATTGTGAATCATGCCGGGGATTAATTAATCTTTATAAAAATGTTGTTCATGCTCCTTCATGAAATGTATGAAAAATGTTAATTCAAGAATAGCACACAGGGAATGTGCAGTTTATGATACTTTGAGGCGATTCTATACTTTTTTAATCAAGTGACTCCTTAATTGCTCTTTCATTACTGCTACAGGAAAGGTAGCACAAGACTGTGAAATTTCAATCCCAATTCTTTCTTAAAAGTTATAACTCGCTAAATACCTGTTAAATGAAGATATATCCCATTGACTAATGTATTGTATTGAAGTATTGATATATATATATATATATATATATATATAAATTCTGGAGTGCTAGGCATTTTAATTCTTTAATTGCTTGTCATTAAAAGTAACTACAGGGATACCAAACTAGCTCTGTGTGTTGTCTTTCTTCTCCTAGTGTTGTTAAGGAAGATAAACACATTTTCTGCCAGTCCTAATCCAGGGTAAAACAGGTATCCTCATGTCTAACACCTATTGTTGTGTGATGGTGTATTGTTAAACTTGAGTACTGTTATAGAATGTAGTCTCCAGAGTGCAACCCCAAATTTCACCGGTCTTGATGAGAACTCCTAAAATTATGGGAAAGAGTTGGTATAACACCTAGTGCATATTGTCACCAAGAACAAAATAAAAATAATCAGCATAATGAGGAGCACCGATTATTGTTCCTATTTATAAATAAATTCATAAGTGATTATTGTAGTGCTATTCTCTATAAGCTTCTTCCCACAGATAGTACTGAATGTTTCATTCCCTGCTCTGCTGGGACGAGATTTAAATCCTTTGGAATCTTATTAAGTGGATATGATGAATTCTATGATTCTTATTAGAATGTTTTTTTTTTCTTTTCTTAAAACCTCCAATATCTTCCTGAGAACAGGACTACAAAGCATATATTAAAACTTAAAAGTCAAGCCCTTTAGTATATCCCTTATGTCCCAAACTCTCAGAAAGCCAGATTTCAGAACTCTTGATTCCTTTCCTTTCTTATAAAATTGAGTAAATTTCCATCCATATCAATTGATATCCCACTTTTCCCAGTTATTTTATAGTACTCTCCTCTTCCTATTTCATTTCAGTGTCATTGCTCATTATGTTTTCTTCTAGCATCTAACTATCAGGCTATTTTCTTTTTAGAATCTTTGGAAATGCCTTTTCCATTTGTCTACATTATCTGCTGGAGTAATAAGGATTCTTTCCTCTGCATTGTTTTCATTTAGTAATCTTTCTGATCTTTTTGTTTTAAAGATCTTTATATTTTTGCAGCATTATTTAATGTTTTCATTAAAGGTTTTGCTTCAAGAGCTAAAAGTTTGCATTAGTTTCTGGAAATATTTATCCTCAGATATATACAGGTTTCCATAAGTTATTTTCCTCATTTTTTTCTGCATTATTTTGCTGGGAGTCACACCATTTTGTTTTTTCTTGAACTTTAACTTGCATTCCACATTTTTCTTGCACTATTAAAAGTATTGTTCTTTATTTTCCTGCACAATATCTTTTTTTATCTTCCGGGTTTAATTTTCTAAACTGGTTACAATTCTTTTCCATAGATTCTGAATTTAAAAATAAGGTAATTTTTCCCCCCTTGACCTGTTTAAGGATGGGGCCATTTATATTTACTTTGAAGCTGTGTTTTGTTCGCTAACAGGTGTTTTGTGCTGATTTCTGCTCCACTTTACATTGAAATGTGTGGTATTAATTATCTTAATTATGATTACTATCCATTTGTTTATTCATAAAAATGTAAATTTTGTTTCTCAGTTTAAAGTGGGTGGCATCCTTTAGATAACGAGTTCGAATTTGACCTCAGTTGCGTAAAAGGGCCATAATGAACAATAAATAAATAGTTGTTATTTTCAGTCATTGGATTTATCGTTCAACCTTTCATTTTCATGAAAAAACTACAATTATTTTTTTTTTACAATTTATTTTAGAAAAAAAATTATTTTATATCAGTTGTTGAGGAGGCTATTGTTGATATTTTTATTATTATTTATCTGATGATAAATTACTTTAATATTTAACTTCAGCCAATTCTAAACTCAAACTTACTGTAAATGTCTAAGTATATTCCAAATTAATTGTTTACATGCTTGGCTTCGTTCATTATATAAAACTACTCGTGGTCCCAATCATTTTGAGGGTTTATTAAATATGTAAAGGCATTTTATTTTTAGGAATGTAATGCTGTAAAAATATATTTGGAATCAAGCCTGAGAAAAATCAAGAACATCTTGTTTTGGGCCAGAACTTACTCATTCTATTGACAATGGGACATTTTATTTAGGTAATTTTTAATGGCTATATGTTACTCCTCTTTCAAATTATGTTTACTAAAGAAAACAATTATTCAATTTTTCCTTTACGATTTTATTAATTCACCTTCTTTTATGTTGCTCTGTTAATTTTTTTTATTTCACAAATTATAGTTAAATAAAATTAGACATTATTAATTGGTTTCAAATGTTATTTTTAATTTAACTATATAACAAAATTTTTATAATTTGTTTTCATGATTATAATCAACAAAAACTACTACTATAAATGTGATTTGCCTAGCTTATTTGATTGTAGTGGACAAAGCTTCTGATGAGTATTTTATTAGTTATTGTGAAGATTTACTATCCTATTTTTATTATTACTTTATGTAATTCTGACCATTTAAGTTTTAGTCTTTGTGTATTTTCGCCATCCACTTCTTTTTTTGTTCACTCTTTAACTGTTCTTTTGTGTTGGCTGTGTCAAACCGCTTTTTTTTTTGTTCTTAACAACCTTTCTTTTGTTGTAAATAATCTCATTTAGGTGTTTTGTTATTGTTCAATATTCTATTTGTACGTTACCTTTGTTGTTTTCTTGTGTCTATGTTTATATTTGTATGAACTGTGTTTTTAGCTTATTATGGTATGTCAGATATTTATTTATATAATGATGTCACTTATACTTCTATAAACTCTTCTATTTATTCACTCATATTTTTAAAATAAATTTTAGTTTTGGGATTTTTTTCTAATTGAACCATAATTAGTTTACAAAAATTATGTGGACTATTATATGTGAAATGTTTTTCTCAAACTCACTCAACTTTTTCGTGTTTTAGCATTGGAATTCATCAGGTTGCTAACTTTTATTATTTTGACAGTATGCCATATCTGAGAAAAGAACTCGATTTTTAAACTGCTCTCTTACTCATTTATTAAGCAATTAAATATCTATTTAACCACCCATGTTTCTATTCTTCAAAAAAATAAAACTGTCAGTACGTCAGTTCCGTTAACCACGGAAAATGTGGACACTTCATGGTACTGTTGGTTGATAGAAAAGAGATTATTTGTTTTATTAAATTATTTTATTGTATATACAAAAATAAATTCTATTGAAATTTCCTGAAGGCTCCTTGCAAGAACCCTGATTATAGTACTTATGTTTAGGAATTTTGTTACACCATTTCTTCTTTTGCAAATTACAAAATGGTTCAAATTCCTCTACAAGCTATTTCTTAAATGTTTTGTACCTACAAAAAATGTGCTGGGCTTATTTATCTCATAATTCAATTTAATTTATAGGGTTATTAATTGGGATTATTTTAGATCGTGTACAATGAGAGATCATTCTTTTGGCTATTTGTATGTGGTTGTATTCTACTCTTTGTGTGCTGAAGTGATGTAATTCCTTTAACCAAAACCTGTTAGTTTTTTCTTGATCTCTGAAAATTCATTCTATTGTCCTAATTTGTGCCAACTAGAGGATCTTGGTAGCTTCTACTTTATTAACACGTTGTTCAATTTGTTAAAATATTTCATTTGAACTTCCCTCTGTGGTTTGCTCATGGTTTCCTCATTTTCATTCCATTTTGTATGTTCAATATAATAAAACCCTTTGATTGTCTAATTTACACAGTGTTAGTTGCTTTTATTTTTTTTTTCTTTCTTTTGGGAAAAAGTAGCTATTAGGTTTGGTAACATCTGAATTACACAAAATTTCCATCAAACTTTCGTGAAGCGCAGTAAATTAGTGACAAAAACAAGATCAGTTTGAATTTATAAATTATATATATATATATATATATATATATATATATAAAACAGCTCCTGTGATGGACTTTTTTTGATTTTCTGCTAATTGTCTGTACAGACATGTTTTAATGCTGTATGGATGGTGCCAGATCATAGATAGTAGTTTAAGGACTATAATTTGAAACTAAAATATATCCCCTTAATTGTATGCACTTGTACTAATTATGCAGCTTCTTTACTTTAATACTTCCATACAAGAAATAACAATACAAGAGAATTCTCAATTGTCCTCTGAAATATTTCTAGAGTTTTTATATGTACACTTTCAGCAATCATTCATTAGTTCTATCTGGCATTAAGTTATTTATTCTGGCACATTGTATAATCCATCACAAAACGTAATCAAAGGCATTAAAAATAACTAAAAATTTAAGTTTAGCCATGGAATGAACTAAAACCATATACAAATATGTCAAGTTTCCTATGATTATTATTCTTTGTTACTTGTTTCTGAAATGGGTTTGTTTGAATCTCTTATTAGTGTCATTACACTATGCTCTATAGATGACCAAACTGTCAAATTGTGAATTAAAGTCTGTATGAAATTCATTCTAAAAAAAGTGAATGATATTTCCATGTAGATGTGTATATTTGTAATGAAATTTAAATATATCTTTGTCATGACCCTTCCTCTTGTTTTATCAAACACATTTGTGATTTAAATAATTTCCATTTCTTTGAAAAATCAATAGGTTCTATATGTAGAGCTTGGCATTAAACCTCCAGTTGTCAGTGTGACATCTTATTTTCAAGAAATGATTTCAAAATGCTTGAGATTCGGTAGTACTCAGTTATTCAGTTCTGGTTTTCTGTGTATATTTCCAAATTTAAAAAAAATATATTTGGAAAGACAAATTAATACATATGGCTGTTTTAGATAGTTTTATATCATTTATACTGAATAGCATGACTATTTAATTCGCATAAATATCTTTATATATATTGAAATCCAGTGGTAGGAGCTCTACATAAACCACCTTCTTCTAATCCTACCATATTCACAGCAAACCCTTTTTTAGGTTGCAATAAGAGCTTTTGATGGTGGCTCACTGATATTTCGAGCATTTTCTTCTCACAACATTGTTATAAAGGAATCATTTTTTAACCTCAGTTTGTCTTTTTAAACATCATTCATTAAATATTTTGTTTGGGGAGGAAATTACTTGTAGAAATCATTCTGGGAGAACTCGTTTCACTACCAACCATACTACAAATCTAATCACCATCTTGTAGATTAGTAACTCTCAGAGAATCAGAGAGCTTTCTGTAGGGCGTAGATGCATCCAGCCTCTGCAACCATTCTAGCTTTGATGCCAACTTTAATTTTATTCCTTTCCATAGTCAACCTTTTCAGATACGTGAATAATACACATATAGGAAACCTCTACTCCCATAAAACGTGCGCCTCTCATCTGCCTTAATATTCTCATGTACTTCGTCTTATAATTGTTTTTTCTGTACCCTGTGACATGAACTTATTGTGCATTCTTCTCCAGCACTAGCCAATGCAATAATGTGTGAGACTATTGTATATGTCCTAAATTGTGTTGTTATTGTGACTAAATTTTGGCTATTTTTTTTTTGGGTTGTGATTTTTAAGATGAGATTGAATGGCACAGGTGTTGATGGTTTTTCCTGTTTCTACCTTACAGAAAGTCCTTTCTTATGTCAATCTCATCATTTTGATCTGCTTACTCAGTGCACTTCAGGACTATAGTATACCTAACATCACTAGCCCTTACACATTTTCTTACGCCTTTTTCTCATAAAAATTTCATATTTCAATTCAGAAATCAATGAAGAGGTGATGGTACTCATGCTTTTTTAACAGCTGCTTTAAGGGTTTAAAGTTATACTGTAGTTTATCATCTAAGCAAAAACTACCCTGGATCTCTCCTAGTATCTTTTCATCCCTCCCCATTAACCTCTTACAAATATTCCAGACTAGACTTTATAAGCTGTGAACTCTCTATTTCTTATATTTTAGTTGATTTCCCTTTTAAGGAATTTACCCCACAGTGACTACCACTGTCTACTTTGCAGGTACTTTTTTCTTTAAATGAAATAAATATCTTTTATAAACTTATAAACCTTATGCAAAACTTGTATCTAAAGCTCCTTTTTATCCAATTGTATTTTGATATAATCAGTTACTATACATTTTATGTATTTAATATGTCATATGTTCTGTTCTTATTTTCCTCCCATTAAAAGCCATTACACTACAAATTATCTGTGGCTATGATCATGCTTCCTATTAATATATATATATATATATATATATATATATATATATATATATATATATATATATTCAGATTGAAATTGAATAACTAAATTACATAATTGCAAGTACTTCTTATTATGGAGTCTTAAATCATTCACTTCATGGTTATACTATGAAACCCCTTGAAATGCTTTTATTTATTATTATCGTGGGATGTTTATTATCAGAGAACTGGGGCAAAATGCAACCAATGTAAAGTTTGTAATTGCGCTATATATATTTAAGGGTAATTTAAAAATTTGTACACAATGCTTATAGCATCAAGAAATACCCCTTGCTGTGCTTCTTTTATAATTTCTATTGACAGATTTAAATCCTTGGTGCCTATTATTGTTGTTTTAGGCACAATTCCATTTGTACTTACAATAATAGCCATAACTGTTGTAGACTTAAGCTTGTAAACTTCTCTAAGCCCAATAGCCAATTCTTGGTATTTTCTTAATTTTTCACCATAGGTGTTTCAAATATTTTCATTGGGCATTGCAATGCCAAAAACATTGGCAGCCTTATTAATCGTGTCAATATTGAGAATATCCGGTTGGTTATGGTGCACAGTATGGTCAGTTATCATCATTTCATAACAACACATCTTTATGTGAGATCGTATTATCTTTTTCTAATAATTTTTGGGGATTATAGTTACTAAGTAACCTTCCTGTCTACCATTCCAAATTTATCTGTTAGAGCTTGATGGTATACTTTTGCCACGTTATTGTTCCTTTGTAGGTATTCAGATCCAGCAAGTATTCCACATCCAGCATAATGTGTTGAATGGGCTCATAAGTTTTGTTGCATAATCTACATTTCCTGAAACACAAATGTTCTTGGTAATATGATGTATGTATGATCTGGTGGCCATCACGTGGCTTTGGATAACAGTAATGTAGCCTTCTGTTACTGAGAACAACTTTCCAGACATCAGTCATCTAACGGAATCAGCCAAATCAATCTCCGAGCCACTGGCGACCATAGTAACAACCATGAAGTTTCTTTCTCTTAACTTCAGGACTATTAATGCATTTCAAGTTCAAGGCTGTAAACCCCTCATCAAGTTAATCCAGTTCTTTAAAGACGAGGCTATTAATCAATCTTATGTAATGTCTCACATTAACTTCCTGAGACTAACATAGATTTTGAATGTTGAGAAAACCTCATCGTCCTTGTTTCCTCAGTAAATACTGCCTTGCCACAGATGAAATTGGATGGTTCATCTCCATTGGCTTTTGTCATTTCCGTTCTTAAGATTATCCAGCTTATCAAGAGTAGTGTCTGACATGTAGGTAGATGAAAGAAAGGCTATGCTTCCACTGTTACAGTGGAGATGTAGCCATTTCTTTCATCTATCTATATTAGAAGTCACTTCCAACTGCCAGAATACCAACTCAGAATAGTGTCTGACTATTTTATCATGGCAAGACTATAGAGAAGAGATGGAACTGCCTATATATTTGCTGCTTTTATTTTATATTGGCTTAAATTATTATTATGGGGAGGTTTATATTCAGTAAAACTGGAATAAAATCTATATCGGGGGGAAAATCCACCAGATATGGAGTTTCTAATTGTGACATATGTTAAGGGGAATTTAAAGATCTGTTGGCAGATTTAAATTTTTGGTGCCTGCTATTGTGGTTTTTGGCACAAGTCCATTATTATTATTATATGGACTTTATTCTCACTTTCCTGGAAATCGTTTTACAAGGGGAATGTTTATCCAACTAGTAAAAAGGGTTATTTCATTGGGTATTCAGGAATTTTCTTTCTATCCTGGCAGTGTCTAATAATATAGAATTTTATGATTGCCAAATTATCTCTTGCAGTAAATTTAAATATCTAGTGCTTTTGACAGTATTTTAAGCACAAGTACATTTATTGATATAATAATGGCAATAACTCTTGACTGATTCCAATTTGTAGAGATCTGTCATTTCTGCAGTTAAGACCTAAGATATTCTCAATTTTTCGTCAATTGCTTTTTGAACATTCTCATCATTTGTTACTGAAATATCAATATCGGCTGATTTATTTTCCTTATTAACCCTTTCATTGCACAATAAAAGGGTTATGGTGAGAATGTCCACCTTGTTGTGGTGGACAGTATGGTATGTTTTCGTCACTTCATACCAATAAATTTTAATATTATCCTTTTAAAATTAATTGTTGTGGGTTATAGTGATATATGGGTGTTCACTGTCCACCAGACTAACTTTTATTGAAATTCTTTGGTGATATATCACAGGTACATTATTGTGTCTCTGTAAGTACTCTGAACCAGCCAACATCTAACATCCTGCTGGTAATATGTTGAATGGACATGTTGTAAAGTCTATATTAGTCAGAAATATTATCTTTTAACACATGCTGTCTATAGGATCTACTTGCAATTATTTGGTCCTGAATAGCCATTGCAAACCCTTCAGTTTCTGAAAATAGCTGTCTAGAAGTTAGCCACTCTACAGATGTTTTCATATCTATTTCAGTCTCTAACAATCAACTTCATAATGGCCGTGGAGCTCTTTGTTCTACCATTCTGTTAGGAAATCTGTATTGATTCCGGACCATTATCCAATTATTATTATTATATGTTGAGATTTAATGAGGGGTGGTCTAGCTGTTAGGAAGTGTTCAAGAAATCAACTTCATAAATTTTAATGTTTATAAAAAGGGTTGTTTTCTTTTATACTTCTTTTTTCCTTTGAAAAAAAGGAAGTTATGCTGCTCCACCCTGTAGTAGAATGGGAAGAAGCTTTTGTCCCTAATCCATGAGTTTTTCATATAGTGCTCATGAGAAATCAGTCATACCACCCCACTAATTTAAATTAAATGGATGAATATGTATTGTTCCTAAAAACGTTTTTCTTTGGTTATGTTTTATTACAAGTGAGGTTGGGTGAACAAATTTTGGACTACATTCATTGAGTCTGAAGTTTTTATTATGAATGTACAAAGACATTTTAATCATGACTTAAATGGGTCTGTGTTTTTTCTTCCTTTCTCAAACCTCTCAACAGCACTGCTGTACAATATTTTGAGTTAGGTAGATGAATTTAAAAGCATGATTTCCTAATAATTCTTTTTAATACTAATATATCTGTGTTTTTTTTTCCATTCAAATTGGGTAGCGGTTAGTCACTGTTGAATATAATTTCTTTCAAACTTCTTGATTCATTAGTTTACTATCATACATGAATGTACATAGTTGACCCGTGTACTATAAAAAATGAACAGTTAGGTATCACAATCAAATTTATGCAAGTGAATGAACTTACCCAATAAAATAACCAGTATAATGTTCAATCTCTGTTTTGAAATTACAAAACTTTCTGATCACTCCTCAATGCCATGAAAATCATTGATAGAAAATTTAATAGTGCGTGCATGTACACTTTTTTTCTTTTTTTTTTACAATTTTCGTCCTTAAAGTGTACATCTATTTTTAATTTTTATTTACTAATCATTAATCTAGTGATTCTTGGATTAAAGTCAGTCTACTCAGTAACTCTATACTTCTTTTTATCTGAACAATCTATATTCCTTTGTAAAATAACATTTTGCTGTAGTTGATATTTAACATTAACATTGAAATTTTGTACATTGGGCTCAGGTTCTTTGACAAAAAAAAAGTATGTGATGCAGGGCTGTATAAACGAAGCTTATTTCACTGGTCATCTCATCTCATCATCTATTCTGTAGTTCTCCCATATTAAGATGCCTATGTATATGGAAATTGAAATATATGCTGGGAATGAGATTTTTAGAGACTCAGATACTTAAGAAAAATTAAGACTGTTATAAATGGGGGTTTAATAAATAAAGATATATATAATTCTGAACGGACCTCATTTTCATTATCTCCTGGGTAGGATGGATGGAGATTTGAAGAAATATTTTGAAAATAACATCATGAGTACAACCTCAATAGCTGTTTTCACTTAAGGGATTTTAATTTGGAAAGCAAAAGTTATCAATGAGAAGTTGGAATTAAAACTATTTTTTATGTCATGACTAGGAAGGCACCAATCTTCTCTAAGCATAATCACAATACTATTTATTCGTTGGGGTAATGACTAAATTTTTCTTACACCATTGATCTTTTTTCTAATTCATTTATTCTATTTTATATAATATGTGATTAAAATTTAAAAATTATTGATTTCTACAGAAAATCAAATTTGGGAATACCCGAGCTATTATGTAGAAAGCATTAATGAACATTAAAACATTTATACAAAATTTTTCTATTATAGATTTTACTTTAAGCTTTGCCATCAAAATCATTGGTTTCAAAAACCATTTATGTACAGACACACATACATAAAGCTCCTAAAGAGGTGATAATACATCACAAAACAAATATGGTACATTTATATATAAATAGAAAAACGAAGGACTCGAGACTTCATTTTATGACGGAAAGAAGAAAGTTTAAAATTAAATTGGTCAAAAATGGTCTTTAAAAACTAAAAATCTAATTGACAGATTTTACTATTATTTTCAACACTCTGTAATCTGTGTTGTTTTGTAATTTAAGATTATATAAAAGTTATATGCATATTTTGTTGTAAGTAGTGACATTTTTCTGTTGTTTTTTTTTTTGTTTGTTCTGTTTTTTTTCTTCTGGTTTGAACTCATTCAATTATATGATCAGAGCCTTCTTGTATTAATTCAATATACCTTTCAATTTTAATTACTCAGTGTATGTCATTATAGAATAATGTTTAGTTTTATGTATGCAGCATCAAGAATTTGCCTACCTTATGTGCTGTCTTTTTTTATTAGGTTCTTGATTTATGTATAATGGAACATTTTTCTATTTCCATTTTGAAATTACCCTTAAAACTTCATTAACAATGCTTATTTCATAATATCCTTATTATACAACAAGAAATTTATTGAGTGAAAAAGTGGGATATTTAATGTTAATACAATGTATTTTCTTGAACAAATATGATAAGGTAATTGTTATATTTTTTTTAATATAAGAAGCCTTCAAACGTAACCAAATCAAAACCTGAGGAAAATTGTTGTGTATAAAATCCAAGAAAGAAGACCTTGTCTCAAAAAAAAAAAAAAAAAAAAAAAAAAAAAAAATTGGCTGTTAGTTTCTTAACTAACTTCAGATATTAGTCACGTAGACAGGGTAAACTTAACAGACATTTAATGAATCGCTTATTTTGTAGAAGAAAGTGAACACAAAACAGGTAAGGAACAAAAAGAGAACTGAGTGAATAAGAAGTGTAAAGAACTCTTTCACCCACCTTGTTAAAAATAAAATAAAAAAGTAATATTGTGGGAGTTGTAGTTAAAATTCAAATGTACAATTTTTACTATACATGGTAAGTAGTCCTAAAATAGAGCTCACATGTTGTCTTTCTGAGGAAGCACAAGTACTAGTAAGTCAAGTGATAAATTTCAACTGGAAGACATGATTTTCTAAGTGATTTTTTAGAGCCATGTTATTTCTCTTTGCTATACTGGAATTCATTTTTTCCAGACATGCCTCAAGTCATAGGCTCTCTCGATTTGTTTTTATGCTAGGATTAAAAAAATGGTGTACCTTAATCTTGTATTTGATGCAATATGGTAATAATCTAAATATTAATACATAATATGAAATTCCATATTTAATTTGGTACACATAACATTTGAAATATCTATTGAATATATGGGATTCACACACTACATTAATATTGTTATTGCTAAGTATATATACTATTACCAATAAACAAATACCTGGCATATGAAGAAATTCCTGTTGGTGTATGAATCTTTAAGCAATATACAACTCAGTATACATATTTGAAATTATAGGTTGTTCGATAATTAATGTCGTTTTTTTTCATATTTTTCAAAATGAATTTATTTATATTAACTACAACATTAATCAATGATATATTGACCATTTTGTTGGATTACCTTTTGCCATCCTTCGGTGAGTTGAAAAATTCCACGTTCGAAGAAGCCTTGGTTTTTAGAAGCAAAGAACTGGTCCAACTCATTTTTAACCGCCTCATCAGAATCGAAAGTTTTACCATTGAAATGGTTTTGAACGGAGCCAAACAAATGGTAATTTGATGGTGCTAAGTCAGGGCTATATGGTGGATGTGGCATCAGTTCCCAATTGAGCTCTATTAATTTTTGACGAGTTGTCAAAGAGGTGTGTGGTCTGGTGTTATCATGAAAGAAAATCACGCCTTTGCAATTGGCCAGTTCAGGGCATTTTTTCTTGATATCTTCATTCAGTTTCGATAGTTGACGACAGTAGACATTCGAATCAATAGTTTGGTTTCTTGGAAGCAACTCAAACTACACTATACCCTTGTAATCCCACCACACAAAAAGCATAATCTTTTTTTGGTGAATATCGGCTTTGGATGTCGATTGTGGGGGCTCATTTTGCTTGGTCCATGATCTTCTTCGGACTACGTTATCGTAAACAATACATTTTTCATCACCCGTTATGAATCTTTTTAAAAATGTGTCCTTTTCGTTACGATTCAGCAAAGAGTCGCATATGTTAATGCGTTTGGTGAGGTGGATATCCTTTAATTTGTGAGGAACACAAACATCCAGTTTGCTTAAGTAAGAAGCTGTTCTAAGTGCAAGTAAACGGTTGAATTCGATATGTCGAGCTTCTCTGCTATCTCTCGAGTTGTCATATGCCGGTTGGTTTCGACTAACACATTTATTTTGTCGTCATCAGTAGGGGTTGGACGACCAGTATGCCGTGCATCTTGCACATTAAAATTTCCAGAGCAAAAGCGAGCAAACACATGCTGACACTGGCGATCAGTAAGACAGTACTCCCTATAAACTTCACATAATTTTTTCTGAGCTTGTAGCGCATTTTTGCCCTTTCAGAAGTAAAACAATAAAATCTCTTTGATTGTCCATTTTCAACTGAATTTTTAACCAACTTGTTTACTAATCAGACTCAGTTATTTACTGGACATAGTCCAAAGTCTAATCTTTAAAATAGTATATTATAATCAAAGCCATGCAATCAATACTACCTGAAATATGCATTTCAAACATTCTTACCAGAAAAAACGACATTAATTATCGAACAACCCGAAATTTTACCCTGTTTTTTTCTTTTTTTATATAAAATGTACTAATTTAAGGTTTATTTTTTTTTTTTATCTTAACATTAAATAATTTATAATGAATCATGTCTAAACAATCACCAAACCAAATTCATTTATTTTCTATATCAAAAATATATTTGTGCATCATTTTAAATGCAGGATGATGTTTTTGAGAATTATTTCATGGTAGGTTCTCAAAAATCATTCTTGCTTGCACAATGTAAACCTAGGGTCTGAGATTGATAAACTCAAAAGTTATATCCCTTCCACAGAAAATATTTCAGAATACTAAACCCATATATTATTTTATAGTGTGAGAAATTGAGGAAAAAGCGTTCCAGTTTAGTTGGGGCTTTTGTATCAACACATGGCAAGTCAATAGATGAAGTTGACCGGAGCATTGTGGAAGCAAGGTACTCTTTTCATAATTTCTAAAAGTATTTATTGTAAATTAATTATTTTATCCCTGCAAAAGACTACACTAAAATATTTTATTTGACTCTACTCATTCACATGTGCTCACACACACACACACACACACACACACACACACACACACACACACACACACACACACACACACACACACTCACACACACACACAAAGCACCATACCACATCACACCTCACAGCCTTCATCCAAATAACTTATCTCTAAAGAAATTTGCTATAGACAAACCAGATGGTGTCATACTATAATAATTTAAAGCAACTAATGTTATTTCCATACTTTTTATTACACTATTCTACTGAAAAGTGAAAAGCAGATGTTCAATGAAAGGCATTCATATAGCAAGTATTTTACCATAGCGAGTAGAAAGTGTGGCAAGGTGACTTAATAGTAGTGAAAGTAGTGGTGGTCTGCCAGCTATGCCATGATCTTGCTATCCAGTGTTATTATACATTGATGGTTACGAACATAACATAACTTACTGGTTGGCCTATTTATGATGATTTTGAAATTGCTACTTATTTTAGTAGAATAATTAAGAAACAAAAGAAATGCTTACCTCTCTTGATGGAGGTACAACTGACACTGTTTATATTTTCCTTCATGATTTCTGTGATCACCAGTTTCATATTATAGAGTGTAGTTAAAATGGATTGGACCCATACGTTTTCCTCTGAAGAATTTATATATGTAAGATATCAAAAAAATCTTCTCTCCCTGAAGTTATGACCAAATAATCATGACTAGTTATGTAAACTAACATTTCAATGTCATGTGAAATGCTTATAAAATTTTCAGTTTTTAGTATGTATTTCAAGGTCAGTAGATGAAAAAGTCCGTCATGCAGGGGCTGCGTAAACTAAGCAGATTTCCCACGTGAAGTTATACAATAGAGAAATCTCCATACGAGAGCCGAGCAGTTACGGAAACGGCCGAACTAGCTTTTGGCGGGAAACTCACTCATGCGTTATCCGCCCACATTTAATAAAAATGCAAATATCTCGGTTAATATTCAAGATAGAAAATAAATGTATATAACAATATTTATAGTAAATTTAATTTGCAATAAGATTGGTTCTATATAATTTTTTGATCCGACGTATGGTAACGGAGATATTTCGAAAACCCCCCCATAAATCACTGTTATTAGAGTTAATATGGCCTGATTTGAAATGGCTAGACATATTTATTCTTTGGGTGATATTCATTTTATGAAACTGAGGCTATTTAAGTTGATAATTTATATACACTTGTCTTTTCTAATCAAGATGAGTAATTACCATATTACTAAAATATTAATTACTAAAATACTAATTGGGCTCTTGGTGGTAAATACTGTGCCTACTTTCTGGTCACATTTTCCCAAAGAGATACAGTTATTAGAGTTAATATGGTCCAATTTCCAATGGCTAGACATTATATTTATTCTTTGGGTGACGTTCATTTTATGAAACTGAGGTTATTTAAGTTGGTAATTTACATATGATTCGCAATTTTATTTTTTAATATAAATATTTGTTTATATAAGGGCTATACATTGGAAGGAACCCCCCTCCCACTGGTCCGATTTCAGCCATTAACGAACTTGATCTGTCTTTTTGCATAAAACCTTTACTTATCGAGTTTGGTAACAATCAAACAAAAATTGCGACCGCTAGAGCGTTTTATATATATATATATATATATATATAATTTTGAACGGACCTCATTTTTGTCATCTCCTGGGTAGGATTGATGGGCATTTGAAGAAATTTTTTGAAAATCGTGTCGTGGGTGCGACCTCAATAGCTGATTTCCCTTAAGAGAAATCTGCTAAAAAATACATGAAATTTCACCACTTATTTATTTTTTGCTCTACTGGTTTTGCGTCCTCTATGACACCTCTTCAGGGCTTGCAAACTTATTATAAAAAGATTTGACCTTACGACTGAGGCATTGATGTCAAGATTGGCAAAATGAAGACATACAATACCAATCAGTTGATTACATCAATAAATTAAAATGATGAGCAGTACTAATGTAAAAATTTATTACAAAAAAAGGTTGAAGTATGAAAAATTGATTCCAGAAGAAGCATAGTCACATCTACATCTAATCGACTTACTGTTTATTAAAATGTTATATGAATTCCTTATCTTAGTTTTCTTGTTCACAATATTCTGTTTGTTTTTTAATTATGTGGATATTTGCTTTTACCTCCCACTTGGTTATGTCTTTATTTAAAATTTCTACTTCATCATAATAAATAGATTTTTAAATGTCAAATAATAGTTGCCCAAAGAGGTTCTATTTTCTAAATTATCAACATTTCGACAATAATGTTTTAATCTCTTCCTTAAGGGTTGTGATGAGAGCACTTTATTTTATGAACATGACGAAAACTTTTTCTGATTTTATCCCCGTATAACCACACTATTGGTGCCCCATCCTTGCAGATTTTCCCAATGTGAAATCATAGGGTTATATAGAATCTTTTGTTTGTTGTAGATTTTTATAGTGAATGCTACTTTGTTGATACAAATGGTTTTTCATTGAAACTTCTTTATTTTTCGTTATTGTTCACTTCATGGTTTCTGGGCTAAACACCTCTTTAATCTTCAACTGTATAAGTTCGTGATTTTTAGACTTGTCATTGCATTATAAACTTCAGTGCCATCCATTTTTCGCCTCCTAGTACTTCATTGAATCTTTGTGCTATCATTAGCCTTGCCATCTTGAGTGATATTTCTTCTATTTCATTGTCCTTGTAGATCTTCACTATCGTGGGGTCATTTTCTTTTTAAAACGTTATTGATTGTATCTCCAAGTAGATCGTCTCTAAGATTAAAAACTTGAAAATCATATGTGATGCTGTCTTGCTTCCTTCACAAGAACAAGGTTTTGATTTATGAGATATTCTTTTTTTTGGTTTTCTCTTTCTTATCCAGATAGTTGTTTTCTACATAGCTCTTAATGTTTTAAACATAGTTCTTAATTTGTTCTTAATCTTAGTGACATATTAAATAGATGAAATACCCATTTCACCTTCACTAAAGATTGGATTGGTATTACAGTTCAACGATATCTATTTTAGTGTTAATTGATTACCATTGATAAGTCAACATATCACACAGTTGAGAATAGTGTAAACTTGGATAGGTGTATATCATTGTTTGTATTAAGGATTGTTGTACTTGAACTCCCTATGTTATTACCTTGTAGAGTTTAATTTCTAGTTTTATTTTTATTTGTAATATTTGCTGAGTTATTTTTTACTATAGGTTTTCTTAACTTCTGTTTTATTTGTAGGACCTTGCTAAATGAAGTGACTCAAGAATTAGCAGAAAGGGTGCACCGATGGAAGAAAATAGAAATGCTTTGTGGTTTTAATATCATTAATAATAGAGGACTTACAGTTTTGGAAAATGAATTGTATAGAAATACTTCAAATGGCCGTCACTTTGGAGCTAAGGGTAAATATGTTAAAAAGAAGATAGTGTTTATTGAAACATGTGATAAATTACTTCCTCCTAAAATTGTGTATACATTATATAAGATATTGAAATATATATATATATATATATATATATATATATATATATATATATATATACACACACACACAATATATATTTCATTTAACATTTCATAAGTTTTATGAATTTCTTAAAACTGAATGAAGATTCATCATTTAGATTTTCTTTGCTAACAATATCCCATTACTATGAATTTTGTTTTGTGTTCTTTCTCATGAAGTATACATTTTTAGTATATAGATGTATTTTACTTTCAGGAAGACTAAGTAGTCAAGATGGGCTTGATGAAGAACTTAACAGTTTAGCAGGTATATCTTTTCTTTTAGCTCTTTAATTATATTAATATATTAGGTTTTCTAGTTCATTGAGGGACAATTTTATTTTTAAATCTAAAGTTTACCACTTAATACCATTTTATGTTGTTTTGAAAAAGTAATACAAAAATGGTTTAAATTTTGGTCTAATATTGTTTACCTTATTATATTTCTATTAATATGTTAAATAAGTTTCATCAGTTTAAGAAAAGAAGGACAGGTAATTTTTTATACTTGTTCTCAATTGTGGCTACACATCCCTTCTATGTCATCTATGCTAAATTTTTATTTGTAAAGTGGGGGCTTGTCTGGGACAATTGAACTCTGATCTGATCACTCTGAAAAGGTTTTCCACCATTACTCACAGGAAGTGAACAATTTTTTTTTTCTAGCCATATCCTTGTGGCATATTGACCTTTTTTGTTTCTAACCCAATAGGCATATATATATATATATATATATATATATATATATATATATATATATCTGCCCGGTTATTCTGATTTAATCATGCTTTGGGATTTATAAATTGTAAGTATAATTATCATTCATATTTAACTTTTAATGTAGATCGTGGAGGAGATTCTTCTAGTAGTGAAAAGTTAGAAGATGATGATCACAGTTCATATCGTCAATCTTCTGAACCAGTTGAGTTTATTGTTGGTGAAGATAAGTAAGTAGTTTTTGTTTATTTCTTACTTATACCATTCAATGTATCACTCACTTACTGTTAGTCTTATATACTACTGTAATTTTGTTTGTTTAAGTTATTATTGTTCACCCAATCATTGGTGCTTTCAATTTTATAAATAGCAAAATTCACTGATCTTTAGTAAGGCATAATTTATTATTTTAAAGTATTTACACTTTTCCAATTGTATGCATAGTTAAAACTAAAACAGTATAAGCATAGATCTTTGATTTCTAAAATCCATTATAAATCAATAGTTATGGGTTCATTAAAGTTTTATTTCTCATGATGAAAACAGCCCTTTCAGCAGATTTCCCATATGCGAAATCAGCTATTGAGGTTGTTCTGATGACACGATTTTCGAAAATTAATTACACATCACAAATACATTATACACACACTCGCACACACACTTTTCTGTTACCACTTCTAGCAGTCACAATTTTTGTTGTATCCATACCAAACTCGATACATAAGGATTTCATGTAGAACTAAAAATCAAGTTCATTACTGGCTGAAATCGGATTGGGGGAGGAGGTTTAGAGGGGTAAATTGGAAAATTTGAGATATATCCGTTATTATAAGTCGGATTAAAAAATTGTATAGTACCAATATTATTGCACATTCAATTATCTATAAATGTTGTTATGTACATATTTTCTCTATCATGAATATTAACTGAGATATTTGGAATATTAGATTTCCAGTCCCAGTCCTAGTTATGTCATACAACTACAATAAACTTTTATATCATGTATCACCTTATTCTAAGCTTAAATATCAGATTATATTTTTCAATAGACTTTTATTATGCGAGATACATGCAAATTTGTTGTGTGATGATTTGTGACGACAACCTGTTCTCTCTCTTGTGAGAGTGGCAATAAGTCAACTTAAATATTAGCAATTGCTAAATATTAGCTTTAAGATAAATGCGTGTATTTTTTTTTTTTTTAATATTTAATGTTTTCTTTGGAATTAAAATGTAAAAGTACATTTAAGGGTAAATTAAAGTGGTGTGAGATAACAAAGAGTAACCTACATGAAGTCGTTAAAACATAAATTGAGAATTTGTTTATCTTCTTTGTATCTATGACTTCTGTTTGATAATTCTCCTTTAATTTACTATTAGTGATGAATTACAAGTGAAAGGAAAAAGAACTTCAAAGCAGGTGGAATGGGAAAAGCCTTCAATGTCACATTCTTATAGTCAGGAATTCTCTACAGAGCCCGAGGTAAAAATCTTTTACTCTTTATTTTCAGTTTTCTTCAGTTTCTCTTAATTGTAACAACATTTTATAACACAAAATAGAATATAATGGATGTATTATCTCTTTTTTTATTTATTTAGTATAGATGCTTGAAAAGTTTACTGTAGTGTCTTTATTACCTTTATACCTGCTGGTATTTTTCAGTGGAGATGATCAGCTGACCTTACTCTTGAGTTTGTTCAAGGCCCTCTCCAGACTTTTTCAGTATGATGTGAATAGAGAAAGGGATGGACATAACTTAGATGAATCCAACAAAATAGACTGGAGATTTTCTTAACTCTTTTTATTCACTTTTTCTGTTTTCTTTTCCTGAGACATGCAGCATAGTCATCAGCTATATTTGTTATGTTCATCTGGTACTTCTGTTCTTTAGAAGGGAGAAGGGGGAAATAGTTATTATTTATTCTACACTTTTATAAATATACACTCTTTTAAATATAACGATCTTGATATTTGGAGACCCCTTATCATTTGATAATAGAACAGAGAGATTGTTATTTACGGTGCTACTTGTGGGCCTTTTACTCTCATAGTGAGAGGTCCTACTATAATGTGCAGATTCAGCATTTGTTTTATAGTAATGCCTGACTCGTATATAACTACCTTGTATTAAAGAATATATTTTATTATTTATTTTCACTCTCAAGTGAATCCTCTTCCTCCATCTCCTTAAACATACAACATTTAGCCAGTAATAAATGGTATGATGACCCTGACAATAATTTTGATTATCAAGATTGTGTTAATTATACATTGGATAATTTAAAAATGGTTAATATCAAAATTAGCTTACATGAGGTTTCTGGTATTGATAATAATTGAATTCAAGGAAGGAATATTTAGAATAATAATAGCACTGAGATAATATTGTTCAACATACTTTTGCTTACATCTGTTAATTGTTGACTTTAATACTAAAACTGAAGGACCTTGAGTAAAGAAATAAATTTCCTCACCACTACTTGTCATAGAAGTTTAATTGAGATGAGGAATGTTGACCATCCATTGGCCATCCAAATAAGAAGACTTGTAAGAGTGGCACAGGATAAATCCAAAGTAGGCAATATGTGGATTATTTCTAATTTTATATTAAATTGGTTTTTACCTGGAAAATTGGCATTGATTATGACCTGATTTCCTACTCTCAAACTATCTGATCACTCCAATTCTTTGAACTCCATCGAAGTTTTTTATTTCTATTAGAACAAATTCTTTAATTTGATGTCATGAAAAGGATTTAGTTGGTTTAATATGAGACACCATTAAAGAATATATATATTTTCATATATATGTATTTCTTACTTGAGATATTTTTGACTTTTTCATTCTCGAAGAACTACTGTTCAAGAAAGAGAAATATTTAATTTCAAGACCTTAGAAAGGGTGATGGCTAAAATTTTGCCATTTAGTTTTATTAAGGGGAAACAATTGAATAGATCAATCTTGGGATATAATTTAAATTCCTCAAAAGAAAAATCCTATCTGCTGTCCTCACAAAAGTTTAGTTTTTAGACCATCACCAGGTTTTGAGATGTTTAGACAATAATAATGTTTTGGATAATATAGGTGAGCTTTAAGGTACATTTCACCTCTTTAGGTTATTATTATATCTTTAAATATGGTCTGAATGCCTGTTACAATTTAACCATTTAAAAGGATTTTATGGCTCTCCGAGTCTCATGTAAAATTGAATTCAGTAAGAATTGAAAATGCAATGACAAGTAATGAGCACTGTTATTTGCTTAGAAAGAATCTTCCTTACCCCCCCCCCTCTCCCCCCTAATAAAATAGTTCCCAACAAACAGATGATAGCTTTGGAACAAACTGATTACTCGGTTAATACCAGAAGATCTTACGACATATCATATCATATTAAATATTAAACATGCATTTATAAAATATTAAATAGTATTATATTATAAAATAATTATTGTTGTATTTAGTTTTATATTTTTTAGTAAAATTTTCATTATTTATAATTATTAATTATTTGTATCATTGAAGACATGTATACTACAAATTCAGTGTCATTAAACTGTTATTACTAAGTTGATTATTTTAAGTTTTATATTAAGTTTGTCATAAGTATGATAATTATTATCACGTGGAGTTTGATTTTGCAGATAGAAGTTTATAATATAAGCTGCCAGCAGATTTTTAATGTTTAAAAAACTTATTACAAGAAGTTCAAATTAACATATGTGATGGCTGAGAACCTTCATTAACCTGTAATATTTAAATAACTTAAATATAGAATATAACATTCTTATCTGCTGTGATTATTGAGGTGCTTCATTCGAGTGGATATTTGGTGTTCTAATACATAATGTGTGCAATGGATTTACTCTCAAAATTTGTTTGGGAACAGTTATTTCGTGTCAGTATTTGTTAGCATAGGTGTCTTTCTGACTGTGAAATTCATTAATTAGGATTAGAACATTGGGTACTTTTATTTATGAAAATAGTTTGACAGATCTGAAAAGTCATGAACATTAAAGTATAATTTCAATCTTAATTGAAAAAAAAAAATGTTATTTTTTCTCTTTTTTTGTTTCAAAAGAGTCATTTTCCTAAGGTTTTAGCAAGACTACAGAGAGATGTGCTAAGTAATCTAAGGAATGACTTGAAAACAACTGGAATTAAGTGAATATTATAAAGTAGTCAAAACATCTAATATATCATATTAGACATTTTAGTGGTGTTTGAATACTAACTTCAATTTTCAAGAATCTTCATCCTGATATCTACTACTATTAGAGGTAATTTCCTTTCAGTTGTAAATGTTTTTTAAGAGACTGGTGCTGTGTTAAATAAATAATAATATTAATTTTAAAACCATGATTGAATAACAACCATAATATTTTAACCTTCAGAATTGCACAAAACACCTTTTAGAATGACTTTGAACAGCACGATTCACAATATGAGTTAAATACATGTAATCATTTTTCAAGTTACAATGAAAGGTGTGGGTTCAAAGAGTATCTAATGCACTATTATATACAAGTTAAGTTTCTGATGATATGTCTATGAAATGTATGAGACTATGTATTATCACATTATGGAGCTGAATTAATATTTAAAAATGTAATTAATAAAAACTTGTTATATACACTTTCTGTATCTGTAGCACAGTCTCCTGTCACTATTAATTCAGATTAGTCTGATAACAGGACCTGAAAATGTCTGCTCAATGTTAAATGAAGCTTTATAATATAGAGGATATTTTTTGATTGACATATCGGTTTCCATCCTTCATGTATACCACAAATGATACCCACTTTACTTAAAACATTCACAAATAATAAAAAAAAAAAGATGTACATTTACCAGTCTAAAGGTCTTAATAGAAATTAATTTTGTAGACTTAACCACAATATTGAAGACAATACTGATTATAAAATGGAGCAAAAGCTCTTTTTTTCTGATATTTGAAGTGTAATGGAGGCTCTTCTAATAGAGGGTGCTTTCAGCCTCAGTCTGAAGTAAAGAATTTTTAAGTCCTTAACTTCTTGATGGACTCTTAACATTAACGTTTGTCCCCTCAAAACTTCTGTATTTTTGCTTGTGAAAGTATCAAATTTGTGCACCAGTAAATTTTGAATTCAGCCTTGTCTACCATTCTAAATCTTGTCCTAAGGAAGGTGTGTTGTAATTTTTTAACAAAAATCTACAGGTTTAAATTCAGGACATTTTAGTGTATGAAATCAACAGGCCATTCTACGTTTCTTACTGCTTATTCAGCTAAGATAAACAATAGTATTCAATTGATTCATCAATAGGGATCTAATTGTCATCTCCAGAATTGTTTTAGACACCTACATCCTATTTTTACTTCCTTGCACAAAGGAAAGGAAAGGAAGTATTGTATTGCAAACAATTTCAAAGGAATCAAGTTTGACTCTGGACTCATTTTGGCTAGTTTAGGTATGAGGTCTGTAGAAACATATCTCATATAACTCAGCCTTGGAATGTTGACATTTAATATTTGTAACATCTACATTACACGACATTCGATCTTTGTAACATCTAGTTGTGTACCTTCTCTTTTGATAGAAATTGACTAAGGGGAGGGTGAGTTTGAGAGGGGCTGAAATTAAAGATTGTAATTTTATTCATACCTATTAAAGATAGAAATAAATTTTAAATCAAAATGAAATCACTAGTTAGTGTTTTGTTGAGTAGTCCCCACATTAACATCTCTACATGGCAATGCCTTATTTGTTTCTATGCTAGCATTCTGGCTATATTTTTAATTCAGCTCCATTACGATTAATAATTATAAAAACATGAATGTAAGGCCTGGGTTTTCAAAACTAAATTGTGTGCAGCTTCTTTTGTTGTTCATAAAATTTTTAAATAAATAACAATATGAAATTGGTATTGTGAATTTGTTAGTGTGTTGGTACTGATTAGGTTTGTAATGATGACCATTTTTTAGTAATTTGTTGAATGATATTCTTTCTGTTAATAGGGATTTGCATGGCTTCTGATGCTCTCATCACACACATACACACACTCTCTCACACACACACACACACACACACACACACAGCACACACACACACACACAGCACAGCACACACACACACACAGGTTTGTGTATGTATCAGTCTCATAAAAGTGGAGTAAAAACTCTCAACCTTGGTGCATTTGTTACCCCCACCACTTTCCAAGCTGTGACTATTTCCCTTTTTTTTTTTCTAATCTAAATTTTAACCAAAAATAAATGTTTTCTCAGGTGCTCATTGTGTTTATCAAATGATATATATTTATTCCATTTTTTATTTAGTACTGATATTCTAATTGGTTAAAAGTAGTGGAAATATGGAGGTTTCATAATTATACTGTAACCAGCTATAAAGTAAAATAAAAATTGAAGAAGAGTAGTTTTTGAAAAAACAAATAGCAATTTTAATTTACAAAAGAAAGTCTTTTTATGACAGACTTTAAAACATTTTAACTTGCATCATAGATTATGTTTTCAATAATTTTAATTGTTTATGTTTGCACTTCTTGGGTTCTTTGTAGAAGTTATATAATAATTTTCATGTTGTAGAATCATTTTAATACGTGAAAATAATCCTCATGATGTAAATTCAGAAAGAATTTACATTCCAGGACATCTCTCTCTTCTATTAATGTCATATTGAGATAAAATCAACAATCAATCAACCATAGGGGTAATCCTAAACCACCTAGACTCTTTTTGAGCCTATTCCACTCCTTCTATATGCTACTCAAACATACTAGCCTCCTTGGAAAATGCCAGGAACTCCTTCTATGTTAACTCTCTCATTTAGCTAATACTTATTACTACCCCTTCTAAATCTGTAAAACCTATATCGACAGTGTCAGCAACCTCGTATGTAAAAAAAATTACTTTTACAGGAAACATAGCAAACTGATTAAATCATTCTGTAAATGAAAATATTGATATATTACTTTTAATTCCTTCAAAGTATAGGTGAATAATATAAAATAACTGAATATAGCCTGGAAACAGAACATTAAGAACAGTACAATTAATGTAAATATGCAAAAATCAGGATTTATTATTTTTTTGATATACAAGGCTGCTGATCAACACTGTCAATATGCTGATAGATAACTATGCCATTATTATATTACCTAGTCACCAATAGGTAAATATTTATATTTGCTTATAGCTTTCCTTGACCCAATATTCAAAATTCTTAATATTTTAATGGTAAGGATCACGAAATAAACTTCTTTTTTGTATGTTGACTTTATTGAAAAATGCATGATTCATGCCATATATGCCACCTCTCCGGGGGCCACATATTTTAGTTATGTCCGTCCCCTCTTACACTTGCTGAAAAGAACCCTCCACATGGAGTTGTTGAAACTCAGTTCGTTTCAACTAGTATAAGAGGGCACAAGCACTTCAAAGCTAAAAAAAAAAGGTATGACCCCTGAAGAGGTGGTATATAGACCATAGAACATTTAGGGCATTTTTTAATAAAGTCTATGCAGGAAAAAAGTAATTTTTGGTTATCCTAGCCATTAAAAAATGAAGGATATTTATATTTACTTAAGCCTACCTAAGATATGCTATACTATATCTCAACATATGCTCAACAGTATCTTCTATGTTATCTCATTTAGGAGACATTGTGTTATTCCTAATTCTCATCCTCATAAAATACTTTTAGAAGAATCGATGTTCTATTACAGAATAAATTAACCTTATCCAGTAAAAAGTTTTGCCTATCTAAATCCTTTCTCCTTTTCCCACTCCTTGTTATTTATCCAAACTAAAATCAACTGTCTTAAGATATCAGTGTATTCACAAGATTATGGATATCCAAATAAATGTGTGTGTGTGCGCACACGTGCATGCATGTGTGTGTATTCCCGTGTCAACATTTCTTATCAATCTCTGAAATAGGTAGCTAAATGTTTAAAATTAAAGCAATGTGAAGATAACTGATATCTCATTTAACCAGACAACTACAATGTCCTTCACTCCATCTATTTAAGTCATCTTTCCAACACCACCAAAGAATTGTTCTAATCTCTTATCCTGTCTCTGGAATTTTGTCCTTTATTTCCTGGCCCAAATATTGCCTACTTTTCCATTTCCAATATCATATAATTCATGATTGGTTTTTCTTCCTCATTAATTATTGTACACTGACAAAATTTTATATTTGAATTTTACTCAATTGTATATGTCTTTAAATATGGGCGAAATGATACACACCTACAGTATATTGGTTTGTAAGTATATTTGTAAGGATCCACAAATAGGGAAAGTGCCCTAAAATCAAGCATGGGCCCTACCTTCTACTGATATTATATTCAAGAGTAATATAAGAGAGTGCTGTACCTTCAAGGGGAAACCCTTGTATTTATATATCTGTGCGTGTCTTGTTTATTATTCTAAGAGAGAAGAAATCATATAATAATTAGGGGTAAAAATGGCTATACCGTTAAATAGTTGTAATAACTTGAAATAAACCTGAATATGAGCTGAGGAAGAACAAAGACTCTAGGATTTATCTTTCTTCATTCTAGATCAGATAAACATAAACAAATACTATAAAAACTAAAGAAAATTTCATGATAAGGAATTTCAAGATGAAGATGTCTCTACTAAAACTTAGTGGTGGTGGATATATGTGTGTGTGTGTGTGTGTGTGTGTGTGTGATTTATAAAAGAAATACTTGATGGTAATGCTTTCAGATAATATAGCTTCAATGTGATGTTAGTGGGGCGAGGAGGGGCCTGTATATGACATCTGTGGATGGAGGATCAAGAGAGATATCACAGTATATGTTGGATTGATTTGAATATTTTCTTGCAAATCATCCCTTTATTGCAAATGGCTTTCAATACATATTCTTTGTAATACTGACCGGCAATGATTTGTTACTAAATGTAATTAGCACTTCAGCTGTCAGGGTGTTATCCATGCTACAGACAGTATATGTCTAATTCTGGACTCACCAACCAATTGAAATAAATATGAAGTTAACCTTTCCAACCTAATGGAACGACTGTATATCCATCGTGTAATTTTACTGTCTCCTTGAAGAGTTTTCATTTTAGTATTTTACAGTTTCACTGACATCCAGCAAGTGACAGTTCATATATTATAAGACCTCTTCCTCCTAATATATGTGTAGATATGCCTTTTCAATGTGAAAATTGGGTAGCATTAATCATTTCTGTCCTTTTGAGTTGATTTAATCTCTTTAATTAGGTATCAAGCCTTTTAAGTACTCTAAACATATATAAGATAATGATTCCATGGTCTGATAATATAGTAAATATGACAAAATTATTCTAAAAGAGGTTCTGAAAAGTTTTTCTCTTTTTAAATGAATATTCCCGGGTTTGAATTTTAAAATGATTTTTATCCTCATTTTGTCTATTCAGAAAGTTATTTTTAGACATATTCAGTGAATAAAATATTGTTTTATATTGGACAATGTATCATTGTATTCTTCTGCACATTTGTATTTGGATTTTAACACATATTTTTGGTTCATTTTACTTAGTTTACTTTTATATACTTCACATGTCTGATAACCTAGCTGTTATTCTTTATCATTTTCACACACTTAATTATTTGTTTTAATAGTTTTGCATTTTCTAGGGTTTAGGGAATGTAAAATTTTCTCATTCTGATACCAGTCTCGAATCTCCAGTTACTCCGGTTCTTCTTCCTTGGCATAGAAAAACTGGAACCATGTCAACTGGTGCTTCTCTTGATGAAGAAGCATATTCCACAGATTCTAATTCTACTGCTGCTGATGATATTAGTTCCTTAGATAGGATTTCAAAAAAAAATAAACTTCGTTTTCCTAAATTTAGAAAGTCAAGACAGACTCCTCCACCAGAAAAATATTCATAATACAAATGATGTATTAAATTAATATTCATTTCAATAATAAAGCTATACAATACAGCTAAACAAAGGAAATGCCATGTCCATTGAATGTTTTAAAGCATTTTACTTATATTTACATTTGTATTATATAAAAACTATTTTCATGTGGCCTTATCTGAACTACTTTAGCTCAAAAGACTTTGTAATTCAAGAAGTACTTATGTAAATAAAATAATTAGGAAACTATTAAGTTGAACTTAAGTTGTCATTTTCTCTCAATTCTTATTTATGAGCATTATTAGGAAGCAGTTGTTAAATACCAGTGAATCTCTACATTTCTCTAACTGTATTACACAATATACACTTACATCCACATTCTCAATATACACACACCCCTCTATGAAGCAAAACATGATGTCTCATTAGCCTATTAATTGCTTTATTATTTGTATACTTTTTGTTTGATTTTAAGTAGACATTATTCAGAACTTCTTTAGTTTTGTGAGAGAACATGTTAATTTGTGTAGTGTATAATATTCATAATAAACTTAATGTACACTGTTTATAAATTAATCAGTTTAGGCTGTAAATTCCTTGTACATATTTATTTTGATTTAGTGATAGAAAATCCAGTCTTCTTTTTCCTAATGGAATCATTTTGTTTTCTTTTTATGCGCCTGGTTTATTTTTTTTTTATATATATATATACTAATATTTATAAGTATTTTGCTCATCTTATTTGTATTGGATTGTCAATAATTTTGAATTACTTCTTTCTTTTTTGTAATTTTATAATTTAACTTGACAATTTTCAAAATGATCTGAAAAATGTGAGGCTTTTGAAAATACTATATACATGCATTTTTTTCAAATTCAAATACATAACCTAAGCAATCAGAATAAAACTTATAAGTTATGCCCATATTGCATTAACACTCTGGGACATACCTCTTTCTTACTTGGAACACAAGCATGATATCCACATATTTGAAATTGTTTATTTAAGAAGCTCCACTTGTTCTTTAAGAACTGTGATCTAATTTTGTTTCATTGTTCTTTATATTTCAATTGTCAGAAATTGAATCTCTTTTGTCTGGAGATCTAAAGGATTACTGTCCTTTGAGTATTTTTTTTTAGCTTTTGATTGAGCAAATACTTATTAATATAAATGATAATGTGAATGCGTGTACTAGTTGGATTTGAATGTTATACAAACTAGTTATATATGAAAATAATATCAAGTTGTTTTCATTCATGCAAAGAGTAATTTGGATTTTTTCTGCTCTGTCTGAGACTATTTATTATGACTTAATTATATATTTGTTATTCTTTCAGTCATTAATTGCATTGTTATATTACCCAATTTGTTATTTTTTAGACATGAGATCTTTATTTAAAACCTAGAATATATTAATAACATTTTTGTTTCGGAATCTACTAGTTAGAAAGGTTTTAATTTTTTATATATTATAATTTATTTATGAAATTAAAACATTATTTTTCTATCCCATTGTTTTTATTTTATTACTCAAAATATGCGAACAAAACTATTATCTTTATGTGGTATATATGGTATCACTTTATTTATTTTTATTGAGGCATTTGGTTATATTGGCTGAAATTTTGAATCTCAGTGATTTCTTGAATATCAGATATTCAGTTGCCTACATAAATATTAAGCAGAGCTGATATGTGACATTTTACTATTATCAAGAACCACTTGAAAAGATTAAATAGGGTCTACTGTCAGCAATAAAGGACTGACCATATTACCTCTAGTACAGTAAGAGCTTTTCCCACTTAATCACTGTTGCTCCCGATCAATCAGTAGTAACATGCTTGACATTTTTCATGATTTGTATTATTTCTTGACATTTTCATTTCATCAGTGATACCTTTCTGTGTGTTTTTTCATAGTTTCGTGGCAAGGGTCACCCTTAGCATGAAACTATGTAGAACATATAAAAATATTGGGTCCAGAATAAGACGAGAAACTTTGGATGTGTACCCAGCCATAGCTTTCAATCTTCTATACAACTTAGGATAAACTATAAGATTTTAGCTTAGGTATAGGAATCCCTCTCTTTTTACCTAGTATTTCTATTCTCTATTTTCCCAGTTCGATATTATTCTTAGGTTTCATTTGTGGGAAATTAGCTATTAAGGCTGTATTCATGATGCTCTATCGATTTTACCTAGGAGAAATTCATTCAAATGTTTTATATATATATATATATATATATATATATATATATATATATATATTTGTATTTCAGCCAGAAACCTTGGTATGTTAACACATATATGGTTTAGCCTTTACACTGATCGTATTTTTATGTAGTACTAGCTAAGGTATTCGGCATTGCTCGGGAAACAATAAACTGAATAGTGGTATTTTTTCACCAATTTATTGTTTAAAACATTATGGGCCATAATAATCATGGATAACATTTTTTATTATAAACTAAGAATAAAAATAAAATAAGAATATAAATTTATTTTCCCAATAGTGGTCCCAAGCGTTATTGTATATTTAATAACCATTATTAATAATGCTCTATTGTGTGTCTGAGGAACAAAATTTGTGTTCATAGTTATACATACACATGCTCTGTAATGTGTAACATATCAACCGAGCATTGTTAATAAATAGCAGACATAACTAGGGATAACTTCCCAGCACTTTTAATTCCCTCTAACATTTATGAAATTTAAATAAATTATACTAAATCTCAGTGGTTATTTGTTTTGTATCCATAGTTTTCTGGTGACTCTGGCAAGTTGTATACTTGTCTTTGGTGTTACAGAATAAATGAGAATCATAAAACAATAATTATCAGATAATTACTCCGTACTCAATCCCTCTTCATTATTTAAAACAATGTAAATAATAGTTATTGTTATTGAACTTCATTATTAAGAATCATCTACTTCTTTCTTGCCAAAAGCGGGCCCAAGTCAGTAGATGTGACCCAAGCTGGCCTAGAGCCAACTTTCTGGCTTTTGGAAAATACAAATATTGAGGTCATCTAATAATATAATTGATAAATGCAATGTTTAATTGTTGGTTCAAGTTATTCATTTATGAGCATATCTTGTTTATGGATCACTATTTCAGAAAAACTTAAATAAGCAAGAAAATAAACAATTTTTGTTAGGTGTATTTTTGCAGAAGAACAAATATTGTGATTTTCCATTTCCTTCCTCCCTTACAACCAACACTCCTATTCATCCCTGAAATTTTAATATACCTTATAATCATGGAGGAGTTAATGCTAGCTCACTTACCGAGTTTTGATCAATGTTTGTGCCCAATGAATCCTTCTATAGTTTTTTGTGTATATGATGTTTATATTACTTTATATGAAAAAAGTGTATATAACATATATTACTCAAAATAAACCACTTTTAATATGTGCATGTTTGCTGAAAAACCCAATAGGAAACAAAAAATCACAATTTTTCATCTCTGCCTTCCCTTACAACCTCCACTTCTCTTTGTCTGTAAGAATATTAATATAGCCTTAAGATGAAGTTGGGTTAGGAGTAATACACATACCAAATTTCATAAAATTCGGTTCTGTAGGTTAGTCGAAAAAAGTAACAAACAAACACCAAAGCCAATGATTGTCAATAAAGTTTCAATTCCAGATGAAATGAAAAAGTATCATGAAATTTTGCAAAAAAATCTCTCCCCCTCCCCTATGTAAATATACATACACACACACATATGTTGTCCCAACTTCCCGTGTCACCCCCCTTAAAATTTCCCATTATTTTAATACAAGGCTGAGGCTGAGACCATAATTGGGACCCCTAAACAATCTTTTCAGTCAGTATTGAACTTTGTAATCATCTCCAGTACTTCTCCAGCGACCATAACTTTTGAATTTCCAATGGAATGCCCTACTTTTTATGGCAGATTCATGGAGAAAATCAACTTCTAAAACTAGTTTATATCGGTGAATTTTTCGATTTGACGCATCCTTTAGCTCTAAAATGCACCAATCTTTATTTCAGAAATGGCATATTTTATTAAAAAATGCTATGACATAAAAGCTGTAGTCGACAAAATTATCTTTGAAACAAGTCTAAGGGGAAAGGAATAAATTGTAAAATTAAAAAAAAAAAGGATTTAAAACGAAATAACACAAAAGTATTGTTCAAGGAATTCAAAAAATGTTTTTATATATATATATATATATATATATATATATATATATATATATATATATATATATGTAGAGAGAGAGAGAGAGAGAGATAGAAATCGGACTCCAACTAGCTACATGTAATGTTTGGAGCTTATTCAAATCAGAAGCTGCTCAAACGTGGTTAATGAAGTCAAGACTGAAACACACTGAAATGGAAGCCATTGAAGATGCGAGTATGTCCGAGAATGGTAAAATCATACTTGGCGGGTATACAATTTTTTACTACGGAAGGAGTGAACTTAATTACGCAGGAGGAACTGCCTTCAAGCCTGTTTTAAGCTTCTATCACGTTAATGACCTAATAAGTTTTATAAGAATAAAGAGTCTTTGGTTTAATATATCGAGATCACAATTGTATATGCACCTCGGGAGGACAAGAAGGATGACTTCAATGAGCAATTGGAGCGAGTTTACGATATTCAACGAAGTGGCGTCAAGGGGATTTCAATACTAAGATCGTGAGAGAACCTCGGTTCTGACCAACAATAACAGTACATAGTTTTCTTATACAAGCAGCAATAATGGGGGTAAGAATTAGTTAACAGTATATTGTTAGCACCTAAGTACATCCATAAATATACTTGGACTACCCCTGACGGTAGGTGAAAGAAAAAATGAAGATTGAGCATGTGCTAGTAGATATAAGACACCAAAGCTCGGTAGAAGAAATATTTTAGGATCTTCAGGAGAGCCGACTGTGATTCCAATCATTCCCTGGTTAGAATTAAATTCAGCCAACCGTTAAAGAGGATTCCCAAGACTGAGAGAATGCTAAAAAGAGGATACGGTCTTAAGTTCAAAGGTTAAAAGAGCCTGAAACCCAATCACTGTACAAAACAGAATTTGTCAACAGGTTTGACTTGATTCTCAATGGACGAGTACACCAGCAATATATGTTTGCTTTTAATCATGCTTGAAAATAAATTAATAAATGTACATTTTTGCCGAATTTGCAACAATTCACTTATTCCAGATAAATATAATCAGATTTTAATTCAGCTAACAGGCCTAGTAATTCTTCGTTCAATGTTCTAAGTGTAGGAACCCTAATAACGGCACTGTGGATGGTTATGGGCGGAAGAAGGGAGCTTGTTTAACGGCTTTCCTGTACCATTGGCCATATTGAACCCTAGTTCCCAGTCGATACATATATGTATCTTGAAGTCATTAGTCATCATTTAACTCGTGTATATAGCTCATAGCCTTCAAACATATGGGGGAGATTGCACAATCACAGTTGGTTCAGCTGTCTGCCTTCTATTATACTATTATTCCTTGGTTCAATATGCACCAGCCCTCCTTTCTGGCCCCTCGACTTAAACACATAACTTGTTCTCCGACTACTTTAAAGTAAAATGTTATACAAGTGTAACCTTTGCATATGAATCACCATCCCCAATGTCTGCGCCAGTGAGAAGAAACATGTACTGCAAGGGTGATTTCTGAATAGCACAAATTCAAATCTGTTGTGCAGAAGCTTCTTTTGAGTTTTAGAAATCTTCTAGTAATACCAGAAAAGAGTTCGACTTTCTTTCTGATTTTGAATATACAATAGTTGAAATCGGGCAACCATTAACAAACTCTGAAGTGTGTGTTATGTTACAGAGCAACAAAGATACAGCATATGACCCCCGAAAATACTCCATCTGTAATAATGGAATTATATGAGCTAAAATGTTTCGCATTTCTGCAGTCTACCAATGATGATGTGTCACCAGACCATCCACGAGAGACGGTGACAAAGAGAGGGCCGGAGCGTCGAGGGATAGGGAGTTAAAAAAAAAAGAAAGCAGTTCCTGACTAAGCAATGCGTGCAGATCCTAGAAGAAAGATACTGTCTTCTGCCCAAAAACCTACACAGCAGGTACCAGAACAGTTGGCGGGGAAGGCGTGTCTTGATTCACCCAATAACACTTCCTCCCCACAGTGTCACGAGTATGTGGGGTAAGAAATCAAAAATCGCATTTTTGTCTTGACAAGGTTTATTAATTTTTTAGGTTACTAAACAACACAACATGGAGGGAAAAAAAGTTTCCACTTCAAAAAATAATTTATTATGGTATACACTTACATAAAATGTATATGGAAACTTACATATGATATTTACGAACTGATAAAAAAAATATACAGAAAATTATAAATAAAAAAACATGTACACAGAAAATTGAAAATAAAAAAAAAACATATATACAGAAAATTAAAAAGTGATAATAACGCTGGATGTTTGCTCTTATTATGCTTAGAAGTAAGCTTTGTGGCAAACTCTATTTTAGAAAATAGGAGGGGAGTTGAAGCCTGGCTGCTATAGAGTGAACATCGTCTCCTTGCTACTCACCAAATTTTTGTGTTGTAACTATGGTCCTACAAGTTGTTACGTGCAAGTTTTTGGCGGAGTGCAGTTTTGTAACATCCTCTTATCTATTGGATGGGTCTTATTTTCTTGGAGTGACGTAGAGGGGAACAAGAGCATAATTTGTGGAGAGCCTTCACGGCCCTGCGGATTTTTTAAAAATTTGAAGAGTCGCTGATGTTTGCAATACAGGTTTCAGTTGTGAAATCTTATCACCGCTGAGCTGGAGGAACGACCGGAAATTCGAAAGGTAGGTGGCTGCTAATCCTATTTCTTCTCTCGGCTGCGCGCCGACAGCGCGAGTCGGAGCTTAAATCCCTCCTCAGATCAAATCCCGCCTATAAGATTAACTTACTGCTCTCGATAGCGTTTATCTTTTAAAAAAGATCTCTAAAGAGCTGGTTGGAAAGTTGTTATTCCCTTACATGTTTGCGTGTTTGTATGTATGGTGGAATATGTGAGATTAGTATATTTTTTGCTCCTCCCACTCTGATTTTTTCTAGTTCCCTATATTTTTTATGTTTTATTTATTTTTATTTTGTTAGTCAGTGAGGGAATATGGTAAACCCAGTTCAAAAGTTTCTCGTACTGCCTGTCTGTCGGTAGAACGTAGCGTGAACCTGGCAAAATGTTCAAAGGACGAAGTCTTTGCAGGATTTGGGGGAGATGTTGACCTGGATTTAGTTCGAGGTAGCTACCAGCCATGGTCCGTGTACTCCCCGTGACCCTGTCTTACAAAGGTGCCTGGTGTAAGAAGAGTGCGACGGATTGCAGGATTCGGGCTTGATGGCCTCGTAGCCATTTGCTGCATATTTACATCGCGGTAAATGGGGGTACACCCAAAGTTTCAAATGGGCGTCTCACTGCATCTGTCCAGTCAGACTCCAATAATTGTCTAATACCCTAGGCTCATCTTCGAAGGTCTGCACTGTCGCTAGTAGTCCATTGTAACAGATGTAGTACCACTAGTCGAGGAAGCCGGCCGATGTGTGACAGGGATGTTGACAGTGATCGGCCTAATAGACGGAGAGCGGCGTCGTCCCTCTGGCTACGTTGCAGTTCTTATTTCAGCGTAGTGACTATCCTCATAACAGCAATGGTCCCGCTGTCTAGAAGCCGCCTCCCATTCCTCAAGTGGGTGCCGCTAGCCACTCGTTGGGCGCCAACATGTCACTGGGCTGTCCTCAGCGTGAGACGGCAACGAAGAGGGGGCAGGGAGTCAAAGGAATGCAAGCAGTTCCTGACTAGTGTAGGTCCTAGAGCTGGAGTGATAGACTCCTGCCCAGAAACCTACCCCGCAGGTGCCTGCCTAGGAGTGGGAAAGGATCAGAAGAGGTGGAAGGCGTGTGTAGATTTTCTGAGAGATTCAGCCAATAACAGATGAACCTCCAGCAGCCAACCAATATTCATAGTGATTGTTCATAATCAGACATATTCCTTTTAGTAAATTTTCCTTAAAGACAAAAGATGGCAGAACAATGACTCATATTAATCCTAAGGTAAGAGGAGGAACAGTGAATGTTCTAAGATCATACTTTCCTTCCAAACTAAACAACTCCTGTGACAAGATAAACATGTTGACTTACCTTCAAATTAAAGTTCTCCTCACAAAACATTGAGGGGGTGCTCACTTTTAATAATAATCCAGTCTATCAGTTCATAAAATCATATGATTAAACCTTTTTAACCATATCTTGGTGATGCTAATTCTCTGATCACAAATATCCCTCTATTCAAAACATTTGAGGTCTATAGAACAAAGTGGCCGTCCATAGAACGTCACACATCCTGGGCTTTTGAATCCTTTATTAACTATCTTGTCTGTAAATCCTTTGATAATGATTCAACCCAGAAATGGTTATAAAATTTCAATTTAATACCAATCCTATTTAAAGATAGAGGATATTTTTTTAGACAGTGGAATGACTATGACATCATTAATAACAATTTGGAATACTCGTGTTCCTAAAGTAGTCCACTGCTGTCACATACTAAAGACATTTGGTATTTGGAGTTGATATATTAAATAACAATGTGTTGATATAATATATCCATTGCAAGTACTTCATTATTTTTTTCCAACTTTTCATCTAGCTTTTATCCCCATGCCTAAGGTGTTGTTCTCTTAATAATTAAGGGATGTCACCTTTCATTCGCCACCTCAACCCCCGTTGTCTAGGGGTATAAAACCAATAAGATTTAAAAGATGGAAAAAGAATGTTTTGCCTAGGTCAAACTAAGGGACACTTTAACAAAAAAAAAAAAAAAATATATATATATATATATATATATATATATATATACACACACACACACGCGTGTGTAATTAAAGTCCACACGCAGGGGCTGTGTAAAGTAAGCAGATTTCCCACATTTTCCCATGACACTATAATGATCTCTTCTCCCAATAAATTTTCTGTTCTAAAATAAAAATCCGATGGATAGAAGTGAGAGTCCACTGAAGGCAGAAAACAAAAAAACCGAAATAACTCCCTTAATATTTAATACGAAAAAATATATTGAACAATAATTGTAGAGCATCAATAGCTTAACGAGATTGGACCTGTAATATTTTTTCAAAACAACTAATAATAACGGAGATATTTTGAATTTTTGAACCCCCCCCCCCAACCTGGTCGAATTTAAGTGTTGAATTAAACGGTTAAATATCGAATTATGGTATAGATACAATAAACATTTTCGGGTAAAGAACGTAAAATCTCACATCACATAATGTATTGGCATGCATCTCACGAATTAAAAGTTTATTGAAAACAATTTTTGGTATTAACCATGGTATGAAGTATTTCATTACATAACAGCTTATCGTTAATATGAATGAGTAGGAGTGTTGGTTTAGTGAAGTTCAAAAACTAAAATATGCAAATATCTCGTTCGATATTCAAGATAGGAGAAGAAAGAATGTGTATAACAGCAATTATGGAACATTACGTTTACAATAAGATTGGTTCTATACAAGTTTTCCATCCGACGCATAATACAGGAGATATTTTGAATTTTCGAATATTTCCATTATTATTAGTTGAGTCGAGACGTTATTTTAATTTTCTGTATATGTTGTTCGTTTTTTTTATTTTTTTTTTCTGTCTGGAGATATTTACATTTTTTAATTTTTAGTGCTCAGTAAACCCACGTTCTTAGTCATAGCACGTTAACGATAAACCAATTGTATTATAAAATATCAGATCATATTCGTTAATGGCTGAAATCTCATCCAGAAAAGTGGGAGAATTTCGAAAATTTCAATAATCTCCTTTATTATGAGACAGATCAAGAATTTTATAAAACCCATTGTATTAAACTATTGATACTCTAGAATTGGCGTTGATATTTCTTCCTAACAGAAATATTGAACAAGTTATTCATGCTTTCTTATTCATAGTCTTCCTAATACCTCACTTCTAATTATCAGAATTTTACTTAAAAATAGAGTATATACGGTGAGATGGGTTAACCAGTTTGTCATTCAGCATGTGGTAAATCTGATTAGTTTATACTGGCCCTGTATGAGGGACTTCCCTAAACTCTGCAGAAAGAAGTGTCTTATTACTGAATAGTATGTGTGTAAAGCTAGGTAGGGTATGCATGTTCTCCTTTGTTTCATACTTGCTGTGACCATCGATTTTTCTTTAATTCCATCAATAGGTCAGGGCAACACTGGATATAGATGACTTCCTATAGACTATCTTTCACCTGCTCCTACTGGAAATAGCAAGAGAAGAGCATCATCTGGAAAATCTCCCAAACCCTGCCTCCTAATCTTACATTTCTAATAAGTTGATTATGATAATATAACTAGGGGCTCAGGTTAGCCATATGAGATAAAGTGATGAATACACAAAGTAAACCTAAAATCATGGGTTTGACTTCCATGTTGACAAATGAATTTATTTAGTGACAAACTAAATAAAACCCTTAGTCCCACCCCAACTAATAAAAAGGGAGTTAATAGATTAGATTTATATGATTATAAAACCACTTGAATAAAATTAGAAAAGCAACTGTGGCACATTACTTTTGTCTTCATTATACTAAGAGATTACACATTCTTAATGGAATGTTAGAACTGTCAATGCTGAGCGCGTATATAGTCAACTATTATTTAGTGTACCAATATTCTAAAACGGAAGTTGCATACTTTTTGAAATGATAGTACTAAAGACTTGTGTTTCGAATTGGGCCATTTTTTTTTTTTTGTTTTTACATGTTGAGCAAAATCAGATCAAGTAATATCACGAACTTTTGATGCTTGTAAGTTTAGTCACATGGTCTTGCTAAAACCATATATGATTCTGAAAAGTCACTCTTTTCATTAGGACTCTCAGCATTATGTTACTAACCAAATATAATCATAGTGGAGAGGTTATTCTTACAAGAAATAAAGTTAGAAAAGAAATTATCATGCTAGAAATTGCGATACTATTCGTTTTAATGAAAATTAGGATAAATAATCCAATGCCTCATTTTCTATTAAAATGCTAATAAATGTTTGAAGTATCAAAACAATATGACAACGCACCCTTTTTATTTCCTAAGTCTGAGGGAAATAAAAAGTGTGCGTTTCAATTTTACCTGCTTAACATGTAGATTACTAGATCCTGTTAGAATAAGGCATGTTGAGTTAATTATTGTTGCAATCAACATCACATGTTGTTTATGTTTGCTGCAGTTTTAAAGTTGGAAGGGGGGTATAAACCTGAAGTTAAAAAATAATCATGTAGGAAGGAAAACAAAGACAGTATCTTCTTTGATCCAAGACGAAGTCTCTGAATAACTTATCAGGATTATTCCAACAATAAAAATATTATTCTTTTATTTAAACTTAATTGATCCTATTTAATTTCACCATCTTTGATTTTAAACATTTTTTTTTTAAAGATGCTCCTTATCAGACTAAGTAGTCGCTACTCAGAAGCTAATTAAAGAAACAGTGTATAATAAAATAACTGTACAGAAGTTGGCCTTATTATTAACCCGTCAATTGCGCAAAGCCACTATAGTGACTTTACACAATTAAAGGATTAAGGAATCAATGATTAAAAATGTTTATTATGCATGAAAGAATTGCAGCAATATTTCAAATTGAAACGTAAGTATAACAGTGCTCTGATACTTCCTGAGCACAATTTAATGAAGTTGTCAAGTAACCATGAGGTGAAATTTCATGTTTGTACTGAATTACAATTTAAATAAAACTAAGGGCTATATAGACAATTGATTAATAATCCTTTTACATTGGGGGAAACAAAGCCTTTGAATCCAAGCTCTGTCATGTTCGGTTTACTCCCTCCATACTTGCCCTTATGTTTGATCTAGTAATTCCTATTAATCACAACTAGGTACTAATTCACCATTTAGAGGATTTTAGAATGATACCAGTTATTACTTTCATTTTATTCATTTCAGTGATCTGAAAAAGCAGTAAGTAAAGTGCAGTCATTTTACAGGCTTAGCATCTTTTAAAGTCATACTATTTAGAGAATATTTTGTGTGTTTATATTTTAAGTTTTTGTCTTAGTCAATATATTTGGTTTTATATTAAGATTTGGATAAGACAGGTTTCAGATCAACCCTGTACTTGCAAAATAAAATTCAAAAACTACTTCAGTAAAACAATAGGGGACTCCTAATAATCACAAGACATCTCTCTAGGATAGTGGCATTGTGACAACAAATTATTAAAATTATATATTCCAGACCAAGGATTAGATTAATTTTCGGTTATGGTTTATTTTGTTTCCTCTCCAGATACAATCAGGATTTTAATGACTAATGAAATATGTTTGGTGGCAAATTAGGTTGAATATGAATCTGTGAAATATTGAAAGTAGATATTAAATCAAAGCAATAAAGAAGGGAATAACAGGAGAAAACAACTTCAATTTACACAAAAAAAGTTAAAATAAAATTTATTACTATACATGTTCACTACAAAGAAAGAGGGCCTATCTCTTAAAAAACACACTGAAGCTGTTTATAAACTTTGTAGGAAACCCCTGTAAATCTACCAATAATAAACAAACTGAATCCCAAAAAGAGATATTCTTAAGAAATAAATCTAAGAAAAGACTGAATACACCGATGTTAGTTATTCAAAAATTGAAATTATTTTGGTAAAAGAAAAATACAGAAATCCTGTTTTTGAACTTAAAGATTCTGATAAGTATACACACAAAAAAAGAACAAATAAGGCAAGCATATTGCATACGTTAGATGTTGAATCTACTGTGTTCTAAGGAACATACAAACCCCATGCAGGTCAGTAGAGATAGGCCACTTTATATATTAAAAAAAAATATTTATCTGTAAAACATTGCATTGTAATTACGTTGTATAATTATTTAATGGGTATATTAATAGTCAACAAATAGGATGGAGGGGATTTCAGATAATACAAGGGTCATTTCCTTTTTAATTTTCCAATATTCTTGGAGACAAACTTAATAGTGTTTCAGTAATGAGTAATCTCATATTTAAAGCAAATCTACCATAAACCATGAATAAACAGAATACAATGCCCATGAATGGCCACTTAACCCCAAACCAATATACTTAAGAATAGTGAAAATGTTAAAAGTAAATCAGGACACTAAGGAGAGAAACACAGCTTTGGCGTAACTACTTTACTCAACCAAAGAAGTCAAAGAAACTGTAAGCTATACATTTACACATCAAGAACCCACTCAAAAAAAAAAAAATAAATGTTACCACATAAAAAATGTCCATATGGTGTGTTCTTCCCAATATAAAATGATCATGATGAAGTGTCAACAATTTCATGAATTCTTAAAACACACAGTGAATGAATGTGAACTGGGAACTGAGAGCTCCCCTAAGGAATATGTATCTTTCCGATTTACAAAATAATATCATTTATTTAAAACAACAGATGCAACACTCCCAACGAAATAATTTATAACTTCCAATAACAGAAACGTTTAAATATAATTATAACTAAAACAGCATATTTTAATCAATATTTATAGAAATTATCTGTGAAGCCAGGTGTAGGAGCAGAACAGAGATAATGTAATGAAATAGTAAAACTAACCTGTTAATAATAACTTTATATAATTTGTTTCTTTTTACAGGACGAACTTAACAATTAAATGAACTAAATAAATATTAAGGATGGGAGTAAAACAATGTCGGAACATGTTAAAGAAAAAAAAATACGACTTAAAACAGTAACAAACAATTTATAACAGTAGCCAACTAAAGATTTACTAAACTTTATACAAATCTTAATATTACCACCATGCTAACAAAATATAATTACAAAAACTGATGAAAATAAGAAGCAATGTGCATAATTACATTTGTGAATGAATGAGTAATTCAAAACTTTTTGTGCACATTAGTTGATCTGTATATAATATATAAAGATTAACAATTGCGCACGTTTGCTGTAGACACAGAAAATGCAATGAACTTAAATTTGACTTAACAAAAAAAGTATTAATACAACAAAGACAAATATGGTGGGCAGTGCAGGGGTCACATAAAGCAGGTAATTAGAACCTTAAGGGAAAACAACTATATGTATGTTTTTCAAAACTAAATACCAAGAGTATTCATCCATAATAAAATATAAAAATACATCAAGAGATTTATAGTAAACTCAGAAATTTTGATGTAAAGAAACTACTCCATCATTCTATAAAATGGTTTTGACACCTATTTCTACTCTTTATATTTAAACAATATGGAATAGGATTTTGTAATACAGTTAACTGATGGGCTATAAATATAAAACAGGCTTGCACAGCATGATCAAATGTTTCTATATAATAAAATTATGGAATGTACAAGATAACGTACCTTAATATATTTTCAAACTAACAAAACTAATAAGTCTTTTGAAGAGACTTTAGTTGGAAAACCTCATGCAATTACTGACATGGAAGCCTAAAACTACATATAGGTCAAACAGGTCTGACGAATTTTAGGAAATGTACAACGGATAATATAATATATTAAGTAGCCTGCCACAAGAATGCTTCCATAAAAAAAATACTATCAATGAAATAAAATAAAATAGAAATAAAATTAAGAAAGCATTCTTGAGACACATATACACATCTATACATGTAATAATGAGACACATCTATACACATATAAAATCAAACAAAATATATCTGTAAGTGCAATTTGTAAAGATAAACACGGAAATATTCCCTTCAAATTAACATGAGTGCAATCATTTCCCAAAATAAAAGAAATAACTACAATAGTGTAAACTATATGTACTCATATATAAATACATTTATACATGTATTTATAAATAATGCATTTTTATTAGTTTATTTACATAAATACAATAAACAATCATTTTTTTCCAATGATTTACGAAAAACATGAATCACAAAATTTAATATTCTTGGAGAACAAATTTAAGTGGGAAATGATTAACTATATTGTCTACAAGATATACTGGTCATTTCTGATTAGCTGTGGGGAGGGAACTTTTGGGAATCATTTGTTTAATTTATCTAGTGAAAAGGTAGATTCCAACAATGAGACCATAAAGACCTAAGACTTCAGCAAAAATAAGAATAAGGATCATCCCAACGAAGAGTCTAGGTTGTTGAGCTGTTCCACGTACACCAGCATCACCGACAATTCCTATAGCAAATCCTGCAGCAAGACCACTGAAACCTACTGCAAGCCCAGCTCCCAAATGCATGAACCCCCTGGAAATTAAAAATAAAATTAATGCCAGGAATAATGAAAATATGAGCATCAAAAATCTTTCAAGATATATTAATAAAGGAAAGTATATTATAACTAGACTAGATATAGTATGTTAACATATATATTTTTTCTTAAATAGTGTTGAAATAGTTAAATACATCACCAGAGTTGTTATGTAACAAGACCTCTAAAATTGTCAATGACAAGTCTTTTGTTTACAGGATTTTAAAGCTGTAACATTACACATTCAATATAATGAAATTAAAATATTTCACATTTGTAAGAGCATTAAATTGCAGCAACTCAATTATTCAGCAACAAAATCTATCAATCCAACCACTCTTAAACATGGCTATACATTTAATTTAAATAGAACTGAGATGAGTTTTTATTTCGCACAAAAACAATTTCATAAAACATTCATTTAAAGAAAATGAATGAATGTATATGTGTGTATACATATACGACAGAAGATATAATATATAAAAGGAGTAGACAACTTTCTTTGTTTTTTCCGTAATTATCTACGAAAATGTATAAAATGGAGGAAACCATTTAGCAGAACAGGATCTTTTTTTGTTAAGATCCCTTTCATTCACGCACGGTCTGAGTCAAGGGTATAAAAGGTTCATGTCTAATTGTCAACTAGTTTGAAGTATATTTATCAGCTAAAATATTCTTGTTAATATGTAAACATATAATGTGTGAAGTTCTCATAAAAAACAGAAAATTTTAAATATCTACACTTTAGAAATAGCAAAGATAAAAATCTTATAAATGAAAAACAAGGAGTCATTTAAATGAAACTATTATATCAGAAAAACAAAGTTCTTTTCCCCTCGGGAAAATATGTCGGGTAGTCAGAAATTTTCTTATTAACTCATTCACTAAATACAAAAGTAAAATTGAAATGAAGAGAAAACTTACTTGAATAGAGGGTACTTGTCAGGTGTATCGAGTGTACCTGCAATAAGTACTGCTATAACTAGACCGTAAATAGCAATGATACCAGCCATAACAACTGGAATGATTGACTTCATGATCAGTTCAGGCCGCATTACCGACATGGCAGCAATACCAGTCCCGGACTTTGCTGTTCCATAAGCAGCACCCAGGGCTGTAACGCAAATTAGTGCAATTTAACAAAAAAGATTAGAATAAAATAAATGTTTACATAGACAACATTATTCTGTTGGATTAAAAAATAAAAATTCTAATCATGTTAATAATACATATATTATGAGATATTAACTAATTATAATAATTAATGTAATTTAATATTACAAATCAAAAGAGATAATTCCGCCCACTTATTAGGACTACTAAAAATTTCAGACTTGTTTTCCATTTGTAAATGTGGTAACAATATTCCACACATTTATAGGCTGCTCAACATTTAACATTACAAATTAAAAGAGAAATTTTGTTATACATCTCAAACAATTCTTTTAGCAAATAGGAAACATAATGACATCATAATGCTCCGGTAAATGTAAATTCAACACCTCCACGAGTCTTAAGCTGACTTACTCCCACAACCATTTTTGTTTCATATTTATATTAAAAAAACAAAAAAAAATGAAAGATTGGAAAACTATCATAAAGTCCTCAAACCTAAAGATATCAGGGCTCATAACACTTGACTTTTAAAGGGAGGTTTTTATATTATACATAACATAACTTATTCACTGAGGTTTCAGGAGGAAAAAGAAATCACTACAATACGCCTCTTCACATTAAATTACTTTCTAAAAATCTTTGTGAAATTCACTAGAAGTAATTATTGGAGAAAATTTTTATATTTGAATTAAAATATAGCAAATTCAACACAAATATTTAGCATGTGGTTCTGAGAATTCCTTATCTCTTTATAATGTTTAAAGTAATAAAGTAAAACTCTTAAGCCATATTTCTAATTTAAGCAATATATTTACACGAGAGCTGGTCTTAGAATGTTGATGAAATTAAAAAAGATAGCTTCCATAGAAATCAGAATTCTTAACTATACATGATTAATTGTGAGAAAATATGTAAACCATAACCACAGTTAGAGGAGCTGTAAAAATAATAACAAATATCATACATTTTACAATGATAAGCCTGTTGAAAGATTAAAAGGAACATTTTACTCTCTGACATAAATAAAAGAGTAAATACAGTGTAAGGGCGTGTGAATATATATATCCCAAAGCATTACATGATTACTAAGGGGTTATTGAAAATATAAAATTTAATCATGCATGCCTTAATATATATCTTCATGAAAGGAAAAAATAAAACCCTAATTATATTAATGTCTTCAAATACACCATAATACCATAGTGAACTTCAATTACCTCTAAAAAACTAGTAAGAGACTATAAGCGATCAAAAAATTGAAAATCAGTAACTGAGATTCTATGCCCAAAAAAGAAGATAAACTTAAAAAGAATTGAGTAAATTTTATTATATTTCATATTGATGACAAAGGATAAGGTCTCTCTTATAATCTATTCAAATGTATATTTATAGCTTTATGAACTTACATTCCTTAAGTTCATTGATGTGAAAAACATTTTTTTTTCAAGTTGAAAAGCTTATAGATGGTCAACAAAAAAAAAAGTAGAATGGCTTATATTTACTTATAAAGAGAACTTGGGTTAAGAAGCATTTTACTCTTATTTCTTAACAAAAATTAAATGAAAGGTAAAACAGCAATGTTATTAACACAAACTTTTTTTTTAGTGTTTAACATATGTAAAATAAAAATCACGAGAAAGCAGTACAATTAACAGCAAGGATCCAAAATATTGAAATGTAAAAAGAAGACAAATTTAAAAATCAACCATTACAACCAACAGTAATTTTGAAAAATGATTAATTTGGTAAATAATTACTTTATGGGACTCAATTAAATGATAACAAATTAAAATAAGCAACTAAGAATATATTGGATCTATTTATTAATGGTAATATAACTTAGAGATCACATGGAGAAGTGTGCCACACCCACTTTTTGAATGACTGTTTTCATATAGTTTTACAAATGTATTATCATTAATTTCCACAAAATATAGCAAGAATGACAATGAAGAGTATAAAATAAATGATAAAAGATACAATTAAGTTAAAAAAATACAATAAGGAATGTTCAATCCAGGAAAATATTTAAGGCCAATGAAAAATTAGATTGAAAACGAAAGTTTTTATAAAGAATTCATGGTTAAAAACGTTTCAGAGGTTTTGATGAGTAGATTAATGGAATATCTAAAATATAAATCTAATCTTGTAATACCAAAGACCAAAAAAAAAAAAAAAAAAAACAAGAAACAAACAACATCAAAAGTATATCATCTCTTATATAACATAGAACATTTAATAAAAGGGCAAATAAAGACGAAATAAACTCTAAGAATATAAAAGTGAGAACTGGAAACTAAACAACGTAATATAAGCATGAATTAAGAATAGATGACTATTACTACAAAAACTATTACGAATATATTTAAAAGAAATCCGCAATATCATTAGCAGACGTAAAAATACTATTATACAATGTAATATTAAATTAAAACAGCAATAGGTAACTTGTCATCTAAAAAAAACACTGCCAAAGGAAAAGTGGGCGGGTCCCTTCAAACATATGTTTTTTATAGAAAAAATCAACAAAAACATCATGCAAACCAATTATTTGGCAAAAGAAATGGTAAAACAGACAATATGCAAAGGTATTAAAACAAAATGGCTGAGGAAGCATGAGTGATAATACTCTCAAGCAAGTAATACAATCAACCATTCTCCATATCTTCAATAATGAGCCATCAAGGAGTCAGATCATTTAGCTAGGATAAAACTTTTTGACCCACAAGTTTGTTCAAAAAGCTTTATGAAAGATACAAATTATTTGTTCATATCATTCACAATTCGTTTTTTTTAAATAAAAAAAAAAGAAGATGAAAAGGAAATTATTATAAGACAATAAGCCAATGTTTCTATATATTATAACAGAGCTGTTTAAAAAACTGCATAAAATGAGAAACTTAAATCACGGTTAAAAAGACAAAAGCATAAATCATAATGGAGGCTAAGGGTCCTTAAACCCGTTCAGAAACAAAATGGTTGAACATTTAATTGGAATATTTCAGTTCCTGCATTCGAATAAACTTGTAAAAAATAAAGGGAGAGCAAATGTAGTTATAGGAGAAGCCCGGGGGGCGTACCCAGAGAACATATCTACAGCCTCAAATATATAGGGCAACAGTTTTCTCGCCGAGCTAAAAATCCATTGAAAATATTCTTACCGCTGAATATCATAGCTGAAGCGGCTCCCATAACTCCAAAGAAGGGGCCGTATGATGGGTTTGAGTCGGTCATTTTGGCAAAGTGTCTGCTGGAGCTGAGCTGTCCTGCTGAGATAAGAGTCGGCCGAGATGACAGAAATAGAAATGGGCTTGGGAGAGTAGGGCAGACAGCTAGAGCTCTAGAGCGGTGATCATGTGTTGGCAAGGATTTTGCTCAAGGAGATATAAGCAACGAGCCCTCCTATTGGCCGGCTCTAGGGAGGGAGCCCCCCCTCGACCAATCAAATACCGTCTCCTTTACACATACCCTTGACGTCACCTACTACTATTGGCTCCTTCATTTACATATGCCCTCCAAATATTACACTTTATTTAACCATTTAACTCATATTTTATTGTTTAAACTAATTTAAACAAATTCTTATACGAAACAGATTTATTCGCATGTAATTCTAAAGGTTTACGAACGTAATTCATTGCTGACATCACTGCGTTTAGACTTCATCATCAAATAATCTCGAGAAATATTCGCCAAAAATGCGTTTACTAACTAAAAAATATGTTTGTCCCATCTATAAAATAAATTAAAACGAAGAAATAAAAAAAACTACCTTATTTCGCATCTCTTTTTACTACTATCAGCTTATAACAATTTTGAAACCTTCCGTATCTCTAGTTCCTGTTGACGCGTTTTACACTTTGAATTAAAATCACTCTCGAATTCACCTTTTTAAAAATATATAATTCAACGTATATTTCAATCTTTCGGAATCATTAAAATTCATCTCGCCATTACGGCGTTTTATCTCTAGGGATTCCACAAAAACGTAATAACAATTCGAGAACTTCATTTTCCTTTGTAACATATTTGAAGTGTTCATTTAAAATACCGTTTTAATTGATCTTAAAAGGAATTATTTATTGCAACTGGAAAGAGCTTCAATATAATTATATAGCTTAGCGGGTGCTCCGATACAAATAAATAATTATTGTTCTTGAATTATTCCAATTAGTCATAGTTGCAAAAAGTGGATTTTAATTTATTTTAATATTCTTGAATCAGTAAATATTGATACAAGAAGAGTTCTATGAGATCTGTTGCTTCTGTATGATTTCTTAAATTGTGCTAAATAGAAAACACATCAGAACTCGGCAATAAAAGGTAAGAAACCATATTAATTTATAAAACGTACACATTCTTCTTTTAAATATTCTTTATTTCATGGATTCTTCCCAAAAATAATTGCTTTAGGCTATTTATTTTTCCTACGCCAAAAAGCTGCTCATAGTTAACAAAAGGAAAATCCGCTAAAAAAAAATGTTTAATTTTGTGTCCATGTTAGGTATTATCTCTGAAATTTATGTAAGGGTATGATCTTTATGATAGCAATTATTTTTCATATATATTTTACATATTAATTTGGTTAAATTAAATATGTTTGTTAAAGATTAAAGAACATGAATTTTCTCAATTTTCAAATAAATTGCTTCCTATGGTTTAACAAGATATTTAACTTTGAATATATTTGAATCCGGTCTTTTCTTCTTGATTAAAAAAGGGACTTAGCAATTCAACATATTAAATAGTTTTAGAAAATTCTTAATTACGAATTCATGTTACATATTGTGATTCGATTTTGTGAAATATTCATGTTCTTGTTGAAATGTTTTTTTCTGAGCTTTCATTTTTCATTTTTTTAATAACTTAAACCATATCCCATTCTTGGTGGTTTTAATTTTGTCTGTATTATTACTCCTTGTAATAGCTTATCTATTTGAAGGGTTTGGGGAATAAACATTTTTGAGGATGCTTTAATTTATTATGAAAGTAATAAAAAATGAAAGAATTACTTAAATTTTAAAGGACAATGAATCCTTATATAATTTTTGATAAGATAGAAACAAAATAAAACATTGAGAACTACAATTATGTCTGTGTGTTCTATCCTGAATTTTTGTAGTTATTTCATTCTATTATGATTTCTTCATACATTTGTTTATTTAAATGCCATCACATTTAACTGTTTCAGTAGCTTTCACTTATTTAATTCTTTTCTTAAGAGAGTAATTTTCCTCACCTACCATGGCTCTTAGGTATCTAGTCTAGTACTTTGCCAACTAAACTACAGGTCTGGCTAATACTACCAAAAACCAATAAGGGGAGAAGGTTTTTGTGCTAGCCGGTACCTTTACCTGTAGCTAGTTGCTAAAATATTGTACTTGGTACTCACTAGTCCTGGACATTGAGAATAATTTTTCTCTCATGAATAAATTAAATTGTTAATTATTGAAAAAATCAGTAGGATATATAGTTGAGTTACAATTTATTGAGGGTAAAGGACACAAATTATCTGAAAAATAGAAGATACCATATTTTAAACACTTAGAATCTTTGTTAGTGCCCATTGGCTGGTCATATCAAATTTAAGAATGGAAATATCTTGTCTATTGTAGGATAGACATTTTCTGTGGGGAAAATATGTAACAGCTATGTTTATTGGTTACTTTTTCAAATGTAATGCAGGCAGTTCCTCCTGCTAATTTGTTTAGTGGATAGGTATTAATTTCAGACTATGTTTATACTGGGGAATATAACGATGGGTGTGTCCTCAATAGATCTTATATGAATTCTGAAGGTCCTTATTCTTTTAAGATAAATATCTCAGTTGATTGATAATGAATAATTAAAATTTATTTAATATATCTATACGTTTTGAGGAAGAGCCTTTGAAAATCATTTAGTTGAATATATAAAAAGTAAAATTACTATCTTTTAAGAAAGTGAATTCATCATCTTCCTTATTGACATGCCTTTGAATGTCCAATTTTTTTCTTGATTATTTTTGTTTAGATTTTTATGAAATATAATGTCGTTAATATCTAAAAATATATTATTTTTTGTGTTTTTTGTTGTAACAGTTTTGAACCTTGGTCAATTCTAAAATATATTGCAATAACACACTTGTTGAATTTTTCTTCATTGACCTTGCTAGTGGGTGTGTCTTTCTTAAAAGTTTCTTCATGCTTTAGAGTTCTAAATGTTTTTTATATTTTTTTTTTTAAATTCTTATTAAACAAAACTTTCATTAATTATTATGACTTTTTTTTTTTCAATGGTTTGACAAATAAATAGAGCTTTTAATACTTGATAAAAACTGTGTGGTATTTAAGGTTTCTTTTATCTGAAATTAGTTCATTGATATAATCAAAATAAATTTTAAATATTCCACGGCAGTGTTTGTTGGAAGTGAAGAATACTTTTACTTGGAGAGAGAAAAAGATAAAATTTGTGAAGAATTGGACGTCTCTTTTTCTCTCTCCAAGTAAATTTTAAATACTTCATAAGTTATTGTTGATATACTGTTTACTGTTAAGGCAATGTAACAACTTTTCAATGCTTCAGTTTCTAATTCCATTCAAGATGTTTAAAATGAAAGTTTTAAATTTTTTTTTTATAAAATAAGTATTTTGCAATTTATTCTTCATGCTTATTGTCTTTATTGAAGGTCCTCAATTCATCGACTATTCATCTGTCACTTGATTATACTTTATTTCAAAACTGGCTTTAAAAATATAATATTTTTTTTTTGTTTTATTTTCAGTAAATCTAGGATTTATGCATTATCTCTTCAAGAACTGTATTCTATAAATCATATTAATAAATTCATGAGTGACCTTCATTAGTTTGTAAACTTTTTTTAGCAGATTTCCCTTAAGGGAAATCAGCTATTGAGATTGTACTCATGACGCGATCTTCGAAATTTGTCTTCAAATGTCCAACGGTCCTACTCAAATCCAACCCCCCCCCCTGACAAAAATGAGGTCCGTTCAAAACTATATATATATATATTTGTCTTTTACCTCTCTAGTGGTTGCAATTATTGTTTAAGCATTACCTAACTCGATATTTAGTCGTTTTATGTAAAAAGAAAGATCAAGTTAGTTAACGGCTAAAATTGGACCGGGGGGGGGGCTTAAGAAGAAAGGAATTTTAAAAATTCGAAATATCTCCGTTACTATAAGTCAGATCGAAAATTTTTATAGAAACAATCTTATTGCAAATTAAATTTACTATAAATATTGTTCTATACATAGTTTCCATATAATGAGTATTAACCGAGATATTTGGATTTTATAGTTTTCCGCTTTCAGTAAATCCCCACTCCTACTAGTGTCATATTAATAATAAGCTGTTATATCATGAACTACTTCATTACAAGGTTAAATACCAAATATTGTTTTCGACAAAAATTTATTATACGAGATAGAAACAAATACGTTCTGTTGACCCCTCCCCCTTCTTTTGTTCTTGGATTACTAAAATCTGAGTGATTGAGATAAAAATTATTCTGACTCATTTCAAATTACTCCATTAACTATAGTAAATAGTTTTCAATAAAATTAATTTGTTATATGCAGATATATTTGATTAATTATTCATCTTTCCGCTTTAGAATAATTATATTTGTTCAGTGCAGTGAAGTTTGTTGCCCTGTTTGTTTATAATTCAGATGCTTTCGGTTGTAGATATTATTAACTTGTAAATTGACTGAATGATTTCTTATTACCGTTTGTATTTATTCCCTTAACATTCACGGTGGTGTTACCAATGTTGATTTATCCGTTGTAAACCTGCCCATGGGGAATCTGCTTAGTTTATGCAGCCCCTGCATGACAGACTTTTATATGCTTGTATTGCAATGTGTATGGAGGGTTTCAAAGTAGTATAATATATAGGAATAATATTCATTCTTAGATCTGATATTAGCCACTGTTCTGAATTATGTTTTAATAAATATGAGCCTACTGCTTCTAATTCTATGCATATTTGTCAGCAAGGGCTATATTAATCTGTTGCACAAATGCTAACAAGATTGGTTTTATATCATTTTTTGATCCGACTTATAATAACAGAGATTTTTTAAATTTTCCTCCCCCCTAAATACCCTTCTTTCATGCCTGATTTCAGCCATAAACTAATATAATCTTTAGTGTGCCATGGAAAGGTTATATATTAAGCTTGGCATTGATCAAACACAAATGTTCGAGACTAGCCCATAAAATCTTACTTGATGACATCACTCATAACATGTTATATGTATCTCAGATAGTAAAGGTCCATTAGAAACAATATTTGGTATTTAAGATGGAGTATATTTTTTCATGATATATTGGCATTATGGTTAATGTGAGGTGAGTAAAAGTTGGGGATTACTGAATGCTGAAAATTTTAAAAATACAATTAACTTGCTTAATATTCAAGATACATAAAAAATGTATTGAGCAGCAGCCATAGGAAATTAAATTTTCAACAAGATTGTTGTTGAGCTGATGACTATAAGTTTTTTAAAGACAATCAATCTCCTTACATAGAAGAATAAAATGAATACAGAAGTATGTGATGTGATAATGCATATTAATAACAGCCATGTTGTTATAGTTATGTGTAAATGATGCCCATGGGACCATTAAAAGTTATATCATCCTAAGGTATATTTTGTTCACTATTATACAGGATGTCCCAAGTTCCAGTGCCACCCCCCCCCCTTAAAATCTCCAATTATTTTAATACATGGCTGAGACTTGGTGTTCCATAATTGGGATCCCTGAAGAATCCTTTCAGTCCATATTCAGCCTCCTAACCTTACCCAGTACTTCTCCAATGACCATAACTTTGGAATTTCCGATGGAATGCCCTACTTTTTATGACTGATTCTTGTAGAAAATCAAATTCTAAAACGAGTTTATACGGGTGAATTTTTCTATTTGACGCATTTTTTAGCCGTAAAATGCACAAATCTTTATTTCAGAAACGGCACATTTTATTGAAGAATGCTGTGACATTAAAGTTGTAGTCAACAAAATTATCTTTGAAACAAGTCTATGGGAAAAAATGGATTCTGAAATTAAAAAAAAAATGTTTACATCAATAAACATCAAACTGATTTAAATTTATTTTATTAATTAAGTACTAATTAAGTAGTAATTATTTGTAAAAGGAATACATTTTTCCACCTCCATAGCTTCATGTAAAAAAACAAAAACCAGTTTTTTCTTTGCACTAGAATACTTACAGCTAGTATTTACTAATGTTCGAAAATGCATCCTTCCTAATTTATGCACTTCAAAAGACGGTATGAAATCCCTTTTGGCACTGTGTATTTCTACAACTGAAATTGAATTTATCGCCAATCTGATTTTATTTTTCATTTCTTCAATATTCTGCGACCTGTTCTGGTAGATATGTCTTTGACCATCCCCCATAGAAAATAATCCATTACTTTCAGACTAGATTACTCAGTGACCTAGGTGGCCACTCAAATGTGCAAGCTGCAACAGATAGTGCGTTGGGGAAACATTTTTCTTATTGTTGACCGAACAGTGATTGAGAAGTGGGAAGGAGATCCGGCAAGCTGCAGCCACACTTAATTTTTTGTATCAGGGGTATGTCTTCTATTTAATTTAGAAACTCCTCATTTATAAAGCAGTTGAAGACTGTACCATTTAATGTTTTATCAAAAAAATGTGGGCCTATGATTATTCCCTGGAAGATACCGCACCGTTTTTTTTTACATAAAACTGTGCAGGTGGAAAAATGTATTTACAAATAATTACCACATAATTAGCTTTAAATAAATTAATTCTAAGAATGTTTTTTGTTATGTTGATGTTTTTTGAAGTAAACAATTTTGGGATTCATTGAAGAATACTTTTGCATTCTTTCGTTTTAAATGCTCCTTTTTTTTTTTTTTTTTTTTTTATTTATTTATTTATTTATTTTTAAACTCAGATACCATTCCTTTCCCCGTAGAATGGGTTCAAAGATAATTTTGTTGACTACAATTTTTATGTTGCAGCATTTTTCAATAAAATGTACCGTTTCTGAAATAAAGATTTGTGCATTTTACGGCTAAAAAATGCGTCAAATAGAAAAATTCACCCGTATAAACTCGTTTTAGAATTTGATTTTCTACAAGAATCAGTCATAAAAAGTAGGGCATTCCATCGGAAATTCCAAAGTTATGGTTGCTGGAGGAGTACTGGGGAAGGTTAGGAGGTTGAATGTGGTGACTGAAAGGATTCTTCAGGGGTCCAATTATGGCACACCAAGTCTCAGCCTTGTATTAAAATAATTGGAAATTTTAAGGGGAGTGGCACGGACGGCGGCGGATCACTTGTAGATGCAGTTTGAAAGTGTTAATATCCAGGGTCAAAACACAACAAATGTTTCTTCATTTGCAATATCTTATCTATTTTTATCACCAAGATGTTTGTGCAGTTTAGCTCCCTATGAATGGAGTTCCTTTTTCTCTAAAATTACAATTTAGTAATGTTGGTTATTTCATATACATAGCTATTTATAATTTATTTTGTATTATTATTTCCTTAACTAAAGTAGTATAGAATTTTACTTAATTAGCATTGTCCCTTTTTAATATCATTAATATATACAAAAATTTAATTTCAATTTCTATTAAAAATATATCTTATTCTGAGTTGGTATTCTGGCAGGTGGAAGTGACTTCTAATGTAGGTAGGATGAAAAAATGTAGGCTACACTTCCACTATAATAACCCTGTCATATCCCAAGAATTTTTAGATCTGCTGGCCCTTTGCTTGAATCAAAATTACTTTAAATTCCAAAATAAATTTTACACCTTATCCACAGGTTTGATCATGGGCTCTCCAATATCACCTCTTGCAGCTAACCTCTTTATGGAACACTTGGAGACGAAATATATCATGTCACCGAGAAACCCATGTTACAATTTAATTAACTTTTATGTTCGCTATGTGGATGACATATTCATAAGTTTCGAGGGTAGCGTAGACAAAGTCAATGACCTTTTAAATTATGTCAATGGCTGCCATAGGTCTGTTAAGTTCACAGTAGAAGTTGAAAAAGAGGGCCTGTTAAATTTTCTTGATCTCCAAATAAGAAGAGAGGGGAGAAGTCATTCCTTTAATATATACAGAAAACCCAGTACGAGTGACATCATGATACCCGCCGATTCCTACCACCACACTCAATATAAAATGTCGGGATTTACTTTTCTAATCGACCGCCTTATTAATATCCCCCTATCAGAACAAGACTTCTACCAAGAATTATCCTTTATCAAATACTTGGCGCTCAAAAACGGATACACTGAGAACTTAGTTGACAGAATGTTGGAAAAACGTCACCGAAGAAAAACCGAGATAGAGTTACAAATCACTCCCACCAACAAAAGGAATGATAATTCCGGCTACCCACTTAGCATCCCCTTCATTAAACCCCTCTCAGTGAAAATAAGCAACTTACTGGGAAAAGCAGGCATCAAGACGGCTTACCGGAGCAAGAAGACCCTCAAAAATCTCTTCCCCAACCCCAAAGATCCTGTTTCCGCTCTGGAGAAGTCTGGCGTCTATCGGATATCTTGCCATTCCTGTGAAGCTATATATGTAGGGCAGAGTGGCAGGAAGATAAAAACAAGGGTTAAAGAACATTTCACCACAAAAACAAGTGAAATCAAAAAACACCTAATGGCCGAAAATCATGACCAGGACTCTCTACAATTGGAAGTTTTGCACCACCTACCTAAGGGAAGGAAAATGGACAGGGTTGAGGGACTAGAGATTAGATTGGACCTTCTAATGGCAAAGAAAAACATTAATATTAAAGAGGATGTCTGCCCTCTAAAATTTGTACCAACAGCCTCTTTACCTCAACTAGCTGGAATGAAAAGCCAGTCTAGCTCCAAGAGCCGACAGGTCAACATCGAAAACCTTCGGTAAGTCCCCTTTGTCTCCCTTTCTCTTCTTTGTTTTGTAAAACGTCTTTGTTCATATAGGGTTTCTTTCAGTTAGCTTTAACTTCCTACTTGTAGCAACTTAATTTAAAAATAACTGTTGATGTATGAAATGTTTTATATGTTATTTAGTTCCACGTTAGATTTTATATGTTTTTAGTCCTAAGAAAAATAAGTTTTTCGTTATATGTGCCTAACATATTTTATAGAAAATTGTAACTATTATTGTGTGTGTCAACAGGGCACTGACGATGATGCACAGCATCGAAAGCGCTTTGCCGTGTTATTAAATTATTATGGTGGAAGTGTAGCCTACATTTTTTCATCCTACCTACATATATCTTATTGGCTGTATTACAACAGGACAGAAATTCAGAAGGGTTGATTAGCCAATATTTATTATCTGTATTATGTGAAGGGTTTTATCTTAACTATTACTATTTGTTCTGTAAATTTTATTTAAAAAATTAACTTTAAATTGTACTGATAAAAATAATTCATTTTGTTTATAAACAATTTTTAAAAAATCACTAAATATCTCATTGCCAGCTTTAGTTTCAAGTCCTGTTTAGGTAGGCTTCTTATTACTGGAGAAGATTAAAACAGAGCGTGAGAGATGATAATAGCATGACATTCCAGTGTGTAAAATCTGCTTATGCTTAATGCAATACCTGCAGGACTGACGTTTTTTCAATGTTCAGCCTGGTTATTGGTTTATTCGTTTCTGTATTAACCAACCTTTACTAAATATAGGCACCTAGCGGGAGGAACTGCTTTTGTTCTCTTGAATAAAGTGTATACTGTAAATGAGTTAATATTCTATTCTAATATTCAAAATGCCACTTTTGATAGGATACTTACAGATCAAAAGGTGGTCAGTAGCTTTAAGAATATGTAAAATATGTGCCTTTGTATGTTTTATGTTTATGTTATTAAATAAAGGAGAATAATGTGTTTTCTAGCGTGAATATGTTAGTTTATTGAATCATCAATTCTATATTTTTCATGGTCCTCTTATTGTGATGTGTACGGTTTTAACCACTAGTCTCTTTCCTTGATTGGCTTTTCACATTCTGACTCACTCATTCACTTTGTCACAATCTCAAATATAATTCATTCATATATGAGCTGGTCTTTAACTTTCCAGTTTTGCAGCATTGAACCATTTGGCTTCACATAATTATGCTTATTATTTTCATGCTCAAATAATTTTTTTTTTGTACTTGTTAAATCGACAACAATGCCAGCTGTTTCATACATGGTCAGACCATTCTTGTCATCTACTATAGGGCATAGGACACTAATTTCTGTGGAATTGAGTTCTCTGGCATAGGTATCTAGTTTTTGAACCATAAAAGAGCATCAGGGGTTGCATTGATTTGAAGGTCCCAAGGCTTACTTTTCTGCTGGTGTCATATTTAAACATGAGTATTATCGATATATAATTAGTAGAACATTTTCCATGACTACTTTAAGCCTCCTGGTCTATTCTCGGCTAATTACTATGCTCAGAAAGTTATAAACCACTAATATCAATCTTTCTATCATCACGGACTTATGTGTAGGCAGTACAAAGGTTTTTTTACTTAATTATTGAAGAGTTCCCTTATCTTCTTTAACCAGATTCCTATTTATGTCATTCACATTCCTGATAACTTTCAATTTTTTCCTATGTGTGATGTCGAAGAATGTTCACAGATGACAGTTGAAGTGATAAGTCAAAGATTCCACAAACTACCTGCACTCTATTAGAAGCTATTAGCTTAGGCTCACTCATACTATTAGTTACTGTCAATTGGGCGATATGAATTTAGTTCTTACAACATTCCTGAATACAAATTTCTTTTTCTTCATCTATTGGCGGTTTATGTTTGTTCTAGATGTTTGTACATAAGTTTGTGCTTTATCATTGTATTCAAACAATTATGTGTTTTATGTAGAAGAGGAAAAATGTCAATTTTGACTCATATTTTGTTATGGTGGTATGACAAACCCTGCTTATAATTAAGGTATTTTGTTTCATTGAAGTTATTTTTGAATTATAAAACTGGTTTGAATTTAGATTTTTGATTGTGTTGAGTGTTGTTAAATGTATTCTGATCCTTCTCTTCAATAATTTAATTATTATTTAGCAATAATGGTAATTATATAGTGTTTTTTTTATTTTTTATTTCAGATAATTTTCCAGCTGCCCCCTAGAACAGCTGGTGCTGGTGAGAACTTTTGATGGCAGGCCAGACATTTTCACCTCCACAATCATTACCCGACCTAGATGCATTGGTGAAAGTTCTGCATTTGCCATCCAACCAATACAATTGGAAACTGTTTATAGACTCATCAAAGACAACCTTGAAAGTTGTCCAGCTTGAAAGTGTCGGTACCATACTTGTGGATATGAAAGAGGGGTACAACATTACCTGAATCTTAGTTAAATCAATTATCACGATTATAATTGAAACATTGCAATGACTTAAAAGCTGTTTCTAATGGTCTTGCAAACTTAATACACAAAATACTGTGGATGTTCATGAAGACATTAACAGTGAATGTTTTAAGAAGTGGTTTCAAGAACAGCTACTAAGAGATATTGCTGAAGGAGCAGTAATTGTTTGTACTACACATAATACTATTCTTGGTCCCAGGTTGGGAAAATTCCAGTATCAGAAAACATTCATAATGAACTTCAAGAATGGCTACAGCCTAAACATCTTACTTTTGAAATTTAAAGTTGGAAGTGAGGCTTCTGGGGGCTAGAGAGTTTTCATAAAACAAAGTACTTATCATATAGAGTGGACAGGCTACAAATCAGACATAAAAATAAACCAAACAGTGCATTGGTATTTTATTTCATTTTAATTTTAGTGAATTTTAATTAGAAATTGTGATTTAATATTGAGTTGAGATTTAATAAAATTGTAAGAAGAAATGATTTATACCATTTTCAGATTTGTAAAAGATTTAGATAGAATGTTGGTGTATACCACTGAGTCTGTACAATTATTAATGAATAAAACAATTTATAACTATTATAATTTTTATAATTACTGCACCCATTCCTGTTTGTTCCCCACCAGCTCCAAGTGGCTATACCCCTATTATAAATGGACTACATACTGGTAGGGTGCCTGGGGGGTCTGGATCTTCCACTGTGAGCAAGAAGCTTTGACATGTTTTAAAATTAATTGCACTTGTTTTAAGTGCACCACAATGGTCAGAGGGGGGCTTATAATTACATTTGATCTATGTTCTTAATAAGGATTATAACAAAACTTAATGTACTATTATACTACAAAAGTTCCTTTCAGGATACTTATTAAAAATCGGATTAAATTCTTTTCATTTTGTAAAAAATTGGAAATAAATAAAATTAAAAACTAATCTTCCTTGTGATGGGTATAGAAAATGTATGATTAGTTTATAATATAAAATAACATTACAGTGACGAGAGAAACAAAAATTTCTATTCAAAAGTTTAAATAAAAAAATTGACACAAAATAATTAATTACAATTGAGGCTTTCTTTTTGTCTCCTTCCCCTCCTTTTTAGTTGAAGTAGTGTATTTAATTGGGAACTTTAGCTGGAAAAGAGGGAGAGAGAGTTCTTGAGCTAACCAGCTGCAAAAGAAGAATTATGTATTCCCAATTATGAAGAATTATGTATGTAGTATTCCCAAATTTTTATTTTTTATTATAAGCCATAATCTCATTTTCTTAATTCCAATGTTTGTTCATTATTATTATAACATTATCCACTTTTTGGCTCCTGGAGATTCCTTCATTTATGTTTGATCTATTTAGTTTAATTGTATTAAAGACTAATTATGAATTATATTTACCGATGCCATTTTTCTGTTACTTATTGAGATATTTGATTGACTCTAGCAGGGCCAGCTTCTTTTCTCAGAGATTAAAAACCTGGAGGTCCTGTTCTTATGGTCAGTTGAGAGACCAAGTTTATATATTATTCAATACAATTAATTAAGTCTTGAAATATTATATTTTCAGGAAAAAGTTTAAAATAATTTTTGAGCTATTGTATGACACTCCATTAAATAATAAATTTAAATAAGACAACACAATAGTAAATTTAAACAAGACAACACAATAATAAATTTAAATAAGACAATACAATAATAAATTTAAATAAGACAATACAATAATAAATTTTTGCCCAGCTTACCACCTTAGTGACACCATAGAACCATTTGAAAAAAAAAAGAGAATCTGTTGTTATGGATTTAGTGGTTATCCCAGCTAACCAACCACCTTCATTTTATTGTATAATGTTTACTTTCTTTTGCCAATCTCTTATTTTATGATGTGAGTTTACCTAAATTAAGCTCTATAGAAGTATATCTTGGAGTAAGATCCATGGGTGCATGTTATTACATTAAGGGTAGCTACCCCATGTAACCACTTATCCTTATTCACACTCAATTGAGAGAAGTCATTGCTCCTGTAAAATTCTTTTTTACCATACATAAACACCAGAAAGGCATTTTTAGAGAAATTAAAAATGTGTTAATTACATATTATTGGGGCTTCAACAAAAAGTTTTAGCCAAGAAGTATTGGAATTTCAATAGGTTCATCAGTGCAAGTAACCACTAATCCTATAGGTAGATTTGCGTGATCCGAGATCATTAAGTGTTGGTAGCTACCTAGACTAACCACCCTAAAATATATACTTTTTTCAGGTTAAAACATATTTAAATAGAAACTAATTATCAAATATATCTTAAGAAAACATAAGGCATAATGAATGAGTGTTGATGATAAATAATACTGAGAGATTTTATTGAATTTAAAGGGTGGTTAGTCCAGGTAACCACTAATCCTTAATGTTCATGTTCTATATTTTCAGAAAGGGTTAATAACTACCATTTAAAAAAAAGAAATGTCCCAAGTAAAATGAATAATGGGAATTATCCAATAGAATGAATTTGAACTAGATCAGTAGAAAATCTTACAGAAAGTGATCAAAGCAAGGGTAGGTGGGCCTATTACTTCAAAAATATCCTGAATTCTGGGACAGTTGGTTAGTGCCCTATTTGACAAACCAATTCTTTGATGAGAATATTCAAGAAGCCAAGTCTCCTGGTATGATGATATTGAGGAAATTGTTCTGTCTCTAAAAAATAACAAAGCCACAAGGCTTCAAAAAATCCACTCTGAATTACTGAAAGGTGCATGATATGCCAATGGAGGAGGTTTGCCAATCAATATATGACAAATGGGTTGACGGAATATGCTACCAGGATGGGTTGGAGTGAATATTATCCCTATACACTGAGGTATTACACATATACCCTCTGCCTAAGATACGATCCTACCAGTGACCAATTGTTGAAGGATAGTAAAGAGGCCATTAGGAGAGCACCAGAGGGGATTTCACCTCGAAAGATTACCACACGTCAATCTTTTCTATTAGACAAATGTTTGAAAAGGCTGATGTGCGTTATTGAAATATTTATTACCTCTTCATTGACCTTAGGCTGGCCTGTGACAGTTTAGGCAGACTAAATTTACTGGAGGTATTACAGTCAGTTGAGTTTGACAAAAGCTACTCAGAAAGTGACTTTTTGTACAGTCAAAACTGATGTGTATCTGATAGCATTGTGGTTACCACTAGCTTAAAACAATGAGCCTTTATTGGAAGTGACATTTTGAAAAATAGGGAGAAACCTTATGACATATCCTCATGATGTGTTGATCATTGCCAGAAGTATTGTTGCATTGACTGGTGCTCTAGAAGATTTAGAGTGTAACATAAGTGAACAGTGTAAGATTGAGGGCTCAAAATAAGTTCAGAACATTCAAAGTTCATGAGAACCTGTAGATGACCAGGAATATTGATGATTGATTTTGGTCAGTGGAAGGGATGGTAGATCAAGATATTTCATAAAAAGGTGAAACTAATAGTATATTTAACTTTCATTGCAACAATTTAAAAACAGTGGTCAAAAAAACATTTTCACATCATTGTGCTGCATCAAAAACAGTTTATTGCTATATAAAGCATTTGTAAAAGTTTGTCCTTGTTATGAAATATCCTGAAAAATCAAGTATTAGGTTCAATTCTTCTGTATAAATAATACTATTAACCACTAAGCTTTCTGAACTGATGTTGTAAATTTTGCAATATTGTTGTCATATCTGTCGGTGTTGACCATCGTCAATGACTGATGGGAGAGTTCAGTTAGCGAAGGCACCATCTACAAGCCGTCTAGAGTTGTACTGAGTTAGTTGTCTGTTGGTCAGTAGGTTTTATACATCTGTTCACCTTATTAGGTTGTAGGTAGTCTGTGACTGTTTACTTACATTAGTTTAACGCAGCTATAACCACCCTTTGTTTGACTAATGTAAGTAAACAATCTAATACGGTGAACAGACGTATAGAGCCTACTGATCAATGGATAACTAACTCAGTACAACTCTAGACGGCTTGAAGATGGTGCCTTCACATCGAAAGTGCTTGCCAATTGTGCTCTACCATCAGCCAGTGATGATGGTCTTCACCAACAGTTATGACAACAGTATCATCTATACTGACAGTTCCAACCCTTTTTTTGATTTAACTATTGCAATATATTACCTACATATATTACATGTATAATACCTGTGATGTTGATACCCTCAGCACCATGGTTTTAAATAATTATGACCTCAATAAATAAACAAAATTGGACTTATTACCTCATCCTGGATTGTAGCATTTAATACAATTAAAATTAAATTATATTACAGCTCCAAAATTATCTATCTGTCTTAAAACGATTTTTATGATAAGCATAGTTAATGAATAAAAGCAAAAAGGCCCTTCTGGTTTAGGAAAGAAGACCATTAAGAAACATATTTGTAATCATGAAAGAGTGTGCAAATGGTGCATCAGAAGCTATACAGAACAGATACAGTTGCATGGTAAACTTAGCATATTTATGTTTTTATCAATGGTAGATGTTAGTTGTTAGAGCTCCTCCAAAAGCTTATCCAATCCAAACCAGAATAACTTCCTCAGAACCAGCAAATGCCTGCACCCAGCCAAAACTAAGAAATGGTCTGACCTACATTTGGGTCCTCTTAAGCGCAGTGCAACAGAAATGTGAGAAGAGTGTTTGGCACTTAACAAAATGTGATCTAATTGTTTCTGAGTTTGGCCATCTGTGGTTACCTATGTTTCTTTGCCTATATTCTTGTGAAGCTTATCGAACACAACCATTATCATTGGCTACTGTTGACATATAGTATTCCCCTTTCTATTTAAGCATTGGAGTTGCCTTATGCCATTTTTATATTGTACGTTGATATTTCACCTCATGTCTTCGTCAAACAGACTCTTATTCCTCTGCAAGATCACAAGGGGCATGCAGCACACTGACTAATGATTTATTGCATAATCTCCCACTCTTAGGTCTTATTTTGCGTATCATGCCATTGATATAGTAATATCCAAATAGTTCCTACCAATGACTTATCTGAAGCATAAACCTAGCACCACCTAGTGTCACTATTCATATGGAATAATCTTTTATACAGACCATAAAAGGTTTTTTTGTTGGTTCATCAGTTTAAATTCATGCTTCTCCATTAAATGTGTGTTATATTACAGTTACTAAAGATATATTTACTCGTGTTTTGCAATATACTCTACATCTTCCAATATTCAGTTCTAGTCCTTTTTGGTTTTTATTTTTGTCTGTTTTTCAAGACCCCATGCTGGTCAGGACTCCCCCTCCTTTCTGAACGGGTTCCACCATGGGCTATATTTTGGACTGTTATTGTTTTTACATTGTACTTTAGGGAAGAGAGAGTGTATAGCCGGTTAAGAACATACTAGGAAGAGGTATGTTCTCAAATGTTAGGTTCTTGAGTTTAGTTGTATAAATGTAATAATTTAAAAAGTAATATTCAAATTTGTTTCATTGAACCTCTTAATTCCTTACAAAAAGTCGATCTAGGAACCGAAAATTGGGATAAGGTTTTAAATGAATTCTCATATATCAAGCTCATTTTATAATTCATGTTATCAATTATAAAAAGGTACATTAATAGTTTAAATTACATTAAAAAATATTATAAAAGGAAATATTTTATAGGAGATTAACACAAGTAAACAAAAAAGAAAAGCTTAAACTCTTAATTTTCTACAAGTATTTATGGTGTAATAAATTAATATAACAGCTAATGAAACATCCTTAAATATTTCTCAGGGAATTTGTATTTACTAATTTTTATTTACATTTCATATCACTTTTTTATAGAAGATATTTCTTTTATAACTACTTTAGGTTTTCACCATCTAAAAATTTTGCTCCAAGAAGAAATACTGTTCTTAATTTACATTCCAAAAATGGGTATCCATAGATTGTTAAATAGGAAACAATCAATTGACACTCACTTCTGTCTTCAGTATTCATGCATAGAGATTAGAATTTTATATTAATATTCTTTTGTTTTTAGAATGTTTTATATTTTGGCATAAAAGATTAGGTCATTCCTTAACAATAAAAAACAACAATAACAGTATTTTTCAATTTAATTTTTAGTATATAAACTGATTTACATATTGCAAATAAAAATGTACATACAAATTAAACATGAGGCATTATTTTTTTTTTTGTAGTGGGATTCCTTATAAATTTCATAAATTATGAGTCTTTAGGTAAGTTGTGTTCTTCCTGGAGTACAGCAATGCTTCGTAAACTTCTAGATCTTTCGAACAGAGATGGGTCCGTGTATATTGGTTCACTAGGATCTTCAAAATGTCTTCCTGGGAGCCCTCCTAAACCTCCAAGTTTCCCTGTGTCCAACATACACCTTGATGTCCTAATTCAAAACAGGAAACAATATGAACAAATTACTAGCACAATGATTAATTCTTAACTGGCATAATCTATCATTAGTTTATTGTCAATAACTATGTTATTGTCTGGTCTGATGTTATATTATCATTTTTGGTACCAAGTATAAATTATACTTCACCTACTTATTTGCTGTGTTGAGTTTAGTAAAACTCAACGTTCTTCTAATAGTTTAAATTATTGTTTTCAAATTTAAGGAAAACGAATTACCTTCCATTAAGGAATGATTTATTCAATGTTGGCATTAGAACAGAAAAAACATTCTGCCTGTTATCTTTTCCATAGTTATGTGGTGAAGCATTGTCTGCAACTAAATTCTTCTTAATCATTCTCCAGTTTTGCCTATCAATCAATATAAAATAAATTAAATACATTTTAGACATAGTAAAAGAAAAATGGTTTTAAACAGAATATACAAGAAACCAATTTAGGAAGTAAAACTGGTTTAAAAAAAATATCTAAAGAACATAAAAAGAAATAATATTTATTTTGTTGAGTGACCACACACTGTATCAATTCATGTAATAATGTTTAAAAAATCAGTATAGTATATAGCAAAAAATAGGCATTAGTTTTAAACTGGAAGGATAAATAGATCTATGGGTTTTTTTAAAAAAAGAAATAACCGTTATACAAGACATATAGATGATGGTGAATGTTTTGGCGACAAAGCAAACAAAATTTTAGTAGTTCACAATTAATAATTAATTCAAAGGAATGGAAGTTTTATTGTTCATAGACATAGAGTTGCAAACTGACATCATTAATACTTTTTTTCTTTTCTTATTAATTTAAAATTTTACTAAAACACAGATTTACTTGACAATAGGTTCTCAAAATAATATGTTATCATACAAATAAAATTACTTACCTGTAGTTAATGACTCCATACACAACTATAGCAGTGAGAAAAATGAAAACAATGGCCATTGCTACAATTAAAGTGTAATATTCTTTACTAGTCAAACAGACACTCCTATCTATTAAATCTAATCTTTGCTGTTGTGGCATTTCATATCTGGATTCAAAAACCTGCAAGACCAAATGAAATATTTTTATTCTATTAATTTATCATACTTGGTCTTTTGAACATTTCTTAACCTAATTTTGGAAAATTAATGTATGCAGTAGAAATAGGAAGTTGTTATTTAACAAACATAACTAAAGAATTATCTTTTTATTTAATACTAATTAAAAAATACCCCTCCAAGGTGAATCATACAATTACTACTTCCAGCATTTAATAGTACTTCAAATTGTGGTTGCCCAGTAATGATGTACTACCACCTGGGAATCGAGAATACTTATAGCTATATTACAAATTAAATATAACTGGCAACAGGATTTCAAATTAGATTGATCTATTATTTAGATGAATCAAAATATTAGTTTATTTATATTTGTAAATTGACCCTACTTTAGATATTTCTTAACCAATTCCTAACTTGAATAACTTAAATAATAAACAATAATGGGTTTCTGTAATACTTCAACTCAGCAATCATCAAGGTATTCTCATTACATCTAGCGTATGCATTTGGTTAGGTATTAATGAAAGCTTAGTTATATCAAACCATGAAATATAATATCTTTCTCTTTATACTGGTTCTTGTTAACAATAAAGGTTCACAATGGATCTAAATTAATTATTTTCTTAAAATGATTTCTAATTATATTCTTACTTCTATCATTTCTCGGACATGTTCTTCATTATCACTACTATTATTTGGAGGAGCAATTTCATTAGAATACTCTGCGCCATTTCCTGCTGTTTCTCTTTTCCTTCTTCCTAGTGATGGCTCACTTTTCCCTGACTGACCAGTACAATAAGCCTGTGGAAAATAATAGAACTTATTAAGTTGATATAATTTGAGTTTTCCTAGTGTCTAATTTTTTTTTTTAATAATTTAACATCTATATTTTTTTTCTAAACACATTGTTCATCATGCTGCTTAGGATTCCTAAACAACCCTGACAAACAATTAAGATTGTTTTGTCATAAATATGACATAAACAATTGAATGCTATTAAATATCTTTAAGTTATGATATGAACAGTCTTATATCATTATTAAAAGTAATGTTTCATAATTTTTATAGATGAAAACCTAATGCTTTATGGGTTAAGTTAATAAATACTTACTGGCTGGCAACCTTCTCTACAGGTTCGGACAGTTGCTTCAAACACTAGAAAATTGGATTCCGGAATTTTAAAAGCATTAAATCTGGCTTCAAGTCCATCACCTTCCCTTGATCTGTCCAGGCCAGGGAATACATAGTTGTCTACTGGGCACCTGAAGTAAAATTATTTTACATTAAATAATAATACATTAAAGTCAAGTTATGAGTATTAAACATAGTTAAAAAATGTTTTTTTGTAAATTCTTGATAAATTACCCAAAGCGATCAATAAGTTGGACGGAACGTCCTGAATATGGATCACGTGCTATAACATTGGTGGCAAAAATATCTGTGGCATAATTGTATCCATCCTGTGCTTCTAGTCGGAAAGTAAGTGGGTCTCCAACAGCTATGGTGTTTGTTGGCCTTCCTTGGAATAGTATCAGAAGTCTGACTCTTGAACTCAAGGAGTTTTCTGCTGGTAAGTATTCAATTGGTATCGGACTTCCAGAACTGGATGGAAAAAAGAAAGAAAAGTAAGATAATGTAGTTCACCAATGTTAAAACGTAAACAAATTAAAATAAGCTTTTCAATTAAAATGTCACGACTTTTTACTTTAGGAAACACACAACCTGTTGAAAAGGCTAATAGAACTATTTTATTCAATTATTATTATTATGTTGGGTTACTTTAAATCCCCCTTAAAATATATAGCACTATAAAAGAAAATTTCATTAAATTTATGAGCCTTAAATTCAAAATGGCCTGAAATTAAAACCACTTACACTAACATTACATGATTCTTAAACCTGAAAAGTTAAATCAAGCATAGTTAGAGTTAAAGTGTCATTTGTGGAAGTTTATTTGATTGACAGGCTTATTTATCAATAATTCAAGTTTATGTTGAATTTTGGTTCATAATTGATAAATGAACTGAATATCTTTCAATGAGAGAATACATTTTTTTTTTTTTTAATAATAAGACACAAAAAATGTTTTTGATTGATTTTGAATTTTCCCAAGGCAGGAGTTTAGGAGCTTATAAGTGTCTCATGTTAAATACACAATGCACGCCAATTCATGATGTTTAAGCTGGATATTCTAATTATATTAAGTACATATACTAAATGATTTTCATACTTTGCTGTCATATAGCTTGATGTCACAACTGCTTCACCAGGTCCTCGTAGTAAACAAGTCAAATTGTAACGCTTATCCCTTCCAGTTTGTACTGAATCACTGAATTGAACAACTACAATATTTGTCATAACATCTCCATACTGAAAAGAAAGAAAATATGGTATTGGTACTAATATTTTATAAATGTGCTTTATTATTAGAACTTTTTACTTGATTCATATATATATATATATATATATATATATATATATATTTCAAGCATATCTATTGCTACATACAATCCTAAAAGTGTTTCTGGTAGATGTTTAGTAATGAAATAAATTAATGGAGTACTCGTAATGAAATAAATAAATTTTCAAAATAGAGTATTTACAACTTCTCTTAATGATATATATGCAATGTACATTTATGAATACTTATTTATTGTAATTGAGGAACATTTTAGTTCAACCATCCTTATTTTTAATAGTATATGTCACATTCACTTTTATTAATTTCAATATTGTCTGACCTCTAAAATCTCTAAGAAATGCTAATTTTATGAAATGTGATATAAATACATACTCTTTGAGTTCCACAATCTGGATAACCTTGGGCTCCACTTATCCTCAGAACATTTGCTGTTCCTCCATTTCCCCGATAGAAACACCTATCGTAGTAGCCGTGTGTATATATTCTTCCAATGAAAGGTTCTGGTGTCCTTAGTGTAAATTCCATTCCATCCTCACTGCATACTTGATTCACTAAAAATTTGTTTGAAAATTACTATGCTTGAAAACCTTTCATATAACTGGAAACAATTAATACATATTTTTTCTTAAATATTTTAATATAATTTAATCATTCTTTAATTCACAAACCATTTTTTAAAAATGTAAATAAGTAAGCTTATTTATTTATCATTTAATTCCATTAATACAAAATATGTTATATCTTTTGGGGGAGTGTCATTGTATTTATTTTAAATTTGAACTACACTTGTTTTTTATGTATTTACAAAATCGTGATCATTAATAAATATTTGAAAAATGTTTTATAATATTTTTTGTTAGTTATTATTATAATAATCTCAGCATTGACTATATAAACTTTTTTATAAAGGAGGTAACTGATATATCCTTACCATCTAAGCACTCTCCCATGCCTGATCTTCCCCCAGACCTTTCATAAAAGTCGAAGTCAGGAGTTGTTTCAAAGAATGATGGGTTATTCAAGTTCAAATCTCGAGTGTCATGGTCACTTAGCTCACAGTTATCTTTTTGAGGAGCAAATGGTGTTGGAGGAGGTGTTGATCTATAGAAAATATGCATGATTTTACTTAAATTGAATTAGGAAATTTGGCAAATATTTTTATGTAAAACCTATTGTTTATTTACCTGAAATTAAATGATCGACAAATGAACTCCCTTGTCTCTAAGCAAGCTTTTTCACAAGTGCTGAGAGAGGTAACTGAAAGGAATCGTCGGATGAACTGACGCCTTGCTCTAAGCCTTACACCAACTTGTTTGAAACCTTCAGCTTCATCACATCGAGAAATAAATGGCTTTCCTGGTTCCCCTGGTGGAAGGTGTGGGCTGATGTAACCACCTGGTCCTGCACCAATAATGCTGTTACTTCCATAACCTCCTGTTAAATAAAACACCATTTATTAGTGTACCTGTCTCCATTATATTATTATAAATGTTTCTTTCATAAAGAATTCTTACGATGACAGCTTAGATGAACTAAACATTTATAAATACTGCATTGAGAAAGGTATAGTGAAAGTGTCTGGTGAGTTATTGTTGAAATATCAGGCAATATTTATTTATCAATGTGTTCTTTATTTGTATTAATTTTTTGTTAGTAATTTTAGCTGTAAATGCTTTTAATTACAACAATTCTGAAACTAAGGGATTATTTTGCTTTAATCCAATCATTGAAACTAAGTGATTGTTTCACTTAAAAGCATTTTATCTACACAGTATCTATAACTCTGAAAGTTATTCATTTATATTTGTATTTACCAAAAGGTGGTTGTTCTGGTGGGGGTGCTGGTGCTGCTGGTGGAACTCCCCAAAACGCAGGAGGTTCGCCACCAATAGGGAAGTGTCCTCCTCCTCCTCCTCCTCCTCCTCCATAGTAGTTACTTCCTCCTAGTCCTCCATATTGGCTGCCTCCTTATCAACAACAGATATATTACAGTAATTCTTTAAAATAATGTGGCTATCATAGATGAGTAATGTGAAATAACGTTTCTATTAGTTTTATTGTATATATTTTATGATTTGATGTTGTTATTTTAAGTGAACTCCTTTCAGTAAATTTACTTATATGATCAGTTTCAGTTAAATTAAAATCAGCGTGGAATAAATAACAATCTTTCCTCCAATATATTCAGGGAGGGGGAGGAACCTCTTCATAGAGGTGAGGTTATTCATTCTACTCCTATTATATAATCTTTAATCATCCAGCAACCAAGGTCACAAATTGAAATGGTACTAATATCATGACAATAATTTTTACTTTTAAAGTTTTATAATATAATACTTTAAAAGAGTAGCAGTTAACAGTTATATAAACTTGCTGTCACCTGCCCCTCCCTGCTTTAAAATTTAATAGTAATTCGGGAGCGAGTGCGGGCTAGTGGCAACACTGCGTGCATAATCTGTTCATCGAGGTTAGAAGTATGACAAATGAACGATTCAGTGCCTCGTGCAAAACCTCCCCAAAAACATTGTAAATTGTTGATACACTTATTAAATTATCTTGTTCACTTCTCTCTTATTATTCTACATATTATCCACACCAAAAAAGTATTATTCTTATTTCTATAATTAATCAGGACAAGCTATTTGCAAGTTGCCATCCTTTTTATTCTTACCTCCTCCTATATGTGGTGGTCGTCCTTGTCCATGAAAAGATGTATCTTGCCCTAGAGGATCAGGCCTGTATTGTGGGCTTGAGCCTGGTACTTCTCCTTCTAAGTAATAATCTAGAAGAATTAAATGTTGTACTGTTATATTAGTTTTAATGTAATTTTTTACTCCTATTTTTTTTTACAATTTATAGAGAATTGATATAGTTAAAGTGGCATTGTTCATGTATTAATGAAGTTGAATATTCGTTGTCTCAATTCAGACAGAATTATTATGTTGTAAAAAATGAGATTTGAGGGTAAGTAATAATTACATGTAAAACTTGAGTTCTTCTGAAGAAACATTGACATATGATTGCTGAACAAATATAAAATTTAATAAGATGATTCAACATAGGCAGAAGTTATGAATGAATCTAACAAGAACAAATATAATAAACATGTAATTAGAATAATAATTCTCACAGTAGAAGAACGATGTGATTTACTCTATACAGGTAATCTAACAGTAGTTCAAATGGTTTCATTATCGCTTTTGGATTCATTTATTTGATGTCTTTGCCCAACAATATTTTGCTGGGATTGTATAAATAGAAGGTCTACATTTTTAAAACCAAAGGTACCTTTAAACATCCTAAAATAAAGAGGACACTGAGTGGTATGGATGGTTGACTTCTGAAAGTGGAAGTAGGAGAAAATTCTAGATGTGGCAGTTTGAAAATGAAATAGTTGCAAGAATGGTAATATTAAAATTAATTGTGTATATTTTAAGCTGACAGCTCATTATATGAACTATTGCTAAAATTTAGTCAGTCTGAAAAACGGCAGAGAAATTTCATATTTATTGTTTTCAAATCCCCTTAAATCAATTATCTGTTGATTAGTTGACTCAGTGTTGCTTTATTTGTATTTCCTTGGGTGATTAATGAATTCATTTTGCTGCGAAGGATTGTTTTTCTTGGCATAATCGTTTTGTATGCATTTCCGTAAAACAATGTTACTCAAAATGTGTTTTATTTTGCTTAAAACTTACTCATTAAATTTTCATAATAATCGTAGTCTGCATCATAAATGATCCGGTGGCCATCACGTTGGTTGAATCTGCTGAGTCTACAAATCCTGAATCTGTCACTGTAAACAGCAGACCTACACTGGAAGCTAGCCTGTCTGAGGCACTCGTCAAGGCACTCGCTTAATGATCTTCCAGTTATCTCTGAATGGAATTCACCACCTAGCCTGCTATTCCTATATCTTTGAAATGCTGTATCTGGTCGTCTCCCATCGGCAAATAAGTGTGATGTTCCAGAATTATCAGCGAACTCACTTCCTTTAGCTAAACAAAATAAAAAATGTCTTATTGTGGGTATTATGGAATTTAGCATATTAGAGAGATGACATACATCTCAAAATTTCTAGGGTTACAGTTTTATAAAGCGCACTTCAGATATAATTTTTTTTTTTTAAGATATTTATTTAACATATATTATCATCTATTGTAACCTTGATTTTAGTCCTAGTTGCAATTATGTGTCTTTTTAACTTATAGGAACTTTAATTTCCTCAAACTACTCTTAAATTTGTTTTTAATCTAAAATTTAAATGTAAAGTATACAGAGACAAATAATAGAAAGCCTATTACACTCACGGCTGTCCAGACAGACCAAGTCATAGAGGTCATGGGTTGGGCTGCTACTTATTCTTAAATCGTCTTTCTGTGAGAGGGAGTCTTCTTCAAAAACTATGCACCTTCTTATTTGCTCATCATATTCAATTGATCGACAAAAATATCTGAAACAATGATATCATACATTTCAATTGTTGAAACTCATTTTATTATTTTAGTCCAACTTACAATATTGATGATCCTTGTGATGGTTATACAATTATTATAAATTCACATACATTTTTTGAGGTACTTAATATGTGATGTCCATTTTGTTTATTACCATACAGTATAAATTATATGCTCATTAAAAAATTCCTACTTTGGACAATAAAATAACAAAGACATTGAAAAATGCTGGCGTGGAAACTGAACGATAGTATACTCATAGCCTAGCACATTCTATGCGTTATTACTGTTAAAGTCTTCAGTATAGACCATGACAAAATTTTCTTTGTTACTCTTTTACTGAAGTTATACTTAATAAAGAAGTATTTATTAGGTGTTTGCCTTCATAAATTTATAACAATGTTTTACTACATATTTTTAGTTTAGTGAATGTTTTTGTGAAGGAGGCAATCAGTTTAAAGGATCATCTTATAATTAAATTGTTATATATACAATTTAGTATTAAATAAATATTTACTTTTCTGCTCTGAGACATTGCGCTTGACATTCAACAAGGGAAAGATTAGTGTAAATATCAACTTCAAATGGTCCTCCAAGGCGTTTATTTTCTTCTTTCACAAAAATTATAGGTCCATCACATCGTCGTTCAGCTGAAATAATAATTGTTTGTTGATCATAGATTCTAGTATAATTAATTAGTTAATAATCTAGTATAATATATAATTTATGTTTCAATTTTTCATATCAAAGTTTTATATATGGAGCTGTTCTCTTTAGATTTCCCTTCTTTAATTTTCTAGCGTTCAATAACTTTTAAATTTGACTTTAAACTAATTATTAATATGAATCTGTATTTATCGGTATCTATAGATAACAAATAGAAAAACAGTAATGTTTTAGAGCAGGGGTCTCCAAACTTTCCAGCCTTAGGGCCATAATGATTACTCCAGTAAGTTCCGAGGGCCAAAACCATATTTTTGATTTGAATTGTTGCTTTTGTGTGTGATTTAGCAGTATGGAAAAGAAGCGAAAAATTGATAGTGAATGAAAAGATCAGTGGAACAATCTGTATTTCGTAATTGAGTCCAGTAACAAGGCGCTATGTTTGATTTGCAATGAAAGCATAGCCGTTCTCAAAGAATATAACATTAAACGTCATTATGAAACAAAACATTTTCAATATTACTCAAAATATAAGGAAGTTTGCGGACAGAAAAATTTGAAGCTATGAAGCGCGGATTGAAATCGCAATATTATCACAAAAACAATAACAATAAGCCTACAACGATGTTATGAGTAGTTAGCCCATGGCCATATCAATGTAGATGTCATATTAATAATTATTCAACATACAATTAGAATACTTCAGTAAACTAAATTTAATTTACTATGAAAAATATGTTCTCTAAAAGGAGTTTTCAAGTATGCTAGCTCTCCGCGGGCCGGACAAAATCTGTCCGCGGGCCGGATGTGGCCCTCGGGCCGTAGTTTGGAGACCCCTGTTTTAGAGGAACAATATTTCCTAGAATTTGTACTCAGTATCCTTATAATAAATTAATTAATAAAGTAATATGCTCAGGTTAGCCATGTGAGTTAAGGCATTAATCATAATGAAATTGGTAAAACTAGAGTCGTGGTTTCTATTCCCATCTGGCCAATAGGAATTTATTTAGTGCAGAACTCACTAGATAAAATCCTTAGTCCCCACCCTGCCTAGAAAAGGTTAGATAAACTATCCCGATTCACCATAGCTGCATAATGAGGGCGTAAATAAATAACATAAAGTAATAAGCAACAGGAGGTAGGACGTTTCCCTCCAATAGTTCTTATTATAAAATTTGTTTTTACATGAGAACAATTAGTAAGTTATAATAATGTTGTGTAATTTGCACTAGTTTCTTTAAGTAATATCAATGGGTGTTTTGTACATATATGAATCACACTATTCACAGAGTTGTGTTTTATAATCAGAATTTTAAATATGATTACCATTTAAACATGTGTTTTCTAAATAATCAGAATTAGGATCATCTTCAAGGAGCTGTGGGTGTGATCGTCTTGTAAAGCGACTTAGCCAGCAGGTCCTTGCTGTTGCATCATAGGTTATAGATCGACAAACAAAGCTAAACTCATTCAAACACCTGTGAAAAAAAATCAAATAACATAACTTTTATATTAAATATTTATCCATTATTCCTAAATAAATTATTCATTTTTTGAAGAATGTTGATCATTTACATATATTTATAAACATATGTAAGGCCATTTAGCTTACCTGTCTTCACAATCAGTTCGGTTTGCTGCAATAACTTCTTTGATATCTGAAACAGCTAGCTTTAGTTTCTTCCTGGTGTGCCTTTCAAATACATAGTGGCGGCTTGGACATTCTCTTTCAATTCGGCTTGCTAAAAATACAATGTTGCAATGAGTAATAGTGTTATATTTGTATTATTGAGAATTTAATTGAGCCCCATGACAATTAAATCTTAAAACAAAGGAATAGAGTTGATATTTAGTACATTACCCATTTTGCCCTTCGAATCGTAAATGTCCATACCCTGTTTTAATGTATTTAATTAATAGTATTTTATACACGCTAATCAGTTGAACAGAACTTCCAGTAACACAAATAAAACCAGAAAGTGTACAGGATAATGTTTTTTATTATTAAATTACGAAAACCTATTTCTAAGAGCATTATACTAATGCATCATTTTTAAGTGAACTTATTATATAGGCAAAGTATTTTTAATTTCGCCAAAGTTGCTTATTTTTTACCTCTGAAACGTATGATACTCGTTTTTTTGAATTTCTAATTTAACAAATAGTTCACAATTATAACAATTTCCTTCTTACTGAAAATGTGTTGTATTAGGGCACAAATATGCACCTTGTTTCACTTTCTGACTAATAAAAACGATCTTGCATGTTAGAGGAAAGATTTGTTTCTGTTTCAAGGGTAATTTTTACGATATAAAAATCGAATACATTTTGTAGGGTATATTCCTCTTTATAAGAAATATTAGTACAATTTCCATTTTGATAGCAGACCGGTCAAGTCACCTTTATAAATCATATTTAACAGTATAAGTAGAGGAAGAAACATACTGAAACAATAAGCATACTTACAAGTGAGGCAAACTTCCGTGTAGTGAACGCTGTTTGGGACAAGTACGAGGTTCCCAATGCCTTCAGGATGTGCTTGTTCTCTGGTCAAGTAGCAGGTCGACTCTTCGTACTCCACAGTGCCGCTGAACGATGCTATCCTGCTGCCTGGCTGGAAGTCAAATGATGTGCATGCTCTGACAATGTTGTTTGTTGCCGTTCTGTCCCGCAAACAAAGCTCTTGACATTGCTCCAGCACTCTGAATGGAGGAGCTGTGTCCCGAACCTTAAAATAGGTCAAATAATATTTATTAGAAGAGTTATTTATAAAGGAATGCATTACCTCATTTCCCATTGAGAATCACGTGTAAGTATTTAATCGACAAAAATTTAAGTGTTCAATTCCACATCCGTCTTACTAGATGCGCCTAGATTACTACTGTTCCAGCAACGACAATTTTGATACCGTTGGTGGCCCAATACATTTGTGCAGTTATAGTGCTTCAAGGATGGGCTTCTATTCGTCCCTTCAGTACTCAGAATCGAAGCTATTGCTTAGTTATATGAAGAAAATATTTGAGCTATTTGGTCTGTACAATAGGGTAGAGAATACACCTAGCTGGCGATTTGGTTCACCTACCTAGGCTGTGTGATAGACTTTAACCTTTCATGGGCTATTGTATTAAAGATTTTTATTAACAATTCGCGCAATTTATTTGAAAGACTGTGTCCAGAATGGCATGTTGATTCTATGATTCGTGTGCCACGTTTGACATGGAACTAGGAAGTTAAGCGAACGATTTATTGAAGGATGTCGATAATCCAGCTAAAACAGTAGTTGTAGTCTTATCTGGATCTACTCTCAATCTCAAAAGGCTGAATAGGTTCAACTTGTTCAAAGATTTACTACGTTGTTAAATCTTAGAAAAAATAGCAGATAAGCATTATTATCGCCCCTAGAAGAAATAAACTCTCTTTGGGGAGAGCCCTTCAAGTATTTTTCAAAATGAGTCACACCTTGATGTATTGATACCATTCTAGAAATAACGATATCCACAAGCCTTAAAGGACATTTTTATTTGCTATTGGCACTTGATTTATAGAGTTAGCAATGCACAAAAAATGTAGTTCTTCGCCGGACCGTAAAAAATAAAAAAATAAAATTGAAGTACGTGTCTCCATTCCATTCGTTTAAACTAGTTGAAGACATCCTTTTTTTTTTTTTGTAATTCGAAATAGAAGAGTTTTATATTTTGTTGTCAATATTGTATGTTGTTCATTTAGAATATAGAACCAATATTAAGATTTAAAAATGGAAATGTTACTTGACCAAAGCTAGATTGTAGGAACTATGTAATTATAATGCACCAGACAGACTAATTTCCTAATACGTGCCAAGGCGAAAAGAATCAGGATCAAACTACTAGTATTTGTTTTGTATTTGATCTGACTTTAAAATTTTCTGATTATCTATTGGCTCTGTATTAGTGGGTGCCCCGTAATTATGGAAATAAATGTTAATTCTGAAGGTAACGCTTGAACAGATGGTGCTGCTGCTCATACAGGTAGGCCTTGGCCAGAAAAAAAAAGAATACTGTTCCGGTCGGGGATAACCCCTCTGCCCAGGCTTCAATGATTTTTATGAATAAAACTATTTCTCAAATTCTACTTGGATTCGGCTGGGCAACATTTTCTTTTAACTATCAGGTCATTAAGGAACGAATGATATAAAAATTTGAATTCTTGTCAGTCTCTCCACTCGTTTTTACTCAATCAACTAAAAACGACTGGGGTGATTTTTCATATTCTTACGGCTACCAGGATTAAGGGTTTAATTATAAGTAAAAAAATAAATTCGCTATTATCTTCATTACTTCGAATAAGTGTAAATCCCAAAAAAAAAAAAGTATAGATCTGCCACAACATAAAGTGAATGTTTAAAATGAATACCCTCTAAAAATGCTTAAGTGATTAAAAACAAAGTAGGTGTTTTTTTTTTCTGTACGAGAGAGGTATAATGTCCCTTTTCTTTTTTATGGTTGATTGAATCTGTAAATTATTTATGACGTCGGTCAAAATTTTGCCGATTAGATATTTTATAAATTCATTTTCATATCAGTCTCTAGTGAACATGCATTAGAATACTCACCACGTCATCATCAAATCCCTGGAGTTGTTGATCAGGGAGTCTCTCGTACATTACCCGGCCGAGGCCCTGGTTACAGGTCGTTTGCGCTGAAACATCAAACCAGGACTCAATTATTAATTGTAATTTGACAATACGTACATATGATTCAAAATATTCATGAAAAGTGTACCACAAAAATCTCTCTTCTTAGGGTTAACATCTTAAATAAATATCTAAACAATCTAGGGGAAGATTTTCGGTCCCTCAAATCGTTTCTTGTATTTCTGGGATAGCTGCCTAGAATTAAACTATACTGGCTTAATCATATTTTAAGGAGTGGTTTAAGCACTTATTGCTTGAGTATAGGTGTTTACTTAGAAGCCGATGCTTTAAATCGAATTCTCAGCTATTAGCTCATTTATAATATGGGTTAAGGAATTGCTATTTTTTTGATTATTTAAAATGACCGTACTCCCAAGGTAGAACGCCTAGAAGATATAAAAAAAAACTGTGTAATTTGTGTTCTAAAGAAAGTCAATTAATGTGTTTAAATAATCTATAAATTTAGAAAGGAGCTTCGTCTCGTTTTGTCTTCCCAAAACCATTTTTTTTCTTCCTTGTACTAAGTAAGGGAAGTATTGTAATCGAAAAACATTCGGGTTTCAGATTCCAACCAAATTATCCGTTTTGACCTCCCTGAACCTTACTTTGACTAGTTTTAATATGACTTCAGTACGGAACGGGCATATGTCAAAAGCAACTAGCCCTAGAAAGTCGACATCTCATATTTAGGACTGTTGTACCATCTAGTTGTGCACCTCTCCTTTTGATCGAAATCGTCTAAGGGGGAGGGGGTGGTTAATATGGGCAGAAATAAAAATTGTAAATTTCTTCGTACCAATTAGTTACAAGAAATTGGTATAGAACCATTTTTGTTTACTATGAAAAGATCTGTAAATTGTCTGGTATGATATTTTTGATAAGAAGAATTGGAACGGAGATATCCTATATTACTTTTAAACGAAATAATTTTAAATGAAGTACATAAAGACAGTTCGTTTATTTAGTTTGATTGGAATACAAGAAATTCATGTGGTGTATAATTCAGATTTTTTTTTTTTAATCGAGAGTAATTATTTTTTGCTTAACAATAATTCTCAAAATGATACCGTTTTAAGTAAAAAGAAAGATCAAGTTCGTTTACGGCTGAAATCTGGCCAGGGGGATGGGGGTTTAGAGGGGAGGATTTTCAAAAAATCGAAATATCTCCGTTACCATAGGTCGGATCGAACAATTGTATAGAGCCACTCTTATTGCAAATTAAATGTACTATAAATATTGTTGTATACATTTATTCACTATCTTGAATACTAACCGAGATATTTGCATTTTTCACTTTTTACCCATCAGCAAACCGCCACTCCTACTCATGTTACATAAACAATACTCTGCTACATAATAAATCACATTATTCGAAGTTTAAATAACAAAAATTGTATTCAAGAGACCTTTATTATACGAGATACACGCAAATATGTTCTGGTGATCCCCCCCCCCCCCTGTCTTAGAGTTTTGGACTACTAAAATTTGATTGATTGAGTGAGATAACAATTATTCTGACTCATTATTAATTACAGTAATAGATATATGTAGTAAATAGTTCTCAATAAAATTAATATGTTATATTCTGATATATTTCAGTAATTGTTTTTCTTTCCGGTTTGAGATGGGCAGACCAGTATGGTTACATTTCTAACCTAACGTTTCCTGTCGGCAGGTTATTGAAATTGGATGAATCATTTCTTATTTCCGTTTGCATTTATTCACGGTGGTGTTGTGTTAGCAGTATGTAGATTTATCTATTACTAAACTTCACGGGGGAAATCTGCTTAGTTTACACACCCCTGCGTGACGGACTTTTTATATCTAGTATCAGAACAAAGTTGGTCTACTCCTTAAAGGTAGTAATTATTATAAGAGCATATCAGTTGTCGGTATCCATAATGTTTAAAGCCCAACTTAAGGTAACAGTTGTAGTCGGAGGGGTCATTGATGCATCCAGTATAGCCAACATGATTTCTCCCCCAGTTTTAAATAGTCATCTACTCTAAAGTTTAAGGGTGTGAAAAAAAAAGATATAATGAAACATGTGAAATATGGGGTTGGGAGCCAAGTATAATTAGGCTGATGGTAGGAGGAAGTCGGAACCGGAAGAGTATAGAATTGGCCGGGGTCGGCGTCCTAGATTCTCGCAGGTCTGGAACTAATCACACCGCTTCCGGCCGGCCGCTCTCTGCCAGCCGAATAGTAGCACGCAAAATCCATTCACCTTTGTCGCACCTTCCCACGAACTTGTGGAGCCAACCTCCAGAATGTATATATGCATATATTTGCCGTAACCAATAGTGACCCACTTGGCCTACTGTGTCTGATTACTCGGATTGATATGCCTGATTGTGTAGACAAAAAGAAAATCTGATTTGGTCACGACGTGACTTCCTTGTAGTCCTATTAAATTTAATAAACAAAAAAAATGTACTGCCCTTGATTTAAAATGATTTCATTTGAATGTTACATACGATATCTCCGTTCCAATGCATAGGGTCAAAAATGACATAGAACATAATTTATATATATTTTTATGACAAACAAAAAAAACTGTATACTAATATTTTCTGTCTTTAATAGATACGGAGAAATTTGTGATTTTTTATTACCTCCTTTAAACCTCCTCCCCTTAATCGTTTTCGATCAAAGGGGAATGTACACAACGAGACGGCACATCTAATTGTCTTAAATAAGTAATTTCAAGATTATAAGACTAGTCGTTTTAGAGCGTTATGCGAGATACTTTCGCGAAACTAGTCAAAATTGACCTGTTCAGGGGGATTTAAACGAATAATTCCGTTTGAAGCCTGAAAACCGAAAATGTATGCTTTCTGCGGTACTTCCTGTACTTAGTACAAGGCTTTATAGGCATTAGTCGGTGGTGACTTACGTCACCTGGTTCTTCAGCCAGTTTAGCCGTCAAGCATTTTCATTATATTGCCTTTAAACTTGTTGCCGAGTATTGAGCAAGTTCATCTTTAGTCAGGTGTCTCCTTAGCGTATTTCTTAACTCTCTCTCTCTCTCTCTCTCTCTCTCTGTATATATATATATATATATATATATATATATATATATATATATATAGACACACACACACACATATTTATAGTTATATATTTATCTGTTAAGTCCTTCTTGTTGCCACTGAGGAGTACTATTATGTAATAACATGTAACTGTGCCTTCTTAATAGATGTGTTAGCATCTATCTATCTATCTAAGTTCTATTGATAGATATAACAGTTTCATAGAAACTAAATAGTACATTTATATATTGACCAGTTACTGACATAAGTTGAAAATATTAGTGCGAATTTGGAAATATATAATTTTGATTAATTAAAGCGAAGTGCTTGTTTTATTTATAATGAATAAAATCGTCCTTTTTTCCTAGGTTTATAGTATGTTTTACGTGATTTATCGGTTTTTGACGTTGATCCCTAATAGTAAAGGCAAGGAAAGTGTTGAGTCTTGACTTACTTTGGGCTACTCGTGGTGTTGATCTCGCCTGGACTACATTGTTCTAGCTTTTCTAAATTTGATTCACCATATATAACAATATGGAATTGCTTTGGTGCCTAATTGATTAGCCTAACTGTTTTAGGGGGCTTTCAGAATGGACTTTTTCTCTTTGAGAAACTTAATGAAATTATGTAGTAAATAAGAAACGATTTAAATTTTTTCAATATATAAAAGTTCATTTTATTCACACGAACTCAACAAACGACCTTATTCGGAAATTCATTAATATTTTTTATTTACGTCTTAAATTACTCTAGGAGTCCGATAAAATGTTCAAACCAGAATTTAGATATAACATAAAGAGGCTTTAAATATAAGTTATGCATTAAGCTTGGAAAGAATGTAAAAACATGAGAGATTGTAGATTAAAGTGGTTGCGTAATATTTTAATCAACAGACTTTAGCTGATGATCAAGAAAATAGTATATGAGCCAAGATATTACAGCGATAGCTAAATATTGAGCATAAATTAATTCAATAATTTTGTCAATATATGAAGAGATGTTTTCAATAATAAATCAATATTTTCACCGCTCTATTAAGTGGTAATTTCAATAATAAATCATTATTTTCACCGCTCTATTAAGTGGTAATTTCAATAATAAATCGATATTTTCACCCCTCTATTAAGTGGAATATTCAGTAATAAATCAATATTTTCACCCCTCTATTAAGTGGTAATTTCAATAATAAATCCTTATTTTCACCGCTCTATTAAGTGGTAATTTATATAATAAATCGATATTTTCACCCCTCTATTAAGTGGTAATTTCAATAATAAATCAATATTTTCACCCCTCTATTAAGTGGTAATTTCAATAATAAATCGATATTTTCACCCCTCTATTAAGTGGTAATTTCAATAATAAATCGATATTTTCACCCCTCTAGTAAGTGGTAATTTCAATAAAATTCAATATTTTCACCCCTCTATTACGTGGTAATTTCAATAATAAATCGATATTTTCACCCCTCTATTAAGTGGTAATTTCAATAATAAATCGATATTTTCACCCCTCTATTAAGTGGTAATTTCAATAATAAATCGATATTTTCACCCCTCTATTAAGTGGTAATTTCAATAATAAATCGATATTTTCACCCCTCTATTAAGTGGTAATTTCAATAATAAATCGATATTTTCACCCCTCTATTAAGTGGTAATTTCAATAATAATTCAATATTTTCACCCCTCTATTAAGTGGTAATTTCAATAATAATTCAATATTTTAACCCCTCTATTTAGTGGAATATTCAGTAATAAATCAATATTTTCACCGCTGTATTAAGTGGTAATTTCAATAATAAATCAATATTTTCATCATTCTATGAAGTGTTATTTTCTATAATATCACCAATCTAGGATTAGGATTAATTTTGGTTTGGACAATCAACAACAAGGATATTATGTCATTCACTATTCTAAAAAGTGCTTACATAAAAAATAAAACATTAATTTTACCGATCTATGAAGTGGTAATTTCAATAATAAAGGAATATTATCGTCAGTCCATGAAGTGATAATTTTAATAAGAAATCAATTATTTCATCACTCTATGAAGTGTTATTTTGAATAATATCACCATTCTAGTATTAGGATAAATTTTGGTTTGGGCAATCAACAATAAGGCTATTATGCTATTCACTATACTAAGAAGTTCTTATATCAAAAATAAATCATTAATTTCACCACTCTATGAAGTGGTAATTTCAATAATACAGGACTATTTTCACCAGCCCATGAAGTGATAATTTTAATAATAAATAAAAAATTGCATCACTCTATGAAATAGTAATTTCAATAATATCACCATTCTTAAACTAGGATTACAATTAATTTTAGTTTGGGTAATTATGCAATTCACTATTCTAAGAAGTGTTTATATTAAAAATAAATAATTAGTTCCACCACTTAAGCATTTCCACAAACTTAAGGAAGGCTATTGCTATATGTATTCCACGTGGTGTAGTCATTACATCTATTATCACTTTTCCTTAGCCCCCTCACGAATTTTGATTCCTTTCTCGCAGGTCAGAATTTTTTCTTGATACTTCTTGCCTCCTTCCTCTTGGCATTAAGTGTGGTGACCGGGTTAACAATCTTTTTTTTTTAAAAATCTTGATATCAGCGACATCCAACTCGCGGGAAATCTGCTTAGTTTACCCACCACCTGTGTGAAGGGTTTTCTCAAGAGCATAAATGTATCTTATAAAAAAAACAGTATGGCTCATTAAGAGTACTTTCCGATATCTTTTTCTACGTGACTTTAATAAAGTTTCAATTCACGATCTAGCTTTGTATTTGGTCTTGTTTGAGATTCATTCTTGTGCGACAGGTTTTTGTATATTAAAACCCAGCAGCCACATTCCCTGTGTCATTGCCAAACGCAATTTTGATGTTCTGAAAGGCTTCATAAGCATTCATATAAGAATATAACTCATTACTTGGCAGAAAAAAATGTGCATAAACACTAGAAAATATCGCATTGAACTGAAAGTTATAGCAAGAAAATGAAACAAATGTCTACAGCATTTTTTAATTTTCAACCTTCAGTGAACTACCAATTTTAGTTATCACACTTTAAAAATCCGAGGATATATAAGGAAATGTCTCATTTCAAGCTTAAATACCCAATATTGTTTTCAAAAGATGTTTACTAGATAAGATAAAGTCAGAAGTTGTGTGATGATCAGTGGCGGCTCGCGTATAGGCACTGTGGAACTGCAACGCCCTTAATTTCCACTTGATATTATCTATAACGTTTAATATAATGAGCCTTTTTTCTTTAATTCTTTCTTTATACTTGTATAATATATAATCCTTAAGCTTAATGCAGTAACCATCCCCCAGTTAATGAAAAAATATACAAAAATCTTTTTAGGGAACTGTGTGCTTCACAGTTCCAGTGGCGAGCGCATGCGCACACAGGAAGCTCCACAAGGGGGAGAGAGCACTGTCGTTCCCGCAGTGCCGACCCTGGCGTAAGTAAGTAAAAAATGTTTGATTTTGTTCTTTTAGGATTTTATCAAGTTTCTGAATAAATTTTCTTTTTATACATGTTTGTTTCCTTTTACACAATTGTAAAACAAAGACTAACAATTTTCTGGAGCTACATCCCCAATAATTTTAGCTACGAGCCCCCACTGGCTCATTACGTAATATTTTATTGATCACCCACATCAGCTCATCAAATTTTTATTTGGCAATAGAGAATATATGGTGAGTTGAGATCAGTAGTGTGACATGCCAGCACGTGGGAAATTTGCTTAGTTTAAACAGGCTCTATGTGACGGACTTTTAATATTAGGCTTTGGCACTGCGTTCCATGCACAGGTGAAACAACCAAGACCTAGCTTTATTTCCAAAATGGTGACTCATTCAAATTTATTCATTACATTAATTGATGGTGAATTAGTTCTGTGTGACCAAAATCTAGGTTTCAGTCATATATTCGCTATATGACTTATGATGTGAAAGATCTTGATTAGTTTTGTCCATGTAAAAGCCCACAGTATAGAGGAAGGAGGCCCCTTTTTAATCCGGTACGGTTCTGTACTTGCCAAGTTGTGTGCAAGAGAGTGGAGAAAGAGAATGTGTGAAACGGGAGTTGCCTTGAGGTATCACGTCATGTTCTTCCTTGAGGGTAGTTTTCCCAGATGGGTGTGTATAAGCGAGCATTATACACAGGCTTTGGGTTGACTCATGATTATTAAGACATCTATACCTCTCCTTAAATTGGCTTTATAAATATTTACATACAGCAGATGGACTTCTTTAATGCGTATGAGTTAAGCTATTGCAACTCTCATGTTTCGTTTAAAACACTTTTTTTTATTTTACTTTCGAGACTAATAACTTCTATGTTCTTAATTTCAAAGTATAATAAAATAAATGGTAATCTACAGCACATTCCCTGTAATATATTTAATACTGGAATAAATTTATTTTCAAGCATTTTTGTAGGACAAAAAATTCTTAGGGATTCATTTTAAAATAGATGCTCATATAATATTTATTTTGGACCAATAGCGCACAAAATGTTCTTTATCATATGTATTCTTATTCTTGCGATAAAGAGGAAAGTATGTTTTCATTTCGTTACCAATTCTTTACTTATTCATTAGTATAAATCATTTACAATATATGAAGAGCGTCTATTCAAATAATAATTGTCTGTTAAATAGGGATGGCTTTTTTTCTTTTTTTTTTTTACCACCCCTTCAGGGCAATCAGAACTACACAACTTCCCAGTGTATATTAAAGATGTATTCCGAATTCCAAATCGATCTGTTGACTAGTGCTATATAGAACTGTAGATGATTGTTGGATTTTGGGCAAAAACGATATTTTGAATTTGGAATTTTCTTTCTGCTACTAAGTCCTCCTCTCCACTCACAATCTGCCCATTCTGATCATTATAGGTCATTTTGAATTTTTTTTTTTTTTTTGTGATCACTAAAATATGAAGTTTGGTTTCACTCGAATTATATACATTCTAGTTCAAACGGGTCTTGCTTTTGATAAAAAATTACTTCGAAATAAGATTTGGATAGGAATTTTGAATTATTTTTTTATTACTGAAATCACAATATTTACATGAGGAAATTCGCTAAAATAAAAGAATAATTCAATTTATGTGGGTATCGCCCCAAGATACAACAGCTCTGTTGAGCATGCACGAATGTAAATGTCAAACATCTTATGGATTTTGGTTGGTATAGTAATAGTAATAATAAAACTGCAATTACAAGGCTTAGATAGCCATTAGATATTGATGCAATGTGGTTTTTGAAACAATTAAAACTTCAGGTATTCGACAGGTAATAGCTTTTAGGACTGAGGAAATAGCTATATGTGAGAAGAATGAAATTCTACTATCTGAATGAAAATATATTAGTCCAGGAAGGAAAAGGAGTGGTAGGCCCATTAATAATATAGATGACTCGCGGATGGTGGGAGTTATAAATTAGAGGAGCATATCTGAAAATCATAATGAATTGACGGCAAAGATGAGTACTTGAAATGGAGTTTGCATGAGCTGTACAAAATCTCTAGTTTGAAATATGTATGGAATAAAGCAAGTATATAATAACCTCTAAACACACCGGAGAGTTTGGTATTCTCACGTTTCTAATTGTAGAGAGTTCGGGAAGGTTACGATACAGCAATAGTGAGAAAGCATTCTAAATGTCAGAACGGTTGCATAGACCAGACTCTTCTATGGCCAGTAAAAAGCTGTCAACCTTAAGAGTATCTCCAGGAAGCCAAAATCACGCATAGTTTGAGTCAATCATGTACGAAAAGGTCGTCAAACGAATAGCTATTGACGACAGTGAAGTGTGTAGGAAACTGAAAAAACACCCCTTTACAGTTTGGGAAAGAAAGAATTTTGAGGGAAGTATCCTGAGAGAAGCATTTGGAGCTGTGAGAGAGAAACATGAAGGATCAGAAGGAAGGCTGATCTGATGGCTTTGAAGGGTGACTCTGATATCTTCTGGATGGTTGTTCTTGAGGAGGCTGGCATCCAGAATTGGTGGGTACTAGCTCTCAAGGGGTTAAAATAGTGGCAGAGGCCAAAGTATTACAAGGTCTGCTGGCTAGTTAGATTGGAAAGATATGAGCTCTCAATGTGTTTCAGTTTTAATCGGGTATACTTATATGTGCATATATATATATATATATATATATATATATAGACACACACACACACATATTATATATATCTTAACATTTCCTTATATCATTACAGCAGATGATCTTTTGTTCAATGGATCCTTCCATCATCTGCCCCCCCCCTCATAGGATATTAAAAGCAGGATTTAATTTGCCTGGTTTTCATTATTTAGCCAGATTTTCCATAGGATGGAAAAAGAAAATCTGGCTCAGAAATTGATTAATTGTCATTTCAAATTTAAAAGGTCTTAATATTGTTTATTTTTTAGTTGTCAAACCAACAAAAAAAACCTATAGCGCTAAGAATATACAAATATTTTACTGTTGTTAATTTTTTCCTCTGCCTGTCGACATAGGTGCAAACTTTCCTTTTGTAAAACGGTAAAACTACACCCAAAAATGTAGTTAAACGCCACCAACCGCAGGTTTCTATCTCATCGCAGGTTCCGGACATATGTCGTTCTAAAGGTTATTTCAAGAAACCCATGTTTTTTGTACAAAACCCCCAATTTTCTCTACTTTTACACATTTTTTTTCAACATTTCATTACATATTTGAAATCAGCATTAAATTTACTTTAAGGGGTATTCACATTCTATGTTCACAAGTAACTTTGTCACATAGATCAAAAAATGGAAATTTAAAAAAAGTCTAGTTAGCGACAATGTTTCGAGGATCCCTTCTCTTTCAAAACAAATCCTACAAACTGCCGAATCTCTCAAAAGTTGTAAAATTTAATTACCTTTCCAACGGTGTACTCAGAACTCCAATTATCTCTCAATTTCATAATGTAATAGGAATGGGAGTGGAAAAAAAGACTAATAAATAAAACTGACATCATGTTTACTTTTATGAGCATAGTAAAAATAAATGAAAATTAATTTTGATATAAATTAAAAAGAATAAAAATGGTATAAATGTTTATTTTCAAACAAGCAGATTTATTTTGTACAGGAAAGTTGAACCATCAACTTATGTGTTATAAACCGACCAATAAATAAAATACTTTACATTTAAATATAAATTTATTTTCAAATTTAATATATGTATATTTAACAAAGAAGTTAGGAACGAATATCTGATCAAGACTTTCAGAATTCGATCCTAATTAATTTTAATCTCACTGCTAATCTTTAGCCTAGTCAGCTTGTTGTCTTTCTTTATCTTCTTAATGTGCTTTTAATTTATATTTTTTATTTGATGATGTAGATTATTTGTTATTGATTTTCCTTTTCCCTTTTTTTATTTTTATGAACATCAAATTATTTTGGTAGGGGTAAAATGATATATAACAACCCCCTTATTAATTTATCATTGCGGGGGGGAATCCCCACCTCCACATCTATACTTGTGAAGGGGGTTTGGGAATGATTGAAGACCCCTTTAGGGGTGCGGATTGGAGTGGAGTGTAGTGGGAGGAAGAAGGAGTGTCCTCAGGGAGGGGCTAGGCTCCGCCCACTTTGCATGGGAGGTTTCTTATTCACCTCATCTTAAGCTCATTACGCTCACCTCCAACAAGTTCTATAGATCTTCAATATAAGCACACTTAGCATCAGGAGCTTAGCCAGGTTGGATACCGGGACGTATCTCCCAACTCAAAATTAAAAAAATATATTTATCTTGCTAAAACATCTTAAATAACACCCCGATGAGGAAATACCCCATCGAAGAAGGTCTACGTATCCAGGAAACTTCCTGTTTAACTTTACCAGCTTAAATATTATGGAGAAAATTACTTAATGAAAATATAACACCAACAATTTAAATATATATGAATGAAATACGGCACCTTACAATTTTATGGGAGTTGGTTGACCATATGGAACAGTCCTAAGTTTGAAAGAGAGATTGAAGGCAAAATTGCAAATAATCCAGTTTTTATAAATCGGATTGAAGAATGGCGTTGAACATATATTTTAGTATTTCTAGTACCCACGGAGAGATTTCGTATTTTGTCTAAACCCTCTCCTCTCTCCCCTTTTCGACTAGGGCAAACTTGAAAATTATCCAAAATTGGTAATTTAAAGTGGGACTAGCTTGGGTTATAGAGCTTCAACTGAACCGCTTGAAGTTTATTATGTACGGAAGGCAATATAATAGGATAATTTTAGTTTATGTTTCTACTCCGAAGAATGGAACCATGAAAATGACTAGTCTCATTTTTCATGTTAATACTCCCTTTTCAATTTGAATGTAATGGGCAATTTTCAAACGGAAAGTTTCAAAAGAGATTGGAAATTCATGGACATGGCCTGAAAACTAAAAAATGCATGTAACTTCTCAATATTCAGGCTATTAAAAAAATATAAAACACCACTATTTTTGGAATTAACATGATGAATAAGAGTGATTATTTAACATCTCTAGGTACGACGAAAATAATGGAGATATTTATAATGTTCACTTTAAATTTTGATATAGAAATTGGTAATGATCAAATAAACATTGAAACTGCTAGAGTATTGAAATTTGAATGGACATTTTCGTTTGAGGAAAACTTTAAAAAATAGCGTCATAAGTAAAACCTGAATAACTGTTTTCCTACTGGCTCTCTTTGAATTCTTCCTAATGCTTTTGTTGGATAGACACAAGCAGAAGGTAACGGGAAATCACTGAATGTTCTAGTGACGCTCTTACTTCTATTGTTGTTCCATGGAAATCAGTTGTGTTCGTGGAGATGACTACCAGGTATAGTTACACATTAAACAGAAAATGTTTGTTTAGTTGAGTTTCTAAACAAAACAAATTTCACACTAAAACGTTTTTGAAAAACGAGAATTATTTTTTTGTTTTTCCTTTTATTGTTACCAATGATGTGCAACCCTCCTGAGCATTCCTACAGAGCTTAATGAAAGCAAATTAGAACAGAAACTCTGCAGAAAATTTGATTGGTCCGATTCCTGTTTGTTCATGATTTTTAACATACCTTTGCAAATGACTTTTGGTTACACTTATCATATTGGAAATACACGTGTGTATAATCAATGCAATGATGTTTTTTAGCATTAACTCTAAATTTCGACTTATTCCTGGTGGTTTGATTAATTTTTGTATTATTCGAGTGAGTACTTCAGAAATCAAATATAACGTTACTGAACAAAATGATGTTATATTTTCACTTTTAAACCTTAATATTAGTAAGCACGTTAGATAGAGTGAATACTATAATTTGAGCCTCATTATATTAATTCTATACAAAACATATATAGAGAAAATTTAATTTTGTAGATATTGAAGTTTTTCTATTTGAGCCACTGTGGGCTGGCACATAAATTTATTTTGTCAAATGTTATGTGCCTCAACCCCTCTCTTACACAGCTTTTTCTACCTAGTATACAAACCTCTAACAACTGTACAGTTTAATATTGCATGTGGCGATAAAGGAAAGAGTGGAATATTTTAGATTTTCTATTAGGAGGCGACTCCCAAAATGGCATATTAAGTAACAGCATTTAAAGTTTTGAGGAAAATACATTGAATAAATTTGAGAATTAAATTTATGTTTTTTTTCTTTGGTGAAAACGTTTTTTGGCATAAAGTATATACCACTTGTTTTAAATGAGATGGAAGAAGAATAGATTATTTCTCTTATACAGAAGAGACAACAGACACACAATATGCATAGCCGTGTGAAGAGAAAAGTGTTTTGATTTTATGAAGACTTGAGAGCTTATCCACCCCAAAACTATTATACTATGACAATATATGACAATTGCCATCTACGTTCTACTATCACTAACGGCATGGGTATATTGTTATTGTATCTAAAGGCAATCTCTGCTCAGGTGTTACCGTGAAAGGGCTAGTGATTTTCATGGAAACAAACGAAGAAAGGAAGAGATCATAAAGACTGGCATAAGGCACTACAATCAATATAAGTTCAGGAGAGAATGGTTCATAAGTATTTTTATGAAACATAGTGAATATTTCAGGAAGGAAAAGGCAAATTTATGCGTTGTGGATCCTTGTTCTGCCCCTGGACATTTCGGAATAGAAAAGTAGACAAAAAAGTTGATTTTCATCCATCATCTATAATATCCTATATACAAATTACATATGAAAGTAAATACAATATTATCAATATTTTGATGTTAATCTCTCTTTGCAATCGGTAAGTAATAAATCCTATTATTTGGTAGATTTTATCTCTATCCTCAATAACCATGATATTTACCTGTGAATGTTGAAACCAAAATAATAAATGTCCATCCATAGCAATTTATTTGTTTGCTAATTGTAATTTAATTGTGAAATTAATATTTTCTTTCTTTGCAAAGGTACTACAATGCCCAAAATTTTGGTCAATATATGTTTTTAGTTCCTTTCATATATACTGCTCAAAAATGAATACCACAAGGTCTTTAGGTGATTGGTTATTTTTTCTTATCCAATTAATTTTAATTAAATCGGCCTTAATTAAATTACTTTTTTATGGGGGAAAAATACAATAATTTCTAATAAATATTAATGATATTTATAATTTAAAAAAAAAAACAGAAATGCTAGGCCCCATAAATACCACAAAACAGCCAATATCCCTATTCATTTTTGAGCAGTATATTTTGTATTCATTCCAAGAGGTATTTATTTTTAAGTCTTACTTTGATTAGGCTTAAGGAAGACTATTTTAATTACATAATTGGACTAAGGGCTATCTATTATATTTTAAACATTCTATTGTTAGCATGTTGAACGAAATATTTTTTCACATCCAAATATAAATATTGCATTAACTTGAGCCGTAAAGAACAAGTTCCTTCTCTACAAATATCGAAAGCACCCCTTTTTTATTCCCGAAAAAATACATGGAACGACTATTCGATGAATATTGAGGATTTTATTTGTTACTTCAGAGTATATACAAAGTCGCGAAAGTCCTAGTAAAATATGAACGAACATATCGATAGCGCACATAATTACATATACCATTTCCTTTATAAGAACAGACAATTTTTCTCAATTTCATTCAGTCATTCTCTTATTATACCAGAGAAGCATGAGCTGGCTACCGGCGGTGAAAATATAATTTCTAATTTCAAAACAATTTTTGAAATACTTCAAAATAAGTTCCAAGCGCCATTAATACTATACATTAATTCAATACAATCCATAGTAACTGATATATTGCCGACATTTACCGTCTATTGACTCAGATTATGACAAGTAGGAGGATCATCTTAAAAATCCGTACTTTTCAAAACCACTTTACTATGTAGAAAAGCATACTCTAAAAACAATCTGTTTTTCAATCAAATCTAAAGTAAAGACTATGTTGGCATATATGTTTTGATTTTGAAGTAGCCCCCTCGATTTCTAGCTAGAAAATCGTTTAGCCTATTCTGTATATTTAGAAAATTCACACAGAGATGTAAAAAATCCATATGAATAACAAAAGGCGAACAGACAGACAATTTACAAACTCGTAAATGTAAGTAAAGTATATGTAGTTAAATTTAATGCATATATTATTTTGGTTTAACACTTAATAATGTTTTAATGTAGCATAGAATTATCTTTATGATATTATAAATTAATGTTCATATTTGTCGAAAAGGAATGGCCCCTGAAGAGGTGGTATGTAAGACACGAAACAAAGCAATTTGAATAAAGTCTGCTTGGAAAAAAAGGGGTTTTGTTAGTGACCTTTGCTACTAAACTATGAAACGTTTACAATGTTGATGTACTTATTCTTGGGGGACCTGAAACGTGACCATAATTTATTGCCGCTGGATTATTTTTATATTTAGGTACGTATCTACATACATTTCTCTTACCAATGCCAAGTTTTCATTGATCTGAGCATCTCTAAGTATTTCTTTTATAAATTGTTGGAGTCTTTGGATTAAGTTATAAAGGGATCATTAAATATTATTTTAGATCTTTAGTATTTTTCAAACGATATGGATAATGAGAAGCAGTCGGAAGTATTAAATAGAAGACATGTTCTAACTGAAATGCACCAGTCAAACCACTATTTTAAGATATCGAACATTTCTTTTAAATATATACATAGGTGCTGACGTTTTAACGATTAAGCTTATTTCTTATAATACACCTCATTTATGTAATATTTGTATTCAGTTATGTGCAGAAGACTCAACTATCACAAGATTTTTTTTGTTATCTGAATTAATATATTGTTGATCTTAGTGTTCTATTTGAAGTACACACATATATACCTCTAGGCATATATTTATAGTTAAAACAATACATTAAAAATCTCATTGGTTCACTAAGTAAATCTAACATATTTTTCAGTTTATAATCTTAAATTAATTTACGCTGGGATAATATTCTTAAGGCGGACCCGCATGACCTGACTGTCTGGAAGTCTTAGTCTACGTCTTAAGAAGGGAGGTAGGCCACCTTCGCAAATAAGGTTGAGTAGAAGATTTATTTTTAATAGCAGCTAGTTGGGAATTCACTCTTGCAAAAGCAAGTATCTTAGAGAAACATTAATGATTGAGTATTTCTAGCTTGGAGGGTATGATTGCTATTTGATTTGATACTGTTTTTTGTTTGAGAAAAGACAAACAACAAGGGCATTTGGGTTTCTCGCAAGACATTGTTTTTATAAAATTGGTGCATTTAATAATTTTAGGAATGAAAACTTCTTGGCATCTCTGATAAGATATTTAGAGATTAAATAGACATCGTTGTTACATCTTTTTTAAATAAAAGTACAACAATCCGTTTGAAACAAGTTTTAAATCGGTTTAAAAGGCAAACAGTGTATAAAAGTACTCGCATAGATCTATGAAATGTTAATTGATAACTATGAACAATTTGAAACAAGAGGGACCAAAAATTATGTCATATCCATAAATATCTGTTGAGTAGACAACACAGCAAGGTTTGTCTCCCACTTAATTTCCTCTTTTTATTAACGATAATTAATAAACATCGGGGCAAGCCTTTTTTTTATATAGTTAAGAGGGAAGAAATATTTTGAAAATCATTACAAATCATTGACTACATATCTATATTGCGGTTCAAGTGACCGGGCCCATTTATAAATGTATACATCTTAAAAAAATTATCGTTGCATTTAAATATTATTAGAATTAATTAAAAAGGTCAGTGATCATCTCTATTTTCTTCCTAGGGAACAGCTTGAAATTTAGTTTCATCTTTATAGTAATGCTAGTTATCGGACAATACTTTATTTAATCAAGTATGATATCTGTAGAACTATGGTGTAAAATAAGTTTAGATTGAAGGTATCTTTGAAAGGAGTATTGTTTTGCTTTTTAAAAGAGATTTCTTACATGTTGTGAACTTTATCGCACAAATTGTTGAATTATTGAGTCTGTTATCAAATTCTCCCTTTATAAAAAAATTTAGATTTATTAATTTACAAGTGATTATTTATTAGTAGGAATTATTTAAAGTTTCAGTAGTAATTACTGTTTTCAAAAGAGAAATATAAATATCTGAAGTTTTTTAATTAAATATTAAGTTTTTATACATTATTACTGATTTATTAGAGAAAAATAATTTCGGTTTTAATCATACTAATAAGTAACATTTGTTTGATGATGAGAATAATAACCATAGTCATTTAATAAATAACTCTTTAGTAAATTCTGTCTAGGCAATGTATAAATTTTTTGAATGGAACAGTCCGAATTTATCGTTTCTGAAATATAAAACAACGCCGTATTTTCGACACTTTTATTCATTTCGAAAATATTAATGCTTAAAATAGGAATAAAAAAAAGATCATCAGTAAATGTAAAGTAATATAAAAGACAATTGAAATATGTTCATGAATTTAGTTTGTTAGTTAATTACTCTAATTTTTTGCAAGGATTTTGATGATAGAAAATTTGAATTTAATAAAATAAATGTGATGAAAACTCTAATAAAATGTCCAAATGTTATAAGAAATTTATATTCTCAATGTTTGTATTATTTGTTATACTTTCTCGTTCAACAATTACTTATGAAATATTTTGTATTTGTTATACTTTTTTTTTTAGTAATAGTTACAAATTAAATGTAAGTTATTCACAGTATTATGATGGAGAAGCAGAGTTCTCGTGTGTCATGTTGTATAATACGCGAGCAACTCTGCGCCCACCATTAAAATCACAGCCCGGACACTAGATTCCCGCCACCAAACACATGTCCCTCCTCCTCTTGCATAGCATCCACTTACCGTTCGTCAGCATCTTCAGAACAGTCAAAACTGTTATAGCTTGGACCATATTGGGCATGTAGTGTGTTCTCATCGTTGCTTTCTCACTGACTCAGAGCACAGACGAGGTGGGCATGACCGGCCTGTACTGTATGTGGGCTTCGCTATGACTGGTCGTAGCTATGGGAAGCAGGACGGTTTTGCCCTTGCTCGACTCTGGGGGGGCCGGAAACCCTTTGTGTTGGCTCACTTCCTGGCTAGCCGGCTGTCAATGCCCCTCGTCCCACCCTCCTGTCCTCAATCCCCCCCCACCCCCAACCCCTAGCTCACTCCAACTACAGCTACAACTCTTCAGGTAAAACCGCTATGGAAAAAGCTCTCTTACTTTATCCAAGGCGTATGTAAATAGGTTTGAAAAAATTTGATGTGGATACCATATGCTTCCCCAATTAAATAACCGAAATGTTTTGATGCATAACATTTTAGCAGATTTCCCTTAAAGGAAATCAGCTATTGAGGTCGTACTCATGACGCGATTTTCGAAAAATTTCTTCAAATGTCCATCGATCCTACCCAGGAGCTGACGAAAATGAGGTCCGTTCAAATATATATATATATATATATATATATATATATATATATATATATATATATATATATATGTATGTCTGTTAACACTCTAGCGGTCGCAATTTTTGTTATTCGGCACCAAACTCGGTATTTAACCGTTTTATGTAAAAAGGAAGATCAAGTTCGTTAACGGCTGAAATCTGACCAGTGGGAGGGGAGGGGTTATAGGTGGGGATTTTCGAAATATCTCCGTTACTATACGTCGGATGGAAACATTTTATAGAACCAATCTTATTGCAAAAAAAATTTACTATAAATATTGTTATATACATTTATTCTCTATCTTGAATATTAACCGAGATATTGGCATTTTTATTAAGTGTAACGGACGAGCTATGGTTTCCGCCGAAAGCTAGTTCGGCCGTTTCCATAACTGATCGGCACTCGTATGGAGATTTCTCTATTGTATAACTTTACGTGGGAAATCTGCTTAGTTTACGCAGCCCCTGCGTGACGGACTTTTTAAATTTTATTTGAAAGTTATGTTCGATATCTCCGGTCCAACTACCTGAACAGGTAGAGGTAGGTACAGACTTTTTACCTGAAACTACAGACATGGACATCATAATTTGCACTGACTCTCTCAGCTCATTACATTCATTAAAAATCATATATAGTACACATCCACTCATCTCGTACATATTACACAAAATCCAGACATTAAACAAAAGAATAACTATGTACTGGTTACCCGGACATACAAACATTAAACAAAGCACACAAGTAGACGAACTTGCCAAATCAGTTACTCAAAAAAGAACTCACGACAACACATACTGTACATATCAAGATATTCAAGCCCAAGCAAAACATATGATACTCAACTCATGACAGATAACTTGGTTTACCACAACTGATAACAAACTTCGAGAACTGAAACATACACTTGTTGAATGGCCTTCCTCAAAAAGGCTAATTAGAAGAGAAGAAGTAGTTTTAACGAGGTTGAGAATTGGCCATTCACGACTAACTCACACTTGCCTACTTACTGGAGAAGACGAACCCTACTGCCAACACTGTAACTGTAGACTTACTATAAAACATATACTGACTGCTATCTAAGGACTCACATAGACCTACCATACACTTTGACTGAATTACTACATGACTGTAGCCCGTATATAGACCGCGTATTACACTACTTGAAACGTAACAACATTTTCAAAAAATTATAATGTAGGGCAATACTGAAAATATTTTCAGAAATGAGCATACTTACGTTAATATAATTCTGTTATATGTTAAATAACTGCTTCCTCGCTAAATCGCCCCAGTAGCGAAATGTGATTATTGTATGAATAAATAATAAATAAATCTCAGGTCCAATTCATCGGGTCAAAAATGCCGTAGAACATAAATCATTGACCGTTTTATGATAAACAGAAATGGTTCTATAACAATTCTTTGTACCTCTAATAGTTACGGGGAAATCCTCTAAACCCCCTTCTTCATAATCGATTTTGACCAAAAACGAGGGACACAACTAGACGGTTCTGCAGTCCTAAATATGAAATTTCAATATTCTAAAGCTAGTCGTTTATGAGTTTTGCGAGATACGATTAGTTCAAAACGTATAATTCCGTTTAAGAATGAAAACTGAAAATTGTGCGCTTACAATACTTCCTTTACTTTGTACAAGGAATTAGAAATAATCAATGCGTGTTGGACGTTAATACAAATATAGATTTAATGGTATAATGTATTATGCCAAGATACACAAGTGGTTCTCAGTGTTGGTGGAGACCTAAGACAAATTTAAGGGATTTTGTATACTAATTTTTGGAATACCCACAGCCTAAGCATTTACACACTCTAGCTGAAGGATGCGAATCAGGGTTAACAGAAAAAGGTCTTAATCCTTTACAAGATTTATTTCGGTAAAACACTTTCAAAGCACAAGCTCTATCTTCAGCGTTCTGTTAGAGTAAACCATTCAGGATCAGAGTATCTATCTCTTACGTGGAGACTGTGATCCTGCGCTGTTCATTTTAAGAGGGTGTGGAAAACGGGGCTGAAAGTGTTCCGCCGAAATAAATCATTGTGGAGCGTTAAGCTCTTTTTCTGTTCATTCTAAGACTTTACAAGTTAGTTGGATAATGATATACCGCCACTTCCAATAGGCCAATGTTATTCCTAAAATTATGTCTATGAAACAAGTGATTTCAGCTTTTTGAACAAGTATTGTAAAAAAACATTTAGGTTATTCAGAGACACTGCTTTGTGGCTCCTCACAATAAATCGGGGGGGGGGGGGTTGAACAAATATAATTGTCTCATTGCATCAGTTAGAGAAGTGTTGTGACATAATTTGTATATTTTCTATTTTTTTAAAAAAAAGGCCCTTTTCATGTGTTCTGCATCATATAGCGACGGAGAAAATTGCAAGTTTGTATTACAAAATACTATCTTAGGGTTACGTGAAAAGTACAATTTTGGTTTTTATACATAAATTAAAAACCCCTAATTAATTTATTTTCATTTCATATATTGTAGGTTCAACTTGGACTTGTTGATTGAAAACAAAGAGTCATACTTCTTATAAGCAATTTTATGCTATATTATGAGGCCCAAACAAAGAGGTGTGTAATTAAAAGAATGGAAGTAAACAGAAATAAATGAAAGAAGGAAATTCATATAGTTAAACTGAAACTAAACATAATGAATAATTCTTATTCTTTTTGTATCAGAATGGTTTATTATATAATTTGACCACTTCCAGAGTTGAATAAAAATAGCCTTTACTAGGCTCATATTTACAGTGCTAAAATTAATATAAAATTTCTACATATGTCATATATATATATATATATATATATATATATATATATATATATTTAGAGCATACACCTTCCTTCAGGGAGTAGTAATTGCAAGGGATAATCATTTCCCAAACTTTTTTGTCACTTGTCAGTATACTTCATGTAAACCCTCAACTTGTCAAAATTCATCAGCTCCATATTTTGAAAGGGTTTCCCTTTCCTCCGAGAATAGTTGCGAGGTGTTCATTTCACCACTCTTCAAGAGTACCTTTCATTGGGTCTTCTCAACGAACTCATCAAGGAAAGTTCATGTACTGTATTGGTAAGCTTTTTAGTTTTAATTTGTTTTGTTCTTTGCACTTTTTTGATACTTGCCATGCTTCTTTCATACTCTTTTGCCAGGATTGAGTCCATTTGGATATTGCTCTTGTATAGGTACAGGATAGGCATCCCTATGTTAAAACAAAACATATATATATATATATATATATATATATATATATATATATATATATATAATTGTGCTGATGTTTTTCGACTAGGTTATATTTATATATGGTGTGTTATTCTTTTCGGAGTTTTGGTCAATGTTGGTGAAATAAATCTTAGTTTATGCCGATATTTCGAGAATCTTTATTTTCTCTTCTTCAGGGCTGTAAAATTACATGTACTACTTTATAATATTGCACATTGTTATTACACATTATGGTAAAAGGGTGTTTTTTTCTTATTATCAAGTATTGTTATTATTAATAAAAGTAGCAATAACATAGTGGTAAGTGGCAATAACATAGATTTTTATATATTTATATATATATATATATATATATATATATTTATATATATATATATATATATATATATATATATATATACATATATGTCCATTTGTACATAACATGTGTTTGATACATAACACCATTGTTTTTTAATACGGTGAATAAAATAAAATTATTTACAACATAAATACAGAAAAACAAATATAGGTTTCAATGATGAATTAAATTAACAGTAGTGGAGTTTTTAATAATTCATACAGATATACATTTATTCAACATATTGTTTTAATTGTGTATTGTATTTATAAAATAGAAGTTTATCCTCATCAGGCCAATCGTCTTTTCGGCGTTTTACTTCCGTTTTAAATTCATTGTTTGGTCCATTGTAGCATACAGTCATAGAGCAAGTGTCTGTAGGTCTGCTCAGTAGTAAAGTCGCCGTAACAATTTGGTTGATCTGTTAGGCCAAAACGATTAAGGTAAGAGTTTTTTTTGTTTTTTGTCGTGTTAATAATTGTGTCAAGTATTAGTTTGATGATGTTAATTGTGGTCCTAAATACTTTATAATGTCTGGAATAAATAATTTTAGGTTTTGTTCTTCCGTAGTCATATGCCATTTTTGTTGCCATTAATTAATTGTGTCAGTTAGTAATTGTGTTTTAAAGTGTAATTTTGTTATTTGGTGGCAGAATTCAGGAATTGTGGTATCTTTTGAGGCTGATTTTGCAGATAAATCAGCGAGATCGTTTCCCGAAATTCCAGAATGCCCTTTGATCCAGCCAAAGTGTTTGCGTACATTATTTTTTTTAAGTCTTGTATGCAACTGTCTGATATTTTCTGTCAAAACGTCATTAATTGCTTAATTATGAAGTTATTGTAAAGAGCCGTGGCTATCAATGTAGATATTGATGTGTGTTGGTGGTTGTTCGTTGTCTATGTACAGTAAACTATTTAAAATTGCAATTTTTTATGCCCACTTGTTAGTACAAAGTTTACAGTTAGTTCTATTATTTCATCTCTTTTAAAAACTACAAAATCACAACAGATTCGAGTTCCAATCACACACACACACACACACACACACACACTCACACACACACACACACACACACACACACACACACACACACATATATATATATATATATATATATATATATATATATATATATATATATATAGGCATAAACATATGCAGTCCTCAAAAACTAGCGAAATATTGCCAGATTGAAGCCTTGTGGCAAGAATATAACATCCGTAGTTTTAGTCAATTTTCCTCATTAAAAGTCGAATTTTGGTAAGCTTTTTAGTTTTAATTTGTTTTGTTCTTTGCACTTTTTTGATACTTGCCATGCTTCTTTCATACTCTTTTGCCAGGATTGAGTCCATTTTGCTATTGCTCTTGTGTAGGTACAGGATAGGCATCCCTATGTTAAAACAAAACATATATATATATATATATATATATATATATATATATATGAGCATAACTTTCATGCCAGAAATTTTCAATAAAGTCCTTTAATGTTAATCCTACAAAGATGAGGTTAATGGTGTCCGTTAAAAAAGTTATTAAATGCAGTTTATATTTTTCAGTTTACGCTAGTATTAGGTTTTTTCTTTGTCAAATGTTGGAAGAATCAGAATATTAAATAAAATATAAAGATGCCCACTTGAAATAAGGACTCTCTCTTCCTTAGAATCTATATATATATTTGAGTTGATCTTTTGTTTATTAAAAAAATGTAGAGTTGAGTTGCACCTAGGGAATCTGCTTAGTTTTTGCAGCACCTGGGCGACGGACAAGTTGAATGAACTTCCATTATTCATCATTTTTATACCTTGCTTAGGTTTTCTGTTGAATCGGTCAAAGGAGAGGTAAACTTGTAGTAACGAGGGTACAATATACTGTTGTAGAAGAAACTCTGTAATGTTAGTGTTAATTTCTATTGCTTAACTTCCGGCAGTGAAGTTCGTTGAAAATATTTTTATGATGCTGCCTTTATAACAAAAGTAAAATAAATGTAACTTTTTTCATGAGAACTATTTTTAAAACATTCAGTGTATAACCTGTTTAAAACCTGTACTCAATGTTAGGTTTAATTAAATTACCTTCAACCAAGAAAATATTTGTACAAATAAAACTATGAAAAGAGAAAAAAAAAACAACAACTGTTGAGGGCACGCCATGACTGACTTCCTTCTTCTATAAAATTAAATAAACAAGATTTTATGATCATGATTTACGTTATGTACGATATCTCCTATCCATTGCATCAGATCAAATAAGATGTATACAGCAAAATTAATTAATCTTTTCATGATAAAAACTGGTTCTATTAGTAGGTCCCTTAAGGGAAATCAGCTATTGAGGTTGTACTCATGGCGGAATTTTGGAATTTTTTCTTCAAATGTCCATCGATCCATCCACCTAGGAGAAGACGAAAATGAGGTCTGTTCAAAACTGTATATATATGTATATATATATATATATATATATATATATATATATATATGTCTGTTACCGCTCTAGCGGTCGCATTTTTTGTTTAATCGTTTCCAAACTCGATATTTAGTCGTTTTATGTAAAAAGAAAGATCATGTTCGGTAAAAACTGAAATTGAACCAGGAGGAGAGGGGGGTTTAAAGAGGGAGAATTTTGAAAATTCGAAATATTTCCGTTACTATAAGTCGGATTGAAAAAGTTTATAAAATCAATCTTATTGAAAATTAAATGCACTATAAATAATGTTATATACATTTATTCTCTATCTTGAATATTAACCGAGATATTTGTACTTTTCAGTTTTCAGCCTTCAGTAAACCCCCACTTCTACTAGTGTTACATAAACAATGCTCTGTTATATAATAAAAGATATTAATTGAACCCTAAATACCAAATATTGTTTTCACTGAACTTTTACTGATGTATGCAAATACGTTCTGTTGCCCCCCCCCTTCTTTTGTTTTTGGATTACTAAAATTTGAGTGATTGAGATAAAACTGATTCTGATTCATTACTAATTGCACCACTAGCTTCAGTAAAATGTTTTCAATAAAATTAATATGTTATATTCAGATATATTTCATTAATTGTTTGTCTTTCCTGTCTATTTATGCACGCTACGAGGTTGGCTTGCCTGTTTGTTTACAATTCAGCCTTGTATTGTACATTTACTGAGCATTCACGGTAGTGTTACCTGTATGTATATTTATCTATTGTAAACCTTCACGTGGGAAATCTGCTTAGTTTATGCAGTCCCTGCGTGACGGACTTTTAATTATTTTTTTTTGCACAAAACAGTTAAACAGTTACAGAAAAATGATCAATCTTTATTTCCTCCCCTCTCACTCAAAACCTCGGTTTTATACACAAAAAGGGAGGTACACAACCTGACGGTACATCAGTCCTCAATTTGACAACATTCTAAGACTAGTCGTTTTGGAGTTTTGCGAGATACGTACAAACGCCAAGCCAATACTAGACAAAATGGGTTCAGGGAAGGTCAAACGCATAAATCCGTTAAATCTGAAAACCGAAAATTATAATACTTTCTTTACATCGTACAATTTAGTAAAAAAGGAAAGGAAGAGTCGTAGTTCAAAAAACAAAATACCAACAAAAAGGAGATAACCATTTAAGATCTAAAGTCTTTACTCTTATAGAAAAAAAATAAATAAGGTTTCTATTCAATGTTTTAAATTTATATACATTTGACTGTATTTCTGTATTTGTATTAACTTTAATTATTAGAACTATGATAAGAATCATTTAATTAATTGTCTGATCACTTGAGGCTTCCATGATTTGAAATGGAGTACCTCGTAATTTGTGAAACGAATGTAGCTGAACATTGGTTCCCATACATAATTGACAAAAGAAAATTCGAATTATAAGTAAATTGAAGAAAATAATCTTGTTTGAAAACAGTTTATTATATCGAAATTTGTCCACTGTACTGTTTAAGAAATCAACGTAAGCCACACGCTTAATTGTAAAATATATGTAAACAGCTATTCATGTGACAGACTTCATTTGTTAGAGGACTTAAATTAAATATTTAAACCATATATAGGGTCCACTTTAACTTATTTAGGGCAGAGAAATGGTCCTAACGGCTTACTCTCTCCTATTTTTCGTAGGATTACAATCCGAAGTTAATTGTAATCTATGTTGACTAGAAATATAATGTCGTCACTCTATCTTCCTTATTTCAAGTGAGAACCTTCATTTTCTATTTAATATTCTAATTCTTTGCAACATTTGATAAAGAACAGACCCCATAGTTCATATTTATGTAAACTAAAACATATTTAATAATTATAGTAAAAAGAGATTTTTAGTATTAACTGAATTACTGTAGAACTAACTCTCTGTTTTATTCATTTTTCATATACACATGCTCCACATAAAGTATACTACATGTGTTAATTAACATATACAATTCACTAATATTATTATCATAATATACTTTTTTTTACAATACTTCAAAATTTATGCTTATAACCAAGTCAATAAAATCGCTAAACACTTCTCGATGAGTGAGTTCGTGCAGCTCAAGTGGCCAGCTCATATTTAGAGCTATAGCTCTTCGGATGATGAAGCTCCTGATATGGCAAAGACTAAGGTGTTCCACTGTCTGTGGTGAGGCATTATCGCAAGGGCAGGCATCCTCTTCTAAAATGTGTTTGAGGAATTGAGCGTGTGTGTGTGTGTGTGTGTGTGTTTGTGTGTGTGTGTGTGTGTGTGTGTGTGTGTGTGTGTTGTGTGTGTGTGTGTGTGTGTGTGTGTGTGTGTGTCTTCATAGTTATAGAGGCCTCATGAATACTTCTGTATATTTTACGTCACTCTCTCAGTATCTTTGGTCTATATATACATTTTATTTACAATTGCTTACAGGTTTATTCCCATGCAATTGGGTGTTCAGCTTATATAGTTATTTAGCTTATATTGTTAATCTATTTATAAGGATTTTATTTAGGGAGTTTGTTACTAGTTCAATTCTTTTATAAATAATTTTTAGAGTGGTGTGCTCAGATGGGAGTCGAACTCACCACTCTCTCTATGTTTCCCATTTATGATTAAGACCTTATTTCACATGAGCCCTAAAAAACAAACTTAATCATGAAGACCTTAATTTAACCACAATGGCAATATATTTATGAAGTAGTATTAGATCGTCTCGAGATTAACTGTTAGGAACATCATGGAACCATCTATCATTACCAAAAAGTCCGTCACGCAGGGGCTGCATAAACTAAGCAGATTTCCCACGTGAAGATATACAATAGAGAAATATCCATACGAGAGCCGAACTAGCTTTTGGCGGGAAACTCACTCGTCCGTTAACAGTCCATATTTAATAAAAATGCAAATGTCTCAGTTAATATTGAAGATAGAGAATAAACGTATAGAACAATATTTATAGTAAATTTAATTTGCAATAAGATTGGTTCTATACAATGTTTTCATCTGACATTTGGTAACGGAAATATTTCGATTTTTCGAAAATCCCCCCCCCCCTCTCACTGGTCCGATTTCAGCTTCAAGGCGTAAGTAAATAGATTTGAAAAAATTTGATGTGGATACCACATGCTTCCCCAATTAAATAACCGAAATGTTTTGATACATAACATTTTAGCAGATTTCCCTTAAGGGAAATCAGCTATTGAGGTCGTACTCATGACGCGATTTTCGAAAAATTTCTTCAAATGTCCATCGATCCTACCCAGGAGATGACGAAAATGAGGTCCGTTCAAAATTATATACATATATATATATATATATATATATATATATATATATATATATATATATATTTGTCTGTTAACACTCTAGCGATCGCAATTTTTGTTTAATCGTTACCAAACTCGATATTTAGTGGTTTTATGTAAAAAGAAAGATCAAGTTCGTTAACGACTGAAATCGAACCAGGAGGAGGGGGGGGGGTTTAAAGAGGGAGAATTTTGCAAATTCGAAATATCTCCGTTACTATAAGTCAGATCGAAAAAGTGTATAGAATCAATCTTATTGCAAATTAAATTTACTAGAAATATTGTTATATACATTAATTCTGTATCGTGCATATTAACCGAGATATTTGCATTTTCCAGTTTTCAGCCATCAGCAAACCGCCACTTCTTCTCATGTTACATAACCAATACGCTGCTACATAATAAATCACATTATTCGAAGTTTAAATACCAAAAAATGTATACAAGAAACCTTTATTATACGAGATACATGCTAATATGTCCCGGTGACCCCCCCTCCCCGTCTTAAGGTTTTGGACTACTAAAATTTGATTTATTGAAATAACAATTATTCTGACTCATTATTAATTACAGTACTAGATATAGTAAATAGTTCTCAATAAAATTAATATGTTATATTCTGATATATTTCAGTAATTGTTTTTCTTTCCGGTGTGAAGCGAGCAGACCCGTTTGTTTACATTTCTAACCTAACGCTTCCTGTCTGCAGGTTATTGAAATTGGATGAAACATTTCTTATTTCCGTTTGTATTTATTCACGGTGGTGTTGTGTTACCAGTATGTAGATTTATCTATTACTAAACTTCACGAGGGAAATCTGCTTAGTTTACACAGCCCCTGCGTGACGGACTTTTTTAAAACCTAACATCGACAAGTTTTTAATATTGCAAATGACGATGACTTGTTAACTGGTAATATATGGGTACAGCCCCCTGTAACCAGTAACTCTAGTGCAATATGTATAGTAATTTTTAAGTATCTTTAGTCTTGCCCTGAAGAATAGAAAATAGAATTCTCGAAATATTGGCGCAAATTAAGAAGTTTCTTTCACCAACATTGACCAAACCTCCAAAAAAACCACAACACTATATATGTATGCGCTCATATACAAGTATGTACGTATATTAGTTTGTGTCTATGCAGGCTCAGGTGGATAATAATTACTTTTCTCATTGTGAATTGGACATTTTGTTCTGCACTGGCTACAAAGGCTGGAGTGAAATTGACCCCAATAATAGCGGCCGGTGAACAGGAAGACTGGTTCGAGGACAAGGTGACTATCTATTCTTTGTATGTATTTATTGCAAATTTTTTTTAGGGTTACAAAACTTGACATTTGAACGGGTTTTGTAAAACTAAAGATCAAATTCTTAGAGGGGAAATTTTGAAAATTATAAATATCTAGGTATGTGTGTGTGTGTGTGTGTGTGTGTGTGTGTGTGTGTGTGTGTGTGTGTGTGTGTGTGTGTGTGTGTGTGTGTGTGTGTGTGTGTGTGTGTGTGTGTGTGTGTGTGTGTGTGTGTGTGTGTGTGTGTGTGTGTGTGTGTGTGTGTGTGTGTGTGTGTGTGTGTGGTGTGTCTGTGTGTGTGTGTGTGTGTGTGTGTGTGTGTGTGTGTGTGTGTGTGTGTGTGTGTGTGTGTGTGTGTGTGTGTGTGTGTGTGTGTGTGTGTGTGTGTGTGTGTGTGTGTGTGTGTGTGTGTGTGTGTGTGTGTGTGTGTGTGTGTGTGTGTGTGTGTGTGTGTGTGTGTGTGTGTGTGTGTGTGTGTGTTGTGTGTGTGTGTGTGTGTGTGTGTGTGTGTGTGTGTGTTTGTGTGTGTGTGTGTGTGTGTGTGTGTGTGTGTGTGTGTGTGTGTGTGTGTGTGTGTGTGTGTGTGTGTGTGTGTGTGTGTGTGTGTGTGTGTGTGTGTGTGTGTGTGTGTGTGTGTGTGTGTGTGTGTGTGTGTGTGTGTGTCTGTGTGTGTGTGTGTGTGTGGCGTGTGTGTGTGTGTGTGTGTGTGTGTGTGTGTGTGTGTGTGTGTGTGTGTGTGTGTGTGTTCGTGCGTGTATGTGTGTGTGTGTGTGTGTGTGTGTATGTATGTGTGTGTGTGGTGTGTGTGTGTGTGTGTGTGTGTGTGTGTGTGTGTGTGTGTGTGTGTGTGTGTGTGTGTGTGTGTGTGTGTGTGTGTGTGTGTGTGTGTGTGTGTGTGTGTGTGTGTGTGTGTGTGTGTGTGTGTGTGTGTGTGTGTGTGTGTGTGTGTGTGTGTGTGTGTGTGTCTATATATATATATATATATATATATATATATGAACAGACCTCATTTTCATCAAATTCTGAATATGAACAACGGGCATTTGAAGAAATATTACATGAGCGCTCCAATTCTTGTAAATACTACCCTGAAAAAGATACTGTGTGCTACTGCTATTCTTGAGTTACATTTAGAAAAGGGATATTCTGTACGTTTTAAAATATACCTGATGATGAGAACTGAATTCCAAGATAGACAAACTGGTCCACAGTTTATATTGCTTTCCTAAGAAAGTGTTTTAACACTTTTGGGTTTCCTTTGTAAAAATGTAAAATTTTAAATTTGGTGATGGTGGTCTGCATGTACTATGCAAAAAGAACTACTGGAGATGCTGGGCTTTTACTTTAACCGTGATTATTAAAATTTTAGATTTGGTTTAATTCTTCTGAAGAGAGTTGTCTTTGAAAAATGTTTAATAATTTGTTTTTAAAAATACATTTAAAAATACATAATTCTACCAGAATGGCTAAATATATTTGCATCTCTAATACGTACAGAGATATTTGCAATTTTTATTTCGCCGTCACTAAACCCTCCCCCTTAGTCGATTTTAATTTAAAAAGGGAGGTACACAACTGGACGGTACAACAGTTCTAAATATAAAATTTCAACATTCTAAGACTAATCGTTTTTGAGTTATGCGAGATACGTACAGTCGTACCTATGTACCAGATTAAGCCGAAACTAGTCAAAATGAGTTCAGGGAGGGCCATAACGGATAATCCTGTTAAAATCTGAAAATGATAGCGATTACTATACCTTCATTACTACGTACAGGGAAGGAAAGAAAAAAGTCCGTCACGCAGGAGTTGCGTAAACTAAGCAGAAATCTACATAATGGTAACACAACACCATCGTGAATATTTAGTAAATAAATACAAAGAATTATAGGAAATATCTCTGGAATATGCTGGATGGTAGAGGAACAAATTTATAAGGATCAATAAGAAGGCCAAGTCCACAATTTTATTTGGCACAAAAGACTCAACCGAACTAAACCGAACTCGGTATGTGAATTAGCACTAACGCTTTCCTTATAATAAGCCAAACTAACATTTCTAGGGACGGGCAGGAGGGGGGGGTTATAAGGGAGGCCTGAAATTAAATATTGTGATATTTCGTTTCCTATTGGGGTTTCGGCAAATATGCACGTAACAAAAGTTGTTTATTTTGTTATTTAGAGAAATTTGCTCAAGAATTCTTTCCAATATGAACTACCAGGTACCGCACCTAGAAAAATTAATTCAAATGTATGTTAATATTTAGTCCTTAATAATTCAAATCTATGCATAATGCACAGGAAACGGGAAATATGACAATATGGAGGAAGTAAAGTCTTACATAAAAAAATAATTTTAAATTTTAACAAATCCACAGAAACGACGGGTAATACCCCTAAACACTGGGACCGGTAAATGTCAAAATATTGTGCAAAGTAAAGCCTTGCCAAAAAAATACCATCAACATTCAGCCTCAAATGAATTCCCGAGCGAAGCCGGGTATCTGAGCTAGTGTTCTATAAATGTGTCCATATACGTTGTTTTAAATATATTCATTTTGACCAATATATTTGCATTTTTTAGTTATTGGTCTTCAGTAAACCCACACTTCCTACTCATGCCACTTCAACAATAAGCTGCTATATTATGAAGTACTTTATTTGAAGCCTAAATAACAAATATTGTTCTCCTTGAAGTTTTACGTCATGAGATAAATGAAAATACGTGATGCAAGTTGGAAATCTGTTTAGTTTAAGCAGCCCCTGCGTGACGGACTTTTTTTTTAACGAGGCCCGTATAAAATGCTTTATTGCTTATAAAATATTGTAATTTTTGTTAAAATTATAGCTTCAAATTTATAATTTAAGCAGATTTATACATAAATGTATGTTACCACTCTAGCTGTAGCAAGCTTTGTTTGATCATTAGCAAACTATGTAAAACTAAAGATCAAGTTCGTTAACGGCTCAAATCGGAGTGAGGAGACGTGGGGGCGAAAATTCAATATCCCTCCGTTACTATAAGTCCAAAAGAAAAATTGTATATAGCTAATATTTTTAAAATTAATTTTTTATACACTTTTTCTCTATCTCAAATATTAACCGATGTAATTGCATTTTCACCAAATATTTTTTTTTTTTGAACAGACCATTAACATGAGGCATCCGTGCAAATGCTTTGTGTTATGACGTCAACAATTAAGATTTTACGTTCTTAAGTCAAACGTTTTACGTTTATTTGATCTATACTATAATCGATATTTAACCTTTTCATTCAACACTAGTAAACCCCTTTCGGAAATAGAAAGAATATGGTGAGTTGAGAGCAGTAGACTGTCATACCAGCAGGTGGGAAATCTGCTTAGTTTACGCACCCCCCGCGTGACGGACTTTTTTTTTCCTCACTAAGCTTCCTAAGCATTCGAGAGATATAGAGGCAGTTTTAATGTGGCCATCTATTTCCACTTGGACATCCCGCATCCCGCTCCTTACCCCTTCGTATACGAGATACATGCAAATATGTTCTGGTGACCCTCCCCCGTCTTTAGTTCTTGGACTACTAAAATTTAATTGAAATAAAAATTATTCTGATCCATTATAAATTAGAGGACTAGATATAGTAAATAGTTTCCAATCAAATTAATACGTTAATTCCAAACGTATTATTACCAAACTCGATATTTAGTCGTTTAATATAAAAAGAAAGATAAAGTTCGTTAATGGCTGAAATTGGACCAGGGGGGGGGTTTAAAGGGTGAGAATTTTGAAAATTCGAAATATTTCCGTTACTTAACGTCGGATCGATAACATGTATAGAATCAATCTTCTAGAAAATTAAGTGTACTATAAATATTGTTATATACATATATTCTCTATCTTGAATATTAACCGAGATATTTGGATTTTTCACTTTTCAGCAAATCCCCAATTCTACTCATGTTCTGGGTTATGTAATAGCCCACATTATTGGAAGCTTATATACCAAATATTGAATTCAAGAGACTTTTATTATACGAGATGCATTATAGATTATACATGCAAATATGTCCTGGTGACCCCCCCCCCCCTCCCGTCTTAAGGTCTTGGACTAGTAAACTTTGAATGATTGAGATAACAATTATTCTCACTGATAATCATTTACAGTATAATGGATATAGTAAATAGTTCTCAATAAAATTAATATGTTATATTCTGATATATTTCAGTAATTGTGTTTCTTTCCGGTCAGAGGTTGGTAAACCTGTTTGTTTACATTTCAGACGATTCCCGTCGGGAGGTTTCTTATAATTATAAGGATCAATAAGAAGGCCAAGTCCTCTACTGGTTTTTAATATTATGCACAGTGCACTTTCGGAGTCAACGCTCCATCCTCAGTGCCTGCTGATTAAAGCTGCGTTGCCTGGATCACGACTGCCGGGCGACACGGCATTTTTTTGGCAAGGCTTTACTTTGCACAATATTTTGACATTTACCGGTCCCAGTGTTTAGGGGTATTACCCGTCGTTTCTGTGGATTTGTTAAAATTTAAAATTATTTTTTTATGTAAGACTTCACTTCTTCCATATTGTCATATTTCCCGTTTCCTGTGCATTATGCATAGATTTGAATTATTAAGGACTATATATTAACATACATTTGAATTAATTTTACTAGGTGCGGTACCTGGTAGTTCATATTGAAAAGAATTCTTGAGCAAATTTCTCTAAATAACAAAATAAACAACTTTTGTTACGTGCATATTTGCCGAAACCCCAATAGGAAACGAAATATCACAATATTTAATTTCAGGCCTCCCTTATAACCCCCACTCCTGCCCGTCCCCAGAAATGTTAGTTTGGCTTATTATAAGGAAAACGTTAGTGCTAATTCACATACCGAGTTTGGTTTAGTTTGGTTGAGTCTTTTGTGCCAAATAAAATTGTTCACTCCCGCTATAGTTTTTAGCGTACAACTCATTTATATTTCCGTATACGGCAAAAGTGCATATAACAAAAGTTACGCAACATAACAAAATAAACAACTTTTGTCATGTGCATATTTGCTGAAAAAGTAATAGGAAACGAAATATCGCTATTTTTAATTTCAGGCTTCCCTTATAACCCCCACTCGTCCTCGTCTCTAGAAATAATGGTACAGCTTATTATCATGAAGGAGTTAGTGTTAATTCACATACAGAATTTTATTTAAATCGGTTGGGTCGTTTGCCCCAAATAAAATTGTTCACTTCCACTATAGGTTTTTGCGTATATCTCGTTTATAATTCGGCATACGAAAAAAAGATATATAACAAAAGTTACTCTAAATAACAAAATAAACAACTTTTGTTATGTGCATAATTGCCGAAAAACCAATAGGAAACGAAATATAGCTATTTTTAATTTCAGGCTTCCCTTATAACCCCCACTCCTGTTCATCTCAGAGGATATTAATATAGCCTAAAGTCTAAGTTGGGTTAGTAGTAATATACATACCAAGTTTCATAAAATTCGGTTTAGCTGTTTATGCGTGAAAAGGTAACAAACATACAAACAAACAGACACCAAAGAAACAAAATGCAGTTATGGTGTCTATGACATGTGAAACGAAAAGTTATCGTTAAATTTCGCGAAAAAAATCAATGTACAGACAGAGGTTACAATTTTATATATATATGGATTAAATTTGCAATAAGAATGAGTCTATACAATTTTTCGATCCTACGTATAGTAACGGAGATATTTCGAAAATCCCCCTTTAAACCCCCCCCCCCCTTTCAGCCATTAACGAACTCGATCTTTCTTTTTACATATAACGATTAAATATAGAGTTTGGTAACGATCAAGCCAAAATAAAAAAAAAGAGCATTAACAGAAATATATATATATATATTTTTATATATATATATATATATATATATATATATATATATATATATATATATATATATACTAGCTCAAATACCCGGCTTCGCTCGGGAATTCATTTGAGGCTGAATGGTGATGGTATATTTTTGGCAAGGCTTTATTTTGCACAATATTTTGACATTTACCCGTCCCAGTGTTTAGGGGTAACACCCGTCGTTTCTGGGGATTTGTTAATAATCAAATTAATTTTTTATGTAAGACTTCACTGTCCTTCATATTGCCATATTTCCCGTTTCCTGTGTATTATGCATAGATTTGAATTATTAAGGAGATTATATTAACATACATTTGAATTAATTTTGTCAGGTGAGGTACCTGGTAGTTCATATTGAAAAGAAGTGTTGAGCAAATTTCTCGAAATAACAAAATAAACAACTTTTGTTATGTGCATATTTGCCTAAACCCTAATAGGAAATCACTATTATTAATTTCAGCCCTCCCTTATAACCCCCACTCCTGCCCGTCCCTAGAAATGTTAGTATGGCTTATTATAAGGAAGGCGTTAGTGCTAATACACATACTGAGTGTTTTATTTAGTTCGGTTGAGTCTTTTGTGCCAAATAAAATTGTTGACTCCCGCTATAATTTTTAGCGTATAACGCCTTTATACTTCCGTATACGGCAAAAGTGCATATAACAAAAGTTACTCTAAATTACAAAATAAACAACTTTTGTTATGTGCATGTTTGCTGAAAAAGCAATAGGAAACGAAATATCGCTATTTTTAATTTCAGGCCTTCCTTATAACCCCCACTCCTGTTGGCCTCAGAGAATATTAATATAGCCTAAAGTCTAAGTTGGGCTAGTAAAAATATACATACCAAGTTTCATAAAATTCGGTTCAGCCGTTTATGCGTGAAAAGGTAACAAACAAATAAACAAACAAACAGACACCAAAGAAACAGAATGCAGTTATGGTGTCTATGACATGTGAAACGAAAAGTTATTGTGAAATTTCGCGAAAAAAATCAATGTACAGACAGAGGTTACAATTTTATATATATATATATATACATATATATATATATATATATATATATATATTCTAGCTAAGGTACAAGGCTTCGGAAATTATTAGAGGCTGAATATGTGTAACACCTATATCAAATAAACATTAATTTGTACTAATACAGCTTGTTACTTCGGCTATAGTTTTAGCGTATATCTCGTTTATACTTTGTTAAACGACAAAAGTGTCTATATTATTATTATTTATTAACGTCCACTTTTTGCAACTGGGGCTAATTGAGACGGGTTATCTACAGGTTACCACCCTTTTCTAGCCAGGGTGTGATAAAAGTGTCTATAACAAAAGTTATTTTAAATAACAAACTAAAAACCTTCGGAAATGTCCATGCGATAATAGTATGTGATATCCCCCCCCCCTTTTCGTCCATAAAAATGTTAAAATAGCTTATTTTCATGGAGGTTGCGCTCAAAATTGTCGACTTCCGCGATAGGTTTTAGCGTATATCTCGTTTATTCTTCGGTATACGAAAAAAGTATATATAACAAAAGTTACTTTGAATAACACAATATAAAACGTATGTTAAGTGCATCCGTTGAAAAAGCAATGGGAAACGGAATATAGCAATTTTTCATTTCAGGCCTCGCTTATAACCCCCCCTCCCGTTTGGACCTAACAATTTTAATTTTGCTTATAATTATGGAAAAATTAATGCTAATTCACACACCGAGTTTTGTTAAGTTCAGTTCAATCGTTAGTGCCCAACAATGTTGTTGGTTTCCGCTTTAGTTTTTAGTGTATGTATATCTCATTTATACATTGTTATGCGACAAAAGTGAGTATAACAAAATTTACTCTAAATAACACAATAAACAACTTTTGCCATGTGTATATTTGACGAAAAAAAATAGGAAACGAAATATCGCTATTTTAATTTCAGGCCTCCCTTACAACCCCCACTCCTCCTCGAGCCTAGAAATGTTCGGTTGAGTCTTTTGTGCCAAATAAAATTGTTGAATCCCACTATAGTTTATAGCGTATAACCCATTTATACTTTGGTATAAGACAAAAGTTTATATAACAAAAATTACTTTAAATAACAAAGCAAACAACTTTTGTTATGTTTATATTTCGCGAAAACGCAATACGAAACGAAATATCGCTAGTTTTAATTTCAGGCCCCCCTCATAACCCCCACTCCTATTCGTCTCAGAGAATATTAATATAGCCTAAAGTCTAAGTTGGGTTAGTAGTAATATACATACCAAATTTCATAAAATTCGGCTCAGCCGTTTATGCGTGAAAAGGTAACAAACAAACAAACATACACGAAAGAAACAAATTGCAAATATGGTGTCTATGACCTTTGAAACGAAAAATTATCGTGAAAGTTTGAAAAAAAAAATCAACGTACAGACCGAGGTTACAATTTTATATATATAGTAGCTAAGGTACCCGGCTTCGCTCGGGAAATCATTTGAGGCTGAATGATGATAGTATTTTTTTTTTGGCAGGACTTCAATGTTTACAACTACGCTTCCTGTCTGGGCGCATTGTTTTCCGTAAGGCTCAGTTGGGCTGCGAGAGCTGGGAGTGAGTCAGGCTACACTGGAGTGGATCACCGTCAAAGTGCTCAGTGGAACCTGGCTCGTGTGGGCCAAGTTCACTACCTTTCCTCAAGGTTAGTTGTAAACATTGAAGTCCTGCCAAAAAAAAAAAATACTATCATCATTCAGCCTCAAATGATTTCCCGAGCGAAGCCGGGTACCTTAGCTAGTATATATATAAAATTGTAACCTCGGTCTGTACGTTGATTTTTTTTTTCAAACTTTCACGATACTTTTTCGTTTCAAAGGTCATAGACACCATATTCTCTGCGACGAACAGGAGTGGGGGTTATAAGGGAAGGCTGAAATTAAAAATAGCCATATTTCGTTTCCTATTGGTTTTTCGGCAAATATGAATATAACAAAAATTGTTCACTTTGTTATTTAGAGTAACTTTTTTAATATACACTTTTTTCTTATACCGAATTATAAACGAAATATACGCTAAAACCTATAGCGGAAGTTAACAATTTTATTTGGCACAAAAGACTCAACCGAACTAAATAAAACTCGGTATGTGTATTAGCAGTAACGGCTTCATTATAATAAGCCATACCAAAATTTCTAGGGACGGGTAGGAGTGGGGGTTGTAAGGGAGGCCTGAATTTAAAAATAGCCGTATTTCGTTTTCTATTCGTTTTTCTGCAAATATGCACATGACAAAAGTAGTTTATTTTTTTATTTGAAGTAACTTTTGTGATATTCACTTTTGTCTTATAACATAGTATAAACGAGATATACACTAAAACTTTAGCGGGAGCCAACAATTTTATTGAGCACTAACGATTGAACCGAACTTAACAAAACTCAGTATGTCAATTAGCATTAATTGCTCCATGATTAAGTTGTATTCAAATTTTTAGGTTCGTACGGGAGTGGTGGTTAAAGGGAGGCCTGAAATAAAAATTCGTTTTCTATTAGTTTTTTGAGAAACGTGCACATAACAAGAGCTGTTTACTTTGTTATTTAGAGTAACTTTTGTTTTATACATTTTTTCGTGAACAATGTATGAAGCAAATAATTTGCGTAGAAATATTGATATCATCCACCCATTCCAGTATGAACTATCAGGTACCTAACATGGAAAAATTAATTCAAATATATGTTAATATTTTGACCTTAATAATTCAAAGCTATGCATTATGCACAGGAGACGGGGAATATGCCAATATGGAGGGCAGTGAAGTCTTACTTAAAAATTAATTTTATTATTAAAAAATTCACAGCAACAACGGGTATAAACCCTAAACACTGGGACGAGTAAATGTCAAAATATTGTGCAAAGTAAAGCCTTGCCAAAAAAATACCACACCATTCAGCCTCAAATGAAATCCCGGCCGAAGCCGGGTATCTGAGCTAGTATATATATAAAATTGTAACCTCTGTCTGTACATTGATTTTTTTTCTCGAAATTTCACGATACTTTTTCATTTCACAAGTCATAGACACCATAACTGTATTTTTTGTGTTTATTTGTTTGTTACCTTTTCAAGCATAAACGGCTGAACCAAATTTTATGAAACTTAGTATGTATATTACTACTAACCCAACTTAGACTTTAGGCTATATTAATTTTCTCTGAGTCGAACCGGAGTGGGGGTTATAAGAGAGGCCTGAAATTAAAAATACCTATATTACGTTTCTTATTGGTTTTCGGCAAATATGCACATATCAAAAGTTGTTTATTTGGTTATTTGGAGTAACTTTTGTTATATACACTTTCGTCGTATACCGAAGTATAAATGCGATATACACTAAAAATTATAGCGGGAGTCAAGAATTTTATTTGGCACAAAAGAAACGAACTAAATAAAACTCGGTATGTGTATTAGCACTGAAGCCTTAATTATCATAAGCCATACCAACATTTCTAGGGGCGGGCAGGAGTGGGGGTTGTAAGAAAGGCGTGAAATTAAAAATAGCGGTATTTCGTTTTCTACTGGTTTTTCTGCTAATATGCACATTACAAAAGTTGTTTATTTTGTTATTTAAAGTAACTTATAACAAAGTATAAACGAGATATACACTAAAAACTAAAGCGGGAGCCAACTATTTTATTGGGCACTAACGGTTGAACCGAACTTAACAAAACTCGGTATGTGAGTTAGCCTTAATTCTTTCATGATTATAAGCTATATTAAAATTTATAGGTTCTAACGGGTGTGGGGGTATATGGGAGGCCTGAAATAAAAATTCGGGATATTTCATTTTATATTTCTTTTTCGGCAAACGTGCACATAGCAGAAGTATTTACTTTTTTATTTAGAGTAACTTTTGTTTTATAATTTTTTGTTGTCTAATCTATATATATATAAAATTGTAACCTCTGTCTGTACATTGATTTTTTTCGCGAAATTTCACGATAACTTTTCGTTTCACATGTCATAGACACCATAACTGCATTTTGTTTCTTTCGTGTATGTTTGTTTGTTTGTTACCTTTTCACGCATAAACGGCTGAACCGAATTTTATGAAACTTTGTATATATATTGCTACTAGCCCAACTTAGACTTTAGGCTATACTAATATTCTCTGAGACGAACAGGAGTGGGGGTTATAAGGGAGGCCTGAAATTAAAAATAGCGATATCTCGTTTCCTATTGGTTTTTCGGCAAATATGCACATAACAAAAGTTATTTATTTTATTATTTAAAGTAACTTTTGTTATATACACTTTCGTCGTATACCTAAATATAAATGAGTTATACGCTAAAAATTATAGCGGGAGTCAACAATTTTATTTGGTACAAAAGAATCAACCGAACTAAATAAAACTCTGTACGTGTATTAGGACTAACGCCTTCATTATAACAAGCCATACCAACATTTCTAGGGACGGGCAGGAGTGGGGGTTGTATGGGAGGCCAGAAATTAAATATAGCGGTATTTCGTTTCCTATTGGTTTTTTGGCAATTATAAACATAACAAAAGTTGTTTATTTTGTTATTTAGAGTAACTTTTGTTATATACACTTTTTTCGTATACCGAACTATAAACGAGATATACGCTAAAACCTATAGCGGAAGTGAACAATTTTATTTGGGACAAAAGACCCAACCAAAATAAATAAAACTCGGTACGTGTATTAGCACTAACGCATTCATTATAACAAGCCATACCACCATTTCTAGGGACGGGCAGGAGTGGGGGTTGCAAGGGATGCCTGAATTTAAAAATAGCGGTATTTCGTTTTCTATTCGCTTTTCGGCAAATATGAACATTAAAAAAGTTGTTTATTTTTTTATTTAGAGTAACTTTTGTCATATTCATTTTTGTCTTTTAACAAAGTATAAACGAGATATACACTTTAAACTAAAGCGGGAGTCAACTATTTCATTGGGTTTTTAAACCGAACTTAAAAAAACTTGGTATGTCAATTAGCAATAATTCTTCCATGATTATTATCTATATTAAAATTTTTAGGTTAGAACGGGAGTGGGGGTTATAAGGGAGGCCTGAAATAAAAATTCGCGATATTTCATTGCCTATTTGTTTTTCGACAAACATTCACATAACAAAAGTTGTTTACTTTGATATTTAGATTAACTTTTGTTTTATACATTTCTCCAGGAACAATGTGTGGAGAAAGTAATTTGCGTAGAAATATTATATTATAGAAAAATTAATTCAATCTATTTTAATATTTTGCCCTTAATAACTGAAATCTATGCATAATACACAGGAGACGGGAAATATGACAATTTGGAGGACAGTGAAGACTTACATAAAAAATTAATTTTCTTTTTAACAAATGCCAACAACGGGTATTATCCCTAAACACTGGAACGGGTAAATGTCAAAATATTGTGCAAAGTAAAGCCTTGCCAAAAGAATACCATCCCCATTCAGCCTCAAATCAAATCCCGGGCGAAGCCGGGTATCTGAGCTAGTAAGGTATAAAGCAAGTAATGCCGGCCACAGGCGGCAGAGTGAAGGCAGCGCCCAGGGACCGTCACAGCCATTCCGTCCATCAAAGACCTTTACCTTCATAGTTCCTTACTTCCTAATTTAGTCTACTTCTACCCATACCTCTGACCTACTCTCCTACCGCTCCTAAGAGCCTTCTTTAGCGATGGAGGCGGCTGCAGCATGACCCCAGCCCCTCACCGGGCTCCGTGAGGCCGAGCGATCTGCCGGGGGACAGAGCGAGCGGCCCTCACTTCTGGAGCACCGGCAGTATATATTTAAAAGTGAGCTTTATCCACCTCACAGCCATTTTCCCTCCAGTGGCTCAGTCCTCCGTTGCAGGACACCTCCTGAACAATGTTTCACCAAAAATGAAATCCTATATCTAACCCTCCCAATATGCTATACCTCGTATCGCAATCATTAACTAATAATAATAATATTGACTGCCAAACATAATGGAATAATACATAATAAAATATTTTGATCAATAATCCACAAAAACGGTTTGGCGTTAATGACCAAAATGATTGACACGCCACAAAAAAAACAAAAAAACAAGTAATTTGCGTAGAAATATTGATATTTTCAACAATTCTTTCCAATATGAACTACCCAGGTACGTCACCTGGGTAAATTAATTCAAATCCATGTTAACATTTTATCCTTAATAATTTAAATCTATGTTGTTTTTTTTTGTTTTTTTAATGCCAGTAACAGATTGCAACAAGTAGGGTATACTGCCCCCCCCCCTCCCCCTCTTCTCTTATCCCAAAAGATGAGAGAGAAATTAAGAGAAATAGAGAGGGGGCCCCTCATCCTAAGGGCGGCGATTATGGCCCACTTATGTTTTAGAGGACATTAAACGTCGAAATGAGCTTGAAATTCGTGGCTGGCTATTAGGAGAATATGTCCGAGCAGGAGCTCTGCTCCTAGTCGGAGAATCCTAGAAGGGAACTCCATGCCATCTAGCGGCGGGTTCACCAGTTACTCAGCAACTACTTCAAACGCTCAACAGGGTGCGCTGTATTGATCCCTGTCCCTATTCTGTGCCCACAGCTTCCTTCTTTATTTCCAATATAAAATTAATCCATGAGAAACGCCAGTTTTGCCCTAAGTGCGATTTATGGGCCCATTTGTTTTATCGTCCATTTAGATGGGCATTAAACGTCGAAATGGGGACTGAAATTCGTGGCTGGCTATTAGGAGAATATGCCCGAGCAGGAGCTCTGCTCCTAGTCATCGAGTCCGAAGGAGGGAACTCCATGGCATCTAGCGGCTGTTTCTCCAGTTACTCAGCAACTACTTCGAACGCCCAACAGGGTGCGCTGCATTGATCGCTATCCCTATTCTGTGCATACGGCTCCCAGGACGAAAAAACCCTTCATGCAGGGCCTGCGTAAACTAAGCAGATTTCCCACTTGCTGGAATATTGTAATGACCTCATCTATTCTATTCTCTATTTCTCCCGGATTAAGAAACCTATGCATACAGAAATTAAAATGTTAGCTGGACCTAAAACAAGTGGATGTTTACAAAAGCCTGATACCAAAAAAATAGCTAAACTAGATTAGTATTCGAGCACGAAAAAACGTGTGTAGAACAATAAATTTAGAAAAATCCAACAACATTTTTTTATAGAATTTTTCAATTAAGTTACAATGATTATATTTTATTTTTGAATTGTAAATATTGGCAGGCTTTGTATAAGTATTTGTGCGTCTCACAATGATATCAAAAATTCCAAACTGATGAATGCAATAATTAAATATTCTCTGTATTTGAACTTTGTAAATATATGAAACCATGAATGAATAGGCATAACTCAACAGACGGACGACATAGTCCAAGGTGAGAATGCTTGTGTGTATTTCTTAGAAAAATTTTATTTATCATTTATTATTTAAAAAAACTTGTAAATTTGTAATTTATTACTTGCTAATGTTCTAAATAAACATACTTTATTATTATTATTACTGGGGAGATTTATACTCAGTAAAGCTGGTGTAAAATCCACCGAATATGGATTTATAATTTTGATATATGTTAAGGGCAATTTAAAACTTTAAACTGGCGCTATTAAAAATAGCGATATTTCGTTTCCTATTGTCTTTTCGGCAAATATGCTCACAACAAAAGTTGTTTATTTTGTTATTTAGAGTAACTTTTGTTATATACACTTTTTTCGTATACCGAATTATAAACGAGATATACGCTAAAACCTATAGCGGAAGTGAACAATTTTATTTGGCACAAAAGACTCAACCGAACTAGATAAAACTCGGTATGTGTATTAGCACTAACGCCTTCATTATAATAAGCAATACCAACATTTTTAGGGACGGGCAGGAGTGGGGGTTGTAAGGGAGGCCTGAATTTAAATATAGTGGTATTTCGTTTTCTATTGGTTTTTCTGCAAAAACGTTCATGACAAAAGTAGCTTATTTTTTTAATTTGAAGTAACTTTTGTGATATTCAAGTTTGTCTTATAACAAAGTATAAACGAGATATACACTAAATCTTTAGCGGGAGCCAACAATTTTTTTGGGCACAAACGATTGAACCGAACTAAACGAAACTCGGTATGTGTATTAGCACTAACTCCTCCATGATAATAAGCTGTACAAACATTTCTAGGGACGAACAGGAGTGGGGGTTATAAGGGAGGCCTGAAATTAAAAATAACGATAACAGTTGTTTATTTTGTTATTTAGAGTAACTTTATTCTTCAAATCTACATTTTTCCCCCCATAAGTCGACCCAACTGCGCTGTTGTACACGTAGAAGCCTTGCCAAAAACAAAATAGAATCTTTCCGCCTCAAATGATTTCCAGAGCGAAGCCGGGTACCTTAGCTATTATTTATATATATATATATATATAAATATATATATATATATATATATATATATATATATATATATAATTTTGAACGGATCTTATTTTCGTTACCTCCTGGGTAGGATGGATGGACATTTGAAGAAATTTTTCGAAAATCGCGTCATGAGTACGACCTCAATATCTGATTTCCCTTAGGGGAAATCTGCTAAAATAAGATATTTTATGAAGGCTATGGACAGTACGAAGGTAGAATTCCTTTAATTGCTCTAATTAAATATCATTAGTAAGCCTGTTGTAATTACTTTTATTTTATTTCTTTGTAAAACTGTTTACTATTTTTGAAATTAGAAAATGAATTCATTTTAAAAAAGTCCGTCACGCAGGGGCTGCGTAAACTAACCAGATTTCCCGCGTGAAGTTTAACAATAGATAAATCTACATACCGGTATCACAAGACCACTGTGAATATTAAGTGAATAAATACAAACCATAATAAGTAACCTCCTGACGGAAAGCATCTGAAACGTAAACAAACAGTTCTGCCAACTTCTTACCGGAAAGAAAAACAATTACTGTAATATATCTGAATTAATGTATTAATTTGATTGGAAACTATTTACTATATCTAGTACTGTAATTTATAATGAAGCAGAATAATTTTTATCTCAATCAATCAAATTTAAGTAATCCAAAAATTTTAGAAGGGGGGGGGGTTACCAGAACATATTTTCGTCTATCTCATATAATAAATGTCTCTTGAAAACAATATTTGGTATTTAAGCTTCGAATGATGTGGTTTATTACATAACCCAGAATTGAGGGTATTGTTTATGTAACATGAGTAGAATTGAGGATTTGCTGAAAAGTGAAAAATGCAAATATCTCGGTTAATATTCAAGATAGAGAATAAATGTATATAACAATATTTATAGTACATTTAATTTTCTAGAAGATTGATTCCATACATGTTTTCGATCCGACGTATAGTAACGGAAATATTTCGAATTTTCAAAATTCTCACCCTCTAAACCCCCTCCCCCTCCCTGGTCCAATTTCAGCCATTAACGAACTTGATCTTTCTTTTTATATTAAACGACTAAATATCAAGTTTGGTAACGATTAAACAAAAATTGCGATCGCTAGAGCGGTAACAGACATATATATATATATATATATATATATATATATATATATATATATATATATATATATATATATATAAAATTGTAACCTCTGTCTGTACATTGATTTTTTTCGCGAAATTTCACGATAACTTTTCGTTTCACATGTCATAGACACCATAACTGCATTTTGTTTCTTTCGTGTCTGTTTGTTTGTTTATTTGTTTGTTTGTTTGTTACCTTTTCACGCATAAACGGCTGAACCGAATTTTATGAAACTTGGTATGTATATTACTACTAGTCCAACTTAGACTTTAGGCTATATTAATATTCTCAAAGACGAACAGGAGTGGGGGTTATAAGGGAGACCTGAAATTAAAAATAGCGATATTTCGTTTCCTATTGATTTTTCAGCAAATATGCACATAACAAAAGTTATTTATTTTGTAATTTAGAGTAACTTTTGTTATATGTACTTTTGCCGTACACGGAAGTATAAATGAGTTATACGCTAAAAACTATAGCGGGAGTCCACAATTTTATTTGGCACAAAAGACTCAACCGAACTAAACCAAACTCGCTATGTGAATTAATACTAACGATGTCCTTATAATAAGCCATACTAACATTTCTAGAGACGGGCTGGAGTGGGGGTTATAAGGGAGGCCTGAAATTAAAAATAGCGATATTTCGTTTTCTATAGGTTTTTCGGTAAATATGCACATAACAAAAGTTGTTTATTTTGTTATTTAGAGTAACTTTTGTTATATACACTTTTATCGTATACGGAAGTTTAAATGCGTTATACGCTAAAAATTATAGCGGGAGTCAACAAAATTATTTGCCAAAAAAGACTCAACCGAACTAAATAAAAATCGGTATGTGTATTAGCAGTGAGACCTTCATTCTAATAAGCCATACCAACATTTCTATTCACGGGCAGGAGTGGGGGTTATAAGGGAAGCCTGAAATTAAAAATAGCGATATTTCGTTTGCTATTGGTTTTTCCGCAAATATAAACATAACAAAAGTTGTTTATTTTGTTATTTGGAGTAACTTTTGTTATATACACTTTTGTCGTATACCTAAGTATAACTGAGTTATACGTTAAAACTTTAGCGGGCACTAACGGCTGAACCGAACTTAACAAAACTCGGTATGTCAATTAGCATTAATTCCCCATGATTATAAGTTATATTAAAATTTTTAGGTTCGAACGGGAGGGGGGTTAAAAGGGAGACCTGAAATAAAAATTCACCATATTTACATGTATAAGAGACGGGAAATATAAAATTATCGAAGACTGTGAAGCCTTATCGAACAAATAATTATATTATTAGCAAATCCACGGCAAAGATGTGCATCAATCCTAAACACTGGACGGGTAAATGTCAAAATATTGTGCAATGTAAAGCCTGCTAAAAAATACCATCACCATTCAGCCTCAAATGAATTCCCGGGCGAAGCCGGGTATCTGAGCTAGTATATATATATATATATATATATATATATATATATATATATATATATATATATATATATATATATATATATATATGTACACACAGTTTTGAGCAGACCTCATTTTCGTCATCTCCTGAATAGGATCGATGGACATTTGAAGAAAAATATCGAAAATCGCGTCATGAGTACGACCTCAATAGCTGTATTCCCTTAAGGGGAATCTGCTAAAAAGTCCGTCACGCAGGAGCTGCGTTAACTATGCAGATTTCCGACGTACGTGACGTATTTGCATTTATCCCAAACGTAAAAGTTCAATGAGAACAATATTTGGCATTTATGCTTCATATAAAGTGCTTCATAATATAACAGCTTATTGTTAATATGCCATGAGTAGGAGGGGGGGGGTACTGGAAACCATAATTTAAAAATGAAAATATATTGGTTAATAATGAAGATATTGAAAAAACGTATATAACAACGTTTATAGAACATTACATTTGCAATGAGATTGATTCTATACTATTTTTCGACCCGACTTATAATAACGGAGATATTTCGAAATTCTTGCCTTCTAACTCCCCCCCCCCTTCCTTACACTGGTCCAATTTTAGCCGTTACCGATCTTGATCTTTATTTTTACATAAAATGTTTAAATATTTTAGTATCGATCAAACAAAAATTGTGACCACTAGAGCGTTAAAATATATATTAAATGGCTCTACTAGCGTGATTGGGGAGTGCGGAGGGGTTCAAAGAAGTGCTGCTAATTTGTTGCTAATTGGTGGAAGGCACTAGTCCCTTCCAGTCCTGCTTGGAAGAGCCTCGGTCTCATTCTGCTTCTCTATTTAAGCCTGTACAGCTCGACCTAGTGGAGCCGGCAGAATCTAATTAGGGTCCGCCGAGCCTATCTTCCTGGAACTTCTGGACCTTTCCTTGGCTAGCCCCTTCTACAGGCATTTATAAGAGACCCTGCCAGTACCTCAGCTCTCAGTTTATGGTCAGATTTCTTGATGGTCACATCAGTGCTACAGTGCGACTTAGTGCAGTGCGGTAAAGTGTTTTTATAAGAAGAACAGTGTTGTGCCGTGACTGTAAGTAACAGTTTAGTGCGTGTTTAAGCCAGTGCAGTGCCGCGAAGAAAAGGACAGTGCAGTGCCGTCTTTTTGTGAGTTTAGTGACCCCGAGTGAATTATTGGACTGTGAAATCTAAAGAACAGTGACACTATCAGTGTAATACTGTGAATAGTAATAGTTAACCAAGAGTCTTGTGCATTGTGAAATAAATCGTGCAGTGAAAAACTGTGAAACTTGTGTGTGTTTAATTTTGCAATCCAAAAGAACTCTTATTAACAACGTTTATTACTGGTTTTGTAATAAAACGTAACAATATATATAAATTTGAACCGACCTCATTTTCGTTATTTCCTGGGTAGGATGAATTAACTTTTTTGAAAATCCCATCATGAGTACAACCTCAATAGCTGATTTCGCCTAAGGGAAATCAAAAAAAAAAAAAAAAGATATCTGGCTTAGTTATTTTTTAAAATCTGACTAGGCCTTAAGCCGATGTCTTTGATATGTGGTTTTCCTTGAAGGCTTTTATTAGTGCGTAAAGCTGTTTCTTAATATCAGTACGTCCAGAACAACATTTATTCCTATTAGCTCTCTTCAGTTAAAAATTGTGGAATTTAGTCAATTTCACCCCCGAAATATTTCATATGCTTGTGTTAAATTCATATAAATTGAGCTTTTAGTGTAAGTAATAAAATTATTAAGGTTTTAATGGATCGTTTTTAATTTACTTACATGGGGCTACAATCCTCAAAGGACTTGAACTTCTGCCGCCACCATTTTTTTCCATTCCTCGTGACACTCCTTGTTTTCCTCCACTTTTCTCTTTATTTTTATTGCATCCGAAAATAATTCGGTTTTTCTGTAGTTAATAAAAGTACAGGTTGACGATTTTTTTTTAAATCGTTTTGATATATTGTTATTGAGAATGGGGAATATCGGAAAACGTTTGAAGTTCACAATAAATGTAAGAATTCCAAATCATAAATACTCTTCATGTATAAAGTAAGGTAATTCATTTTTTATAATCAAATCTTAATTTGTCATATATTCGAATGCATCGTCTTTTGTTCCATTCAATGTAGAATGACTTATGACAAACACATAAATTATAAGATTAAACGTGTACAGAGCTATGGTAAACAGTCACTAAGCGCGAATTAAAGTCACCCTTTCCCCGAACAATCTCTGTGAAATTTAGTGGAATACTAAATAAATTCCACGCTAAGACCAATAAATCTAAAACCATCTGTAACTATAAAGAATAAGAATACAAAAATTGAGATGATTACTTTAAAACATGATTGATTTTTATTATAGTCGAATATTTTGAGAAATCAGAAATATTTGTTAGTAAAGAGTTACTTAGTTTTAGAAGACCACTGCTAACTCGTTGCCGGGTTTAATAGAGGGAAGGCCAGGTTGTTGTGCTTTACCGACAAGGTAGAGAAGTAGGCTGTCTCCAAGCAGCGGATTGTGTCAAATTTATTCAGTTCATGCATTTCTTCTGTTTATTTTTTAAAGCATGATGAGTTCCAAATGAGTAATTTACAAAAAGCAGGAGTCTGACAACCCAAGTTATTCATTCATCTAGGACTACTTTTCTTTTCTTCAATGATTTTGTTCGTGTAATTTGTTTAGCTCTTCATTAAAATGGCCAGTGGGATCACTAGTATTCTATCGAATACCATTTCAGGAGAGTTATTGCTACCCATACTTTATCGTCTTTCAGTTAACATTCCTTTCTATTCAGTTTTAATTCCAATCCACTAATGGCCAATAATGCCATCCAAAAAAAAAAAATCTTTAATTTTTTAGACTGGATTTTTGAATCTTGGTTATTTGTTGTCAGGATGTCTCTTAACAGCACCACTAAGCAGACGACCTCAGTGTTCAGGAACACAACATTTTCAGTTCATTCTTGGTTTTTTTTAACACATCTGGAAAAGGTGCTTATCAAAAGTATCAGATACCCTTCAGACTCGCTCCGAATGGACTATATCAAGTCTCAATCTTGAAGTAAATAATTTTGGTGTTCTTGAATTATAGCCCCCATCTTTCTCTCTAATGAAGTTTGGTCGGATTCTTCAGAAAAGCGCAAGGCTCTGGTGGAATTCTTTAATATTTTTCTTAACCACTGCCAAAAGTTTGAGATCTGTGATTTCCCATTTTTTTTTTAACTTTTTATTGTTCCTAACACTATTTTCCAAGTCACAAGGCCTACCCGTATTCAGTTCCTTCTATATTTTTTCTTATTTCTCTGTGAAGATTAGGGTCTGGCCCTTTTCTTTAGTCGAGGGTTATAGTTATATAGTGGAGTGTAATTTTTACTACATGATACAAAATATATTTTTTAATACAATTAATAGTGTGGGCATAAGTTTTAAGGAAGAAGAAGTAGTTTACACCTGCTGCACGTGTACTGGGTATTGAGGCCATTATATGGATACTGGCCAGTACAAAAAAACTCTACTCCCCAAGCTTAGGGGAATGGCTTGTAGAGAAGGTTGAGGTTGTTCTCATGACACAATTTTCAAAACATTTCATCAAATGTCCAACGATCCTACCGAGGAGAAGACGAAAATGATGTCTGTTCAATATAATCCAAGTATATATATATATATATATATATATATATATATATATATATATATATATCATGTTATATGATGAACTACTCTATTCTAAGCTTAAATACCAAATTTTGTTTTCATGAGACCTTTATTAACAGAGATACATGAAAATTCATCATGTGATGGCAATATCAATTAAGATTTTGTGTTCTTGTGAAATTGTTTATTTGGTCTATATCATACTCAATATTTAACCATTTCAGTTAACACTTAACATCATATTTACTATTGATTGAAATAGGACCTGGAATAGGGGGATATTCAAAAATTCAGAATAGCTCTGTTGTTATGAGTCTATAAAATGTTATAGGACCAATCTTGTTAAACTAGTGATGGTATGCAATTGTTGTTCAATGCATTTCTTCATAACTCAAATATTAAGAGTTGTACTGTTCTGTCTTCATTAAAGCACCTTTTCTACTCATCGACATTTTACATGTAAATAGAGAATATATGGTGAGAACACTAGTGTGTCATACCAGCACGTGGGAAATCTTCTTAGTTTACACATCCCCTGAGTGGCAGATTTTTAAATCTTAGCTGACACTCATGCCTGAAGCATAGTTGATAAAATAATTGCCTAGAGTCCAAGCAAGTACAAAAAAGTTTTTCGCAGAAAAAAATTTTTTTTTCATTATTTATCAGTAAATTCCATTGGTAAAATATAGTAAAACTATAAGGATTTTTTTTCTTGGGGGGAAAACACAATGAAACCCTGAAAAAAAAAAATGGTAGGAAACTGAATTCATTCAAGCTAGGTAACTAGCATACAGATCTTGTACATCACCCACTTATTCCAATTTTAAGTTTTTATAATTTCTTTCAAATGATTCAGTGGTGGATTCTGACATTTTGATCTGATTACCAGAAGTTAAGAATAATTGGTGAGGGCTTAAATAAATTATTTCCCTCACTTATTGCTTTTCAGCTAATCTTGTTTTTTTTTTTATGGTAAACTATATATTTATAAAGATTTATTCAACATAATGCTATAGCATAATCAATTTATTCATATGAGAATATTATCCACATTATTATTCTGGAAGAATGAATAGGAAGGGATAAAAAAAAAATAACAATGCTGGTGTGTAAATGTGCGTGTGAGTGTGTCTGTTGGATGTATATACACATTTATATATAAATTACATTTTATTAAAAATTAACAAAAAATATTTACATCTTTATTAAATAAAGCCACAACATTTGTAGTAATTAAAAATAATATTGATAGCTTATTGCATTTAACCAAGCAAATTAAAATTCTTTGGCTGGTGTTGAGAAAATATCTTAAATATAATCTATAAGATATATGAAAAATCAAAATTTCCTGAGGAGAAATGAGATGAAAAAGTCTTAAAAAATAAATATTAACTTATTTAACAATGTCAAATTAGAAATCTGGCAAAGAAAAGAACTAAAAACCAAAACAGAATAAGTACATCAAAATTTTGATTAACAGATAGATATTACAATAACAAATAAATTGTATATTAGTCATAGGACTCAAGTTAACTTTTTTTTCACATAATCATTTAGTGTCCTGTATCTTATTAGAGCTGAAATTACTTAAAGAATGTGATGAAATAAAGTTGAACTGAGGTCAAGTTTTAAAGTGATCAATATAAATAATTAACTGAAACTCCAGCTAAAGGAGGGTTTATTATTGAGATCAAGAAACTTTTAAGCAGTGTGTGGCCTCAGAAATATAAACTTGGAACAGGTTATGGTCTTTGAGATCTATAAAGCAGGGGATATGTCAGAGTAGTACAAACAGTTCTAACATCTTTGCTTGATATTTAAAGTTCTTAAAGAACTTAGTATTCTGAACTCGAGCCCCATCACTATTATTAATACATTAATATGCTATTAAATAATATTTGAAAATTGAAATTTGGAAAGATAAAATAAAAATAAAATCATTAAAAATTATTTAAGAACTACTTTATAAAGAGATGACTTGAAAATTAACCACTTAATGGAATAACATCAAATATAAACTAAGTGTAAGGCACATGCACAATAAAGTAAGTTTGTATCAATAGCCTAACCAAAACCTCATGATGAATATAAGTGGTTCTCATTAAAATAAATAAGAAAAATAAAATAAAAGAAAAGGCATATTTCTTTCGGTTAGAAGTTCAATATTGGGTATACAACAGAAATCCTTTATGTCAATCAAGGAAAAAAATCCCTTTATAACATTAATATAAAGCTAGCTTTTTCATCTTGAGATAAAAATAACTTTTCTTCAGAGAGGAGAGGAGGGGGAAGAAAATTAAAAGAGGGACATTTTGGAGAATACACTTTTGGCCTTCAAACAAAATGACTTACTTGACTTGAAGGCACTTTTGGAAGCATCTTTAAGGCTTATATGACATTCAACTAATTTATACTATTTTGTAAACTTAATATTACAGTACAGATTAGTATAAGAAGAATATAGTGAAGGATATTCCACTTTTTATAGAGAGCCAAATATCACTACAGTGCCATTCATTATATGAATGAATATACGTATGTGTGTGTGTGTGTGTGTGTGTATATATATATATATATATATATGCTTGTATGTGTGTGTGTGTGTGATACCTGTTTGTTGGTTGCTTTCTTTCAGGCTTGAGTGACTGAACCTGAACTTGAATTTAAACTTAACAAGAATTACCAGTAACCCAACATAAGACTAGAGGTTGAAGGATGAATAAGAGTGGGGGGGGGTTTAAGGGAGGACTGAAATAAACAAAATTGTGGTATTTCATTCCCACAAATATGTGCATAACAAAAGTTGTTTATTTTTTTTATATAATAATAAATGTTATTGGCTCCTAGAGAGCTGCGGAGGAAAAACAAATACTGTGATGGGAATTTAGAGTAATATTTGTTACATTCACTGCTCTCATACGATAAATTGTTATTTGACATTGTGCCTTTAACTATATGTAAAGCTAACAATTGAATGGTGTGTTCTGTTTGTACAGTGTTAATTATTAAAACATTATTTTTGATTTTATAAATAATTAATAATAATTTAAACAAAACAATGCAGAAGGGGAGTGAATGTGTTGGGAAGATGTACCCAGTTATTTTTGCTATTTATTAATACTACTCATTTAAAAATTGTACATTAAAATGCAATGATTGTTGTGCTTGTAGCTGCTATTAGTGGGAAAGAAATTTTATTGTTACAGAGTATTTAATGACAAATACTATCCATGAATGTAAACTGAAAAGTATCAAGGCGCCAACTCCCTATCATATTCATCGTTTTCATTGAATAAATTATCAAGAAACCCCCACTCAATTCACAAGTAACTCATTTCTAGAATGTAATAAAAATACCTATATATATATATATTTTAATAACAGGCAAAACAATGCTAAAAACCTATATGTGAATAATAACATTATTATGAAAATAATAATAACTCATTGTACATTAACAACATAAAAATGGGGGGGGGGTAAGTATAAAGCTCTATTTCCATTGTCAATTGAGATATAAATGTTCTGTCAAGAAAAACAGGAGTGCCAGATAAAGAGGATTATTAAAATGAGAAGAACAATTTGAATTTGCTCCACTCTCCCCTCCTATGTTCAAAATGACTGCCCTTTCTTTCTTTTTGAAAAAACAAGTAAACAAACTAAGTACCATTGTAAAAGTAAAAAGAACATCTGAATACTAAAAAAAATGAATGAAACTTAAGAATAAAATGTAGTACAAAACGTAGACAATTAATCATCATTACTTAGGTGGAAAGATACCCACATGCTTTACAGATTGTTTGGTTTAAACTAAAATTATGTAAAAAGAACATGGATTAGGATTGAATTAACCACTATTTTATTTCTGACAGTAACATAAAATTTAATTGTTCTATTCTAGGTATTGGTGTTTCAAATCAGGCATTTTTTTTAAAGGTCAGAAGGCTATTGATGGTGAAAACTCACCTCATGAAGATATGAAAGACTTGGAGTGATGGTTGAATATATCTATTCATTGTACACACAAACCTTATCAGTTTTTTAAGAGTTAATTTCAAAATACATTTATGAAAAGAATGGCCAAATACGACCTAGGATTCTTTCTTGGTTAACACATTAAGTTATCACAGAAATAAAAGTAAGGAATCTAAAACAATGGGGATTTAACTATATAGGCATGAAAATCTTAAATGGTTGAGAAATGTTATGTCCATCCGGATGATTTTAATAATGGTAACAATAGCCAATATGCATTTGAAGAATAAATATGAATGAAGAAATTAATAAATGAACTGATTTTTTTTAGAAATTTACCCCAAATTACAATTAAAAAAAGGCTGTAAATATTTAACATATAAATATTAGTAAAGGGCCCATTTCAAGACGAAAAATCATAATGTAATCTATTAATATTCCTTTCTTTTCAAGAAGTTACTTTTTTTTCTTAAATTTCGGAACTTCATTATTTGTACAAATTCATATAGATGTATATAAAAAATAGTCTATTGTACCAATAAATTTTAAACTATGCTTTCATTATTCTTCTACTACATAATAATTTTTTTTTCTGATTCATTCTCATAAAAATAAGCGTATACTGCATGCGCATTGGGGACACCTTTCGAAAATATTACTTTTAAGTGAAAAATTTGTATTTCATGAATGAAATATTCCCTATGAGGTTATGGTTCACAATAGTCAGCCTGAATCAAAATTAATAAAAACACCTTTCATTGATACTACAGCTGGATTAATACAAACTTCTGACTAAATAAATTCTTTTGTGAATTAATTGGTAATAATGAATTTATAATATATTGTCTATTAAAAGTTTAAATACATAAAAAAAATTCTTTACATACATTTTGAATAAAATAAAATAATAAATTTTACTTTAAAATAGTTGAACCAGCAGTCATGTTATTTGACACTATTTCATTCAAATAAGAAAAATATGTTACCTTTTAATTGAAAAAAAAAATTAGTAACAATTTTTACACAGATGAACATACACTCAAAAGTTTCCATACAAATACAGGCTTGCCTGCACATATTTTTACAGTATGCATTTGGAAATGCATACCAAATGGAAGTGTATGTGCGAAGCTCTAAAACAGAGTGATTACTGGAGAATCCTGAGGAGCAATTGTTTAAGGAAAGGAGGACTTCAAAAAGTTGTTGGTCAATTATAAAATTACTTATGATAATTCAAAAACTAATTTCATGCTATAAAACAGTTTATGCACTCTTAATACTATGTACAACCACTACACTTAAATTACAGAATAAAAAATTGTACTGAAAGACTTTATTTACAAGAACCAGGGCTTAATTTCTGGGAACTTTCCAGAACAGCAATTCTCAAAAAAAAAAAAGAAAAAAAAATATACTATGTATATGTCCGTGGGCAGGCCTGCGTGTAACATAAGGGTACACATGCACATATATGTGTGTGTGTGTGTGTGTGTGTGTGTGTGTGTGTGTATGCATGTGTCCATTTATTAATTCTTTTATATACCTAGACCAATAAAAGTAATAAAAATATAAAGCTTCAATATTCTGGAAGGTTTCTCCATAGAAAATAAGAATTAATAAGATGAATAATAATGAAGATGTTAGTATAGAAAAACCGTGTTTATAATATGTAGTTAAGGACTGTCAGCTGTCCTATAAACAATCTTTAAATAACTGATGGTTGAAGACCATTTCATAAAAATATATAAAATAAATAATAGTGATATCAGGCAGAATTTGCAGAGCTTCAAGAAAATAGTACTTCAATATAAAATGAATTGCCTCAATATTTACTAATATTTTTATAATTAAGGGGATAAAAAGAACACATATTTAAAAAAGAGAAAAAATGTTGAATATTTTTCTCGAAACGCATATAAAAGTTTTCATGTTTTACACATTCACAGCCTATTGGGGATGAGTGACAGTGAATAGTACTATCAAAAGGCACCTATATATTTACTCTATATTTTTTTTAATATGGAATCCTCAACCTATCAGAATTGTAATTCAAATAAATAATATATGTATATATATATATATATATAGGTATTTATGTATACAATGCCTTTTTTTTTTTGTTTTCACTCATAACTTAAATATGAAGGGTTACATTTTTTTTAATAGTAAATAAAAGTAATTTATTACAGATTAATGGGTAAATATTGCTAAAAAACATTTGTATATTGTTTAATCAGATATAATAAAAAATTGTTTAGCATACCGAAAATCTAACATACCATATCTTGTAGGAAGGGGTGGGGGGGGGTTACTTTGACCTGAAAACACACATTTTCAATATCTTCATTAATATTGGTTTTAACGAGAAAATGTAAAGAACAAATTGTGTTTAGAATAACGATTGCAATCTTAAATGTTATTTACATTTATGATGGTTGAAGTTTTGACATTAAACTTTTTGACAAACTTTGTGTTTGAATTCCATGAAAACATATATTCGTCAATATCTTTGTTAATTTTGATTTCATTGAAAAAGTGTATAAAACCAATTGTGTATGGAATACACAATATATATATAAGGGTTAAAACAGCTATTAATTCATAAAATTAATTTTGAGATTATTTTAAAGTTTAGGACTAGACTGTTGGAAAACTGGTGAGTTGATTTGATTTCTACTGGGAAAGGGAATCCATAAAATGGTAACCAACAGGGAAGGCCCTATTGATACCCTAAAATTTGTGAATTTATTCAGACTAAAGATTACAGAAATAATAGAACCTACTAAAAAAAGTCTTAATTTGTATATGAGTATCACTTAAATTCTTATTAGGAATTTAAATGTAAATGTTTAGACTCTCTGTTTAGAGATTTTCTTTGAGGGTAATAGGGAAAAATGATGTCATGAATAGCTTAATCTGCCTTAATAATTAAACATATAGTTATCTTTATAGTAGTTCATAATATTCATTTTGAGGTTATATGGGAGTTTTTAGGACTAGACTGTTGGAAAACCTCTGATTTATGGATTAATATCCAATCGGAATTCATATACTCACAACCAATAGGGACATTAATGACCCCAACATTTCTATAATAGAAATTTACCTAGACTAATGGAGGAAAAAAACTTATTATATTATACTTGACATCACTTACAAAAGAAAAAAACAACTTATATTATAGTTATAAGACATCACTTACATTCAAACTAATACTACAGCAGAAATATTTCTTGGGAATATGGGTTTACATATTGTTCAGCTAGTTTAAAGACAATATGGGACCATACATGTCATGAATGAAAGACTGAATTCGAACTTATTTTCACAAATCCAAATTAAAATTAATTAATTCCTAATAGCATAATCAACCATAATATAATTAAAGAGAATTATGAAAAATTGTCAAGGTAATTGTATAACTTTTGTAAGGTTTATAACAGCCATGGGGTGGAACTAAAAATTATAAATATGAACTAAAATATAAATAATATTATGTTAAATGTAAGTATTGATCAACTCTGGTTTATAGAAATTAAATAAGCTCACTTCATCTTGAGTAGGAGTATTACTTAGTGCTCTTAAATAAGCATTTTTTTTAGAAAATTGAGTTATTTGGCCTTTTATCTGAATGACATATAACATATTTCAGCGCATAATATCAAATTAATTTTTAATATTAGAATAGTTAAAATTATTTTAAATTTGTCAATATGTGCGAGTTTAATGGTCTCAAATAATAATAAGTCCTTTTTTTACAATTATTTTTCTGCAGTCATTGACAAGGCTCCTAAAAGCCCCACTATTGTGCCTGTCCATTTTGTTATACTTTTAATATGTTTCATTTGTGTACATTTATAGCTAGCAAATACAAATTCATGAAGTTTGCCATGCATTTATATCATATGAGATAATTTCCAGTATTCACTTCTGGAAGGTTCCTCTTACTCTTTATTTGGTGGTATAAATATAGGGGGCATGGGGACTCTTTGTCAATACTGTTATAAATTGTTTGAAAGCCCTTTTATTAAATTCTTTATAAAAAAACAACAAAAGAAATTTGATTTTTTTAAATATCAAAATGGCAGATAAATGGGTGGCCATAGATGCCACTTTTCTGCACCTTCTATTTTTATTCCTATTGGTTGTAATTTTTGAAATTCTCAAACCTTATCTTGTTATCTGTATATAGTCTACTTATTGAATATATGTGTGACCATGAAAGACTGAAATCTGGAGAATGTCGACATTCACCAGATTTGTCTTGGTCTTTCACCATTAACATATGCAATAAACCCATTTGGATTTGGCATTGAACAGTCTACAAAACTGCTTCTTTAATTTTTAATTTGTTTAAGACTAGACCCTTAAAAAACTTCAGATATGTGGGCCTCATTCTCATATTAAATTGGGATTTTTAATAGGAGGGCCAAGGTGAGAAAATTCAGTAGCTACTCAAATAAAAATAGCGATTTTGCGCCTAGCTTACCACGTAAAACTCCTACCAATGCCATGTGTGAGGCCTTGGCCTCTCATGGAATGTTGAGCTAAAGATTTTCAATTTCAACCTGAATACATCAGATAAATGTTTAACATAATTTAATTAGAGTTCAAATTTATCTATATTGTACATATATAAGTGTATGAGCTTTTAGCGTATTTGCAAATTACATCAAAACAATATTTAAATGAGATCCTACATAGATAGGTACTGTATAACTAATAAAATCCATATAAAGTAGTCAACTCTTATTGTATCATTAACTAGTATGACAAATCTAATATTGCACTATTGTATGACTAATTATGAGCTTTTAATGAAAATAAATAACAAATAATAAATAAAAACTTTAGTATAAATATAAATCCCTTTCTATATATAAATAAAAACTATCTAACAAAAACAATTTATAAATAATATTCTTGACTGATAATAATTTCAATCATTCAAACTAACAATTAGTTTGAAATTAAGCCCTGGAAAATGATAAAATAGCAAATATGGCGAATATATTATAATTAAAAATCACAATGGTAAATCTTCAATACTTCATCAAGAAATAAATTGATTCTTAATTACAATTTGTATTATACTTTGTATTATTTCATTTTTTAATATTTTTTTTTAATACGATGCATGCAATATCGGCTCTAAAAGAAAATTACTTTCTAATATTATAATACATATATTTCTTAGGCTTTATATACATCACAAGGTGAAAAAACCTGTGTTATAATTCCATATCCTGTGCCTCATCTTCACTAAAATCTGACATAGATGATTCACTGTCAGATGATACTGCCTGTTGTTCTTGTTCTCGCAAGGCTTCTTCAGTAGCATATTTTCTAACATATTCTAAAATGTTAAAATTACATTAATTACTAAAACAGATAACTTCTAAAAAAACAATAATGGTCAGAAACTTAATTCAGTGAAGTAGAACGATATGGTACTATTATAATACAATTCTTCATCTACAAAGCCCCAAAATTAATTTTAAAAATATACCTACCATGAACTTTTTTTCTATATTCATCTGGTTTATGCAAATACATAGCTGCTGCATCTCCATTCAATGGATCTATAGGATTTGGATATGTAAGCAACTGAGGCAAAAATGACTCGAATATGTTTGATAAATCTAAAAATATAAAAAACAAATTAAAAATTATATTCAATATTTTAAGTCACCAGTAAGAGAGAAATAACATTCATGAATTATGTTATTTTTAATTAAATATTCAATACCTACTTCTAACGTTTTAAAAACAGTACTAATTCAAACTACTTGAAGTTTCTCCCATGTTTATCCCCACCTGTTCTACCCAGTTCTCTGCCATCTCCTGTGAGACCTAGATTTTTCTGGGTTTAATGGTTCACTACAGCTCCTGCCAATTTGTAGTAATTTGCATGCAGTTCTTCTAAAGACCAGTTTTTCATCTTGATTATCTCCAACATACATATTTGTACTTCAGCTTTTAAGGCCATTTAAAAAACACCTTATCCCCCCCCCCCAAGGCCATACTTTTTCTACTGCCAGAGCAAGCGGTGAGAGCATTTTTTTCTCTCCCCTCTTTCTCTTTACTCTCTGGAGCCTCATGTTACCCTTCCCTATTTTATTTTTTTTCAAGTCAATGCTTGGTATGCTAATACTTTAATAATGTTCTATATTCAGGAAGCAGCCAGTTAGCACAATGGATGGGCCAATTCAATAATAATGAAATAGAGTAAACAGCTGAAAAGATGTGAGTGAGGGAATTGTCTTGAGACTAAATAATTACAGGGCTCATGGACTTGACAAAATCCCCTCAGAATTGCTGAAACATTCAGGAGATACCATTATTAGGGAAGAGATTTTTCAGTTGATTTTGATGGATAAACGAAAAAATGCTGGTAAAATAGGAGAGAAGCAGTTACACTAGCAGGAGAGAAGTGTTGTTATTGCTATACAGGGGGTTTCGTCAGACATGGATCGCCCCCTGTAAATTCAATAATTTTTGGAACAGAGATGAAACTCAGAGGGTCATGGTTATAAATTATGATCTTTTTTTTTTTCCAGATATTAATGTTGTCTATACTTCTCCAGTTTTTCTTTTGTGCCCCTAACTTTGGAATTTCTAGTGGAATGGAGACTACTTTACTACAATAAAATTTGTAATCCAATGCTTATTTAAGTTATAAATCACCAACAAATAAATAATCGTTTTCTTTGAGGAATTGTTGATTTTCTCCCATTGGGAATATTTTATTGGACTATTTTTAAAAAAAAAAATATTATAGTATATTAAATTATGCTTCAAATGATACCACATACAAGGCCTTACATAAAGAATTTGTTGTTGAGGTAACTAGATTTTAATGATACCCCAGCAGATATGGACCACGCCTTTATGTTCAACAGTTGTTAGAATAACTGGATGAAAGTCATAGGATCATTTTGATCAGTAGTGACTTCTCTTTTCATGTCATGTTCTGTTGGGAATTAAGTTCTAAGAAATATTTTGTTCTTGTCCGTTTAGATAAACGTGTTTTAAGTGTTAAAATCACTAATACTTAGTAGTTAGTTAAAATTAATTGTGCTAAAATCAATCACCACTTTTATATTTGCTATCTCAAGTAGCTGATGAAACATATCTCTTTCATGAAGACCTATGGAACCTATATTGAAAGTTAAAATGATTTTCCTAAAGCATATCAAAGATGGTTGATGGTTAGCAGTGGTTCAAATTTCCTAAGAAAAGTCGGAGTAGGTAGTAAGACTTTATGGTGAACAATTCAAATAAACGAGCTCTAAAATAAATCCAAAGGTTATAGTTCCAAAGGCATCTAAAAGCTATAGTTAGAAGCTTAAGTTAGCAGGAGAATTGATATAATGACAGAATATTGCGGAGTTTATTCTTAAAATTATTAAATGGAGAGAAAAGCTCCCCACTGGCATATGCCAACACCAGTAAGAGTGGTGTCGGCATTTGATGGCATGAGCTAGGAGGGCTGCAAAGTAGCGATCGCATATACCAACATTAGCACCTCACTATGAAAGCAAAGGTACTATTTTACAAATAGGCCCTCAAACCTATGGCATTGCAGGGCTGTGAAATATGGACTCCAAGGAGACCACTTTTAGTCTGCTAGAAGAGCTATAAAAATGATATTTGAAGCTATGAAAAAATAACAGTCTGGAGGAACAGAAGTAAGCCAACTAATTGAATTGTACAGTGAACCTGACATCATGGGTGTAGCTATTAAGAAGAGCAGACAACACAGATTGGGTCATGTTGAAAGAATGAAATATATCAGGTGGCCCAAAGAATTAATATATGGTACAATAGGTGGGGTGAGGATGGGAGATCAGTCTTGGTTGCTGGATGATCCTCGCTGCTGGTTCACACTGATTGGTCAAGATTGTGGCCATAGCACCAAGCAATGAGTTTATTAGTTTTAATGTATGTAGGATGAAAAAAATAATAGTTTTCTTGTTTCTCCAGTTTATTAGTTTTCTTTTCTCCTTTTTTTAACCAGTAGAAATTCTGATTTTAAACAATTTCCTCCACAACTTCAATCCAAACTGGAGGCATTTTATGCACCAGGGGAATATGTGCTTATCAACTGGTAGTAGAGCTTTCTCCTTATCAGATTTTGACTTTTGTGTTTTTGACCAGAAATAGCTCTCTCTCCTATGATTTTCATTTGATTAGGCTGTCAGTTGACTCATCTTCACTAAATTTTTTAGACAAATATTTTGCTTCTAAAAGTACTCCAATGGGGGGGGGGTTATATATCAAACCTTCAGTGTCCAGGACTTTTTTGATGTTCACTACCTCATTCAAGTTCTTTAACAATGGTAACAACTCTTTTTCCACATCCAATTATATATTAAAACAAAAAATTTAAATCTAAACATTCTAATGCAGTAAATTTACCAGGCGGAAACTTGTTCAGTAAGGAAAAGTCTTATTTGGATCTAAGCTACAAGCACGGGAGACATCTGAATCTTCTGAAAATACACCAAAATAATAGGATTGAGAATGTCATTAGAATCCGTTCTCAAATTAAATGAAAAGTCAGTTCAAAGACCTCAAGGCTCAGAATAGCCAGGCAGAAAACATGGTTTATATAACAATTTATCAAAAGGTAATTCAACAATGGCATCTCAAATTCATTATGTGTATAATAAATAGAAGCTGAAAGCTATATAAATAATAAAGTAGGAAATACTTTTTTATAAATGATAATATTAATCTATGTAATATTAGATTTTACCATATAGAGCTGTCCAAGCTTGATTTATGACATCTAGGCATACTGTTCCAGAAACTTCATCGATATTAGGATGATAAACTTTATTCATGAAACCAATGGATGGAGATTTAAAAGGGTAATGCTCTGGAAGGTGGACTCTCACTTTCCAAATACCACCTTCATAAGGAGCTATAATAAAGAAAATTTAGTAAATTGTATTTATTGACTTTAATTTTAAAAAATGTAAGACACAATAACAACCTATACTGGAAAGCATAAAACAGTCATAACAAAGAAATTGATACAGAAATGGATTTGTACTGCAGCTACTCCCAAGCATTCAGATAAGGATAACATTTGAAATAATTTTATTTCTGTGAAAATACAATTTAAACATTCACTTTTATTACTTTAAGATAAAAAAAACAATAATTCCTTTGTAATTAAACAAACTCATAAGAACAGAGAGCTCAGAGGCTTTATAATCAACATTTCCTGATTTTGATATACACATTATGTATAAGCAATTTTAAATTTAAATCTCTTCAAGTGCTTATTTATTAAGTTCCTAATAACACTTTGTCAGTTTCTTCCAATGGTAGTTATCAAATATTCTTGAGCCATGACACTAGTAATCAGTTCATCTGACAGAGTGAACTTCCGTTAAGTGATGTTGCTATGAATCTAAAAATTGAAAACTAATGCTATATTGAAGGAAGCAAATTTAAAAAATAGAATTAGGTAAAAGAAAAACTTTAAAAAATATAATAAAAATAGTTAATGCTTAAGCTGCTCCATTCCAAAATAGTGGTTTGAGGCGGCCTTGCCCTGTATGTATTTGTAACAACTACTTTGTTAATGTAGAAGGATAAAAAAAATAAAAATGACCAAATATTGGGCCTAAGGAAAGCTTATTGAGGCTTAAATATTCCAAGAACTTATATCTGAAATAAAATGTGTTTATCTCCATTAAATGTTAACATAACATAATAGGATACATAAAAAAGTTTTGTTTTATATAAAACTTTTTCTAATATTATGTCTTCAGATATTAATTTTTTCACATATTATTAAATAACATTTATACTTATATAATACGTATGTTTTAAAAAATTCAATTTCATAGAAAAATCCATCAATTTAAATAAATATATGCAATAAATTAATTTCAATCGTTGTACTCTAAATATATAACATACATTTTTTTAAATTTATTGACATGAAAATTTATTAAAGGGGGACAAGCTTTATAAATGGTGAGAAACTTGTCCCACCTGGAGACAATGTCCCTGAACAAAATTTTTTTTTACCGATTTTTATGACAAATATTCTGTAGTTTGATTTAATAATTGAATATTTTTGATAGTATCATCTTCTGTATAAAAACATCCTTCAGACATGAAGTTTTTAATTAAAGAATATTTTTTAATAGATTAATGCATTTGGGCAGAGCTTTAAAGAGTTTTACACCTGAAAATGACTCTCTTTTCTCAAAATATTTATGTTTGTGGCTGGGGGTTTGAAGCATATTCTTGTATTTTGTTTGGTACATATATATTGAGAGAAAAGTAATTATTTTTTACTCCTTAAAAAGTGGACAAAATAGCCAAAGTTTATTCGTAAAAGAGTTTTCATTGGAAGATATTTTTTAAAACATAAGTAACAAAGCAATTTTAAGTTCTTACTTAACTTCAATATGATTGAACCAGTCTAGGCATTTGTCCACAGTCAATCCTTAAAACTTTTATCATGGGGACAAGTAAAATGACCCAATTCTTCATTGATATCACTCCAGAAGAATGTGAGCAATGACTACTAAAATCTAGAATATTTGTTTTCGACAGCTAGATGATTAGCCATTAACTAATCAGATAAGTGTTTAATAGCAAACAGAGCCATCTTGTTTAAATTTTTCTGGGTCTGTAACTTTTATAATTATTGTGTTGTCATCAGAATAAAGAATTCATTTTTTTTTGTTTAAGGTTAGCTGGGAGGTCGTTTATATATATTAAAAATAGTAAAGGACCTAATATTGAAACTTGGGGAACACCGCATGTAATTGTTTGCCTTTCTGAAGTAAGTTTATATCCACTGATATCATCAAGTTCTACTTTTTGTTTACGGTTACATAAATAAGAGCGAATAACTTCATGAGAAATGTGCCTTATTCCATAACCTTCTAACTTATTCAAAAGTATTTCATGATCTAATAAGTCAAAAGCCTTTGTTAACTCGGCAAATACTCCAATCACACTCAAATTTCTATCCAGAGAATGAATTGGTCTCCAGAAAACCATATATGTTGGGGAAGTAATAGACATGTTTTCACAGAAACCATGTTGCTCAGTTACAAGGACATCATGTTTTCTGAAATGTTTCATTATTCGATTTAAGATCATTTTTTTGAAAATTTTCATGAATGCCGGTAGGAGGGATATAGGTCTGTAATTTTCTGTTTTTATTTACACTAGCTTGTTTTAGAAATTCTGGGAAACCTCCTTCAAGAATGCATTTATTAGAAATTTCAGTCAAGGATGAGGCAATATTTGAAATCGTACTATTAATGAATTTATTAGATAGAGAAAAAATATCAAGTGATGTTCTATTTTTTAGAGATAAAGCTGTTTTGATTAATTCTTCTTCGTTTATAAGGTATAAATATATTGATTTGAATGTGGTTGGTATATTACTCTTTAAAGAGAGATGACGTCTGTTGATGTCAAATGATTTTGTTGGGGAAATACTCAACTTTTTATGTTAATAAAGAGAAAATTTAGCTCATTAACAGCATCTGTACCAGATCATATTGCTCGTTCAGATTTAACATTGAATGCGTCTGTATTCGTAGTTTTAGTTTTATGCTTTTTTGTACATACTGTTTCCAGTTATTGACTATGTACACATAGGCCTTCATCATATTTTAGGGCATTATTTAGCTCTTCTAAATAACTTTTATTTATATCCCTAAAGCAATGCTTAATTTTTACTGTCTAGGAATGTATTTTTTATGGAAAATTAAATCCTATATCTTTGTAATCTGAGATCCCTGAATGCATGAAATTGGTCTGCCGATCAGATCGCAAGTTATCTTCTTTCCAAATCTGTTTAGGTGGAGGCCATTCCGTGTATAGCATGCAGGGCTCATCCTCTACTGAGGATGAGAAAGGTGAAGCCATTGGGGTGGCAGAAATCTTCCAGAAAAAGGTTTACCTGCTTGATATAATAATTTAGATCAGGACGATCTTATCTATAAGGTATGGATCTATCTAGGGATAAATATTTATTGGTTCTACAGTTGTTACATTTTTGTGAGCACCTTAACAAATGGTGATCATTTGAATCTCCTCAAAAGTCCGTATATAGATGAGAGCTTGATGCTCTTCAAAGGGAAATTGTTTTTTAACTATTATAATATATTTTGCCAAAAAGGTGAATATATTCTGATTTGGTATAGTCATATGTGACAATAAAACAGGGTTCATATAAGATTTCATTGTGTACTAGGGTTTCAAGTTATACCAAAAACTATGGGTCGGGAATTTCAGGTAACATAGTGGATATGCTACTAGAGCTATCTATATTTAAGTAAGGGAATATGCCATTTGTACACATATTTTCTTCAGAAGCCATGCCTTTTTTTCTTTTTCTTTTTTTTTTTAAATAATAAATTTACCAAAATATATGGGGAGCCAGAAAACTAGACCATCACCTTCAAATGGCAAGATAAGAAAGAAGTATAGGTTTTGTCAGCTATGCATAATACATACATGAAAGAGATGAATAAAATAGGTTAGCAGATAGGGGTGGAGGATTATGCTCAATGAAGTAATAGATTACAATCAAAATAAGGGGCTAGTTGAAAAACAAACTGATACCGTATTCAGATCGCCAGCACCCACAAGAAATCAATAAAATAATCAGAAAATTCAAAAAAAAAAAAAAAATCAAGCATAAAATGCACCCTAAGGCTTGCTAAGCATCATATAACAAATAAATAAAATAGAAGGAACCTTTTAAGAAATTGATTTATTTTCTAAGGAGAAAGAAGACAAAAAAAGAAGAACTAGTTATTTCTTTAACTATGACATGTCTCTTTGTGTTGAAACATGCTTTGAAACATTTCATACTCAAAAAGCATATAAGGGTATAAAAATTTAAATATTAAAATTAAAAACTCACAGAAAGTTCAAAAAAGAAAATAGAAAAAAAAAAAAAAAAATGAAGTTATTAAACCTACTAGAGCTGGTACAAAGCCCAAATGAAAAATATGAAGGAAAACATGAGTATAGAGATAGTAAAGTATTAGAAAATGATGAGAATAATCCTGCACAATCATATAATACGAATACTCAAATAAGTAATTAAATAAATATATATATATATATATATATATATATATATATATATATATATATATGTATGTATATATATAAATCACTAAAAATAAATTCAATGCTAAAACATACTTACTGCCTCTAGGGCCATAAAATTTTACACAAAATTCATTCAGACCTCCTAATATTGTTACTTCATGTTTACTTTCAATTCTGTAATAAACATCTAAGGAAAATTATAATTTTTTTGTTATAATAAAAGTAGAGCAATTATAAAATCATGACAAAAATCAAGGAATTTTATGTTTAAAAAATAAAATGAGACTAAGTGTCAAAATAAGTAATTTAATTTCAAGTAAGTATATATTATATATAAGAACAAGAAATATAAAAGAAACAGTCATAGAGGTCGCAAGAAAAAAAAAATACCTTCAGCAAAATACAACATATTAGTTAACCATACCCCTTCCCTTGATAACTTAATGTGCTCTAAAGAGCAGAAACTCGAAGTTCAAGAAGGTGGCACTTAGGAATCACTAAGAACTTCAGATTCATTCAATAGGCCTTTAAATACCTCTCTAAAAGCTGGAGCTTTAGAATGGTGGTGACTGACCAAAGAAACAAACCAACAAAAATTATATAGTCAACTGCGAAGAACTTTCCAATAACTAACTGCCAAACTACCATCTCCTTATGTCCCCCAAAACTCAATTTCTCTCATTAATAACATTAAAAAAAGAAACACAGATCATTGAGCTGAAGATAGCATACATACTAGTGCACAGAATAGTACTATATAAATCAAATCAAAATAAGCTGTGTCACATTAATTTTAGAAAGAAACATTTGATTGAAAATTATGGATCACAAATAATTTCATTCAAAATTTAAACATGTTTATTCATATTTAAATTTAATCACGGTTGGAAGCAAACGAGAGAAGCCTCTATTAGGATTAAATGAATTCATTACAGTTGATATTTCATAGTTTATATTGTGTTACACATTTATTCAACGACACTGACATGAAGTGAACTCTTTTTGGAGACTCTTGACAAATATAAGAGATATTTTATTTATTTATTTTTATTTAATAAACTCCAATCCCATGTTATTTAGAGAAAAAAATATGTCAATAAATCAAATACAGTAATAAAATATATAGCAAGCCCTGCAAAATGGCCAAAAGAAAGCTATTGGGGATAAAAGTAACAGTACAAAATAAATTTCATAATTTTCATTCAATAATATCAAAGGGTACATTCAATATATAATGTTCAGATTGTAATAAAAATTTATATCAGAAAACCGGGGCAGTTTCTGAAAAATCTAGTAAAGCAACAAGTAAAAAATATTGACAATAAAGAAAATAAAATATCATTAGCTGTGCATGCATTTAAATATTAACATAGTTTTAATTTTGACAATATAAAAGTTTTAGATAAAGAACAAAACATAAACAAGCAAAAAATGAAAGAATATCTAGAAATAATAAAAAATAGGAAGAAAGTAATAAATAAGAAGACAAAATAAAGCATCTAGAGAATATATTTCTAATTTGATAGACAAGCAATAAGTTGCAAAGCATATGTGTTTTAGGTACCTATATTTAATAATGTTAAATTTAAAGGAAAAATATTAAGTAATTTTTAGTTTTATTATGTAAATAAATTATTTTAATAATAGGTACATTTGAGAGTTTATAAGAAAGCTTTGTTTTATTAGTTTGACTTACTTTGTTTGGATGCAGATAAATCAGCTTTTTAGAGTGGAATCAACTGATTAGGAAGGAATCAGCTTTTTTGGGTGGAATCAACTAATTCGGAAGGAACCAGTTTTTTTTTTGAGTGGAATCAACTGATTAGGAAGGAATCAGCTTTTTTTGGGCGGAATCAATTGATTAGGAAGGGATCAGCTTTTTTGGGTGGAATCAACTGATGATATGAAGTGCTCCTAGCTGCTTTGCCAAAGGTTCTCAACAAGAATTTTATTTTTCAACAGTCCCCAAAAACAGTGCACTGCATGACGGTATAGATAGATGCAAATTAAAGAAAACATCAACATAATAAAAAAATAGGGGGAAAATATATTTATAAACAACTAAAATAAAACATCTGGAAAAGAAATCAATTAATTTGATAGACAAGCTGATTTTGATTTGGGTCAAAACCCAAAGAGAGGGGGAGGTGGGGGGGGGGAGAGAGAGAGAGAGAGAGAGTGGAGAGAGAGAGAGAGGAGAAGAGGGAGAGAGAGAGGGGGGGAGAGAGGAGAGGGGGAGAGGGGAGAGGGAGAGGAGAGAGAGGAGAGAGAGAGAGAGAGAGAGAGAGAGAGAGAGAGGGGAGAGAGAGAGAGGGGGGGGAGAGAGAGAGGGAGAGAGGAGAGAGGAGAGAGAGAGGGAGAGGGGGAGGGGGGGGAGAGAGAGAGAGAGAGAGAGAGAGAGAGGAGAGAGAGAGAGAGAGAGAGAGAGAGAGAGAGGAGAGAGAGAGAGAGAGAGAGAGGAGAGAGGAGAGAGAGAGAGAGAGAGAGAGAGAGAGAGAGAGAGAGAGAGAGAGAGAGAGAGAGAGAGAGAGAGAGAGAGAGAGAGAGAGAGAGAGAGAGAGAGAGAGAGAGAGAGAGAGAGAGAGAGAGAGAGAGAGAGAGAGAGAGAGAGAGAGAAATAAAATTAGATTTTTTATTTTTTTTGGTAAAAGAGTTCATTATCTCAAGATTTGAAAAGGCGCAAAGTGAACCGAAAATCAATAGATAGATACACACATGTTTGTATAATGTGTATGTCTCGTAGAATTAAGGCAAATTATAGCTTCTTCCGTAAGTTAAGCTCTTGAATTTGTTATAATAAATACATAGGAAGAAAATATATGAACAAACTAAAATAAAGCACCTGGAAAAGATATTTATTAATTTGATAGACAGGCTGATTTTAATTTGGGTCGAATCAGCTGATTTGAGTGCAATCATCTGATATCTGTAGTCCACGGCTTTCCTTCCATTTTTTATTGAATATTGAGATGACTCTCTAAGTAGAGCATAGTAGAGGTATACTCAGTAGTATAATCTCCTTCCGTCCCTTAAGGGAAGTCTGCTAAAGTTTGATCTCTAATGCAGGTGGAGCCAAAAGCCCTTAACGTTCAGGCTCAATTTATTCATTAAGTCTTACCATACCCTAAAATATGAATGTTCAGGTTGCTATAAATATTTTTATGTATTTGTACATGTTTTATTTTTTCAGTATTATATTAAATTATCGATTCAGTATATTTTACACACAAGCTCTCAACTATTTAAAAACAGTTAATTTTAGTACCATGTGATAAATTGTTTTAGTTAGATCTTGTGGATGATGTTGACGAACTAGAAAAATAAAATACAGGTTATAAATCTATATTATATTCTATTGAATAAAATTAAAACAAAAAAAAAAAAAAAAACATTAATCTGATATTGATTCCGCCAAAGACTACACACTGGCCACTCTCATTAAGGTTCCTGTATATATTTTTTCTTTGCAGATTTCCCTTGAGGGAAATCAGCTATTAAAGTCGTACTCATGACGCGATTAAAGAGGCTTCTGTGAAAGTGAAAAATTTAGAGATAATTAATAAATAAGTAAATAAGCTCTCTCTTTCTTAAATAAGTTGAAGAAAGAGAGAGTATATCTACAAAATGATTTTCTGGTGATCTATTCATATGCTTTGTATTTCACATTTCAGTCATTAAACACACATCCAATAATAAATTCGATTTTTTTTTGTTGCTGTTAAAAGATTTCATTATCTCAAGGTTTGAAACGGCTCAAAGTGAACAAAAAAATCAATAGATAGATAAACACATGTTTGTTTAATGTGTGTGTGTGTGAGCGTGGCTCGTGGAATTAAAACCAAAATATAGCTTCTTCCGTAAGTTAAACTATTGAATTTGTTGAGACACAGTTTTTGGATTACAAAAGAAACATTAAAAAAAAAAAAAAAATCAATTATTGAACAGGTAGATCCAGTAATGACATTAAATTTAATTTCATTTAAACATTTACAAATGGGCAGACTTTGTCAACAGAAAGAGCCTATTGTGGTATAATTTTAAGGAATTTTTTTTACTAAGAGGCATCTTCAAGGCGTATAAAGTATACATTTGTATGCATACATTCTCTCAAGGTCTAACATTAGACTGGGAATGTTCATTGATGTATGCCAACATGAATGTTCATGAAGGGTCCTGTACAGAATAAATAAACCACTAGAGGAATTAATTCAATTGAAATATAAAGGAAATCTGGTTCTCTTATAAACATACATGTTTACAGTTAATATGACCACTCTTAATAAGCTAAGGAAGTTTAGTAGCAAAGATTTAGCCATTAAATAATGATATAATATATTTGGAGATCAATTATTAGAAATAATTACTTCTTAATTCTACAATGAATTTACAGTATTGGATTGAAAAATTTGATCTTCTATTCGGAAAAAATTGAATTGTTAATAAGTGATTATGAAAAGATGGAGATACCATTGGAGAACAAATAATAATTTGAGGGACTTGTGAATGTTTAATATTATGTATCAGAAGATCCAATAGCAGAAACCCCAGCCAAAACCTTTAACATAATGTTACTCATTATTCGAAATGTTGTCCTTCTTAAATGTAATGGCTAAAGAATGCTGAATTAGAAAAAAGATTATTCCATAGGAACTATACCACAGGACAGTTTCAATAAGCCTTATTTATTATCAGAGTTTATTTTGCATGCTCAAGTTCACTATTACAAAATGTTTATGTCTGTCAGAAGTGCATTCATAGATTGTACATATTTTAAGAGGAAAATAAATATTACAAGTAAGACAACTGCCTGAGTACTTGGAGTCTTTAACAATAGTTAAAGGCAATGACTGATTAGCTTTATAGAAATAAATAATAAGTTTTATTCAGCATTAAACTGGAGCTATACTAGGATGGGATAAAACATGGTAATGAAGGACATTATCAAACATAAAATTACCTATGTGAAGAAAAGGCTAAAATAAAACATCGTTCAAGTTAGTAATTAATACACAGATTTAGTAATAATAAAATTATGTCACTAAAAATAACGAAAAAAACAACTGGAGTTAATGAAAACAAAGGATACAATTTAATCACATCTGTATCCATTCTTCGTTTCCCAGCGCTGGGCGATGACATATTCATAAAGTATATTGAAACCAAAAAGACAGCAATAAATCACTGTTTCCAGCCCCCAGAGTCACTAGCGATTATATTCTATATCAAAAACTTCTTTGTCGTCTAAAACCAAATATCATAAACAAAACCATTGCTCACTTGTTCAAAACAATGGATATACGATTGACAACTCTTATTTTTGGCATTTGACTATCGACTTACAACTTTAATAAATTTCAAAAGCAAAAAAATGAGTAATAATGGGCGTATAACAGATTATTTAAGACATAAAACTACTATAATAATTTTAAAGCTGGAATGAAAGTAGATCAAGAATCGCGAATAGTCAGCTGGTGTATCACAGCTGATTGATAAGATTAATTTTACGCTCCCCAACCGTTTGAATTAGTTTGGCCCTGTGCGTCAATATTCCCTGTTGCGTGTTGTTTGTTGCTCGATCAAATAGTTTTGTATATAGTTTGATTTTCTGTTTAGTAAATATTTTTCACTCTCTGTTTGAAGAACACATTGATTGGCACGTTTCGAAATGACAAGGATAATTTCAATAACAAGGCTTTCTGTAAGTTCTGTTTATGCTAGTCAATTTAAACTGTTTTAGCTTATCATAGATGCTTTAATTGGTCTATTGTATGAACTATTTAATATACCAGCCCAATTCCACTCGTTTTATTGTCAACAAAGTTTAAAGTTTCGTTTTTAAAACCTTACATTATTGACTTTAATGCCGGTAATACTTCATATTTTGACTACATTGTGAATTATTAACATAAATTTCACATATATAAAATTGCAATTTAACTTTATCCAAAAACTACATTTTAATTATTCACAGTGAACTATGAAATTTTGTTTATTAGCTTATGACAATATCAGTTTTGTTTGTTATTTAGTATCAATATCTGTAGGTTAATTGTAATTCTGTGTACTTATTTTTTAAATACCCTTTAAACAAATATATTTACATTGATACTTGTAAGTATAGATAATTAATTTAATAAATCGATTGCTTGGTAGTAGAATAATTGAAATTCGAGCTAATTATCAGTGTAATTATGACATTGCAAATATTTGTCTTCTACTTAAAGATTATGCTCAAATTACTAATTTAATAAGTGGCTAACACTTTATTCTCCTGTCGATTACAATTTCCATTTATTGCTCAAAATGAATAAGTGATTTTGGTATTAAGCCATTCCAGATCCTATATAATTATTTTATTCTTAATGCTGCAGTTATTCGAGAAATAGAAAACGAATAGTGATGATAGAAAGTTATTATCCATCGTAGAGTTTGTTCAAATGGATTGGGGGAAATTATTTAAAATAAACTCACTTTTAGTTAAAATTTTCCATTACCATCCAAATTTTGATCAGCATTAACAATTACAGAAATAAAGAAAAATATAGTTGACTATTTGTATCTTTTAATAGTTACAGCTTCTTGAATCTGAAAAAAAAAAAAAAAAAAAAACCTGTTCTCCAATTTTTAAAATTATGTTTGCAACAATTGGTTAAAATGAGGACTATGATAAAGGAATATAGAAAGAAAATATTTTTTTTTTTTGCAATAAAAAATTTTGATACTGGATTCTTTTTAAATACATAATTTTTAATATGGTTAAAAGATAGTTGCTAATCAATGAAGCATATAATTTAAAAGTACATTTGTTGCCTTTTGTAGACAATAATTTTATTTTTCTTTATATCTTTTTCAGTGTACAATTGAAAACAGGATTTATTAATAGATAATATGAGGAAGTAAAATTATTTTTATTCATTATTCATTATTACTATTTAAAATATATTAGGTATTGCCATCACAATTGAAATGAAAAACATGAATTTTATTAATTCTCCATGTAATCTGATCTTAAAGGTATTTGGGCAGTAGCACTGAATGTGTTATGAATTTGAAATTAAATGACTCCAAAAATAAATTTTCATGCGGTTTATTAAGCCAAATTTTTAGTTTTTTAATGTATATGTTTTGTGTAATAATGTATTTGGTTTTAAAGATGCTACTTGTCGAATAGACTAAAAAATTCATATAATTTGTGAATTCAAAAATGACAAATATTTTAAAGTATTTATGGCAAATACTTGAAAATATTTTAAATCAAATATTGTTCGAATTCTGTGGTTAACACAAATCTCTTAGCTATTGGAAAATATGTTAATATAATAACGGTTAATAATAATATATAAAATATCTGTGTATATACACTCAACCGCAAAAAAAACCGGACACTTCATTTTTGTCGTATTAAAAGCTAATTTTCAGCAATTTTCTTTATGTGGGTATTCTAGTTATTACAGAGAATTTAGAGTCTAAGTCCATTGAACTAATCCCTTCAGGATTAGTAAACAATTACATAAAACTCAGATTAGATTTATTTGTCGTGAAGTTGATCTATTCTAACCTGTAAGTAGTTAATCACACATTTAAACATTTTTAATTATTAACCAAGCATTTTCTTTAATTAATGTTTTATTTTTATTTCGGTCCAGAATAATGGGTCTTTCAAACTTAGATGGAAGGCCGGAGCTTACGTTACATTGCCGAAACGCTTGGGGTAGCGAAGTCTACCATTCACTGTAATAAAAATGAAGAATAATTTTTTTTTTTTAAATGTGTTAATTTATCTTTTTATTTTTTTTTATTTTGTATTTTTGTGTAAATGATCAATAAAAATTATTCACTTTTGGCAGATTTTGTTTAAATAACCTATAGATTAACCAATTATTTTAATTAAAAAGATTAATATACATATATATTAAGTATTTAACAAAATTATAAGACTAAATCTAAGTGTCCGGTTTTTTTTGCGGTTGAGTGTATATATAGAAAAAAGTCTGTCATGCAGGTACTGCATAAATTCCCACGGAAGTTTTACAATAGATAAATCTATACACTGGTAACACTTAACACCACCGTGAACATTAAGTGAATATATACATACAGTAATGAGAAATCTTTCAGTCAATTTTAATAAAGCGTCTGATTTGTAATAAAACAGGCCTGGCAACAGCTCAGGGTTGAACAGCTGAATAGAAATATTCTTCACTGTAAAGAAAATCAAATACTGAAATATATCTGAATATAACAAATTAATTTTATTGAAAACTATTTACTATATCTAGTACTGTAATGTATAATGAATTAGAGTAATTTTTATCTCAATCGCTCAAATTTTAGTAGCCCCAGAACAAAAGAAGGGGGATCAACAGTATGTATTTACTTATATCTCACAAAGTAGACGTTGAATGAATACAATATTTTGTATTTAACCTTAGAGTGAAGTGGTTGATGATATAACTGCTTATTATTAGTATGACATGAGTAGGAGTGGGGGTTTGCTGTAGGCTGAAAAATGCAAATATCTCAGCTAATATTCAAGATAGAGAATAAATGCATATGACAATATTTATAGTACATTTAATTTCCAATAAGATAGATTTTATACAATTTTTCGATCTGACTTATAGTAACAGAGATATTTAGAATTTTCTAAAATCCCCCCCCCTCTCCCACTGGTCTGATTTCAGCCATTAACACGTTGTGAGCGCGACCCCAAATTCAAATTTCATGCTAATGGCGCAAAAAAAAATGTTTTTGTTTTCTTCATATTTTATTTCATTGAGAGATTTTATTTATCGGAAAAATAGAAAAAATAAAAATCTGGCTATTATTTTCCGAGAAAAAAAATTTAAAGTGAATTAATTTAAAATACTTACGTGAAATCCAAAACACGAACTTTTTTGTATTGAAAAAATTGTAAGCTCAAGGCGCAACTCTGTAATGAATTCCATGAAGAAACGAAGTAGAAGCTAAGTGGTGGGGGCTAGTAAAAGGGCTCCAAGATGAGTAAAAGTGCGTAGGAAGGTTGCCCGCCGGCGGGCAATGCGCCTGGGGGGGGAAAGTACTATTTGCCCGCCGGCAGGCACCTTAGAACTCCACGTGTTAATGAACTTGATCTTTCTTTTATTTTATATATACATGACACGATTTTCAAAATATTTCTTCAAATGTCCATTGATCCTTCCCAGGAGATGATGAAAATGAGCTCCTTTTAAGTTCATGAGTATGACCTCAATATCTGATTTCCCTTAAGAGAAATCTTCTAAAATTTGATCTCTAATGCAGGTGGAGCCAAAAGCCCTTAAAGTTCAGACTCAATTCAATTCATTAAGTCTTACCATACCCTAAAATATGAATGTTCAGGTTGTTATAAATATTTTTCCTGTATTTGTACATGTTTTATTTTTTCAGTATTATATTAAATTATCGATTCAGTATATTTTACACACAAGCTCTCAACCATTTAAAAACAGTTAATTTTAGTACCATGTGATAAATTGTTTTAGTTAGATCTTGTAGATGATGTCGACGAACTAAAAAAATTAAATACAGGTTATAAATCTATATTATATGCTATTGAATAAAATTAAAAAAAAAAAAAACAACATTAAACTGATATTGATTCCACCAAAGACTACACACTGGCCACTCTCATTAAGGTTCCTGTATATATTTTTTCTTAGCAGATTTCCCATAAGGGAAATCAGCTATTGAGGTCGTACTCATGACGCGATTTTCGAAATTTTTCTTCAAATGTCCATCGATCCTACTCAGGATGACGAAAATGAGGTCTGCTCAAAACTGTATATATATATATATATATATATATATATATATATATATATATATATATATATATATATATATACTAGCTCAGATACCCGGCTTCGCTCGGGAATTCACTTGAGGCTGAGTGGTGATATTTATGGCAAGGCTTTACTTTGCACAATATTTTGACATTTACCCATCCCAGTGTTTAGGGTTAACACCCGTCGTTTCTGTGGATTTGTTAATAACAAAATTAATTTTTTATGTAAGACTTCACTGTCCTGCATATTGTCATATTTCCCGTTTCCTGTGCATTATGCATAAACTTGAATTGTTAAGGAGAAAATATTGATATACATTTGAATTAATTTTTTAAGGTGAGGTACCTGGTAGTTCATATTGAAAAGAAGTGTTGAGCAAACTTCTCTAAATAACAAAATAAACAACTTTTGTTATGTGCATATTTGCCGAACCCCAATAGGAAATAACTATTATTAATTTCAGGCCTCCCTTATAACCCCCACTCCTGCCTGTCCCTAGAAATGTTAGTATGGCTTATTATAAGGAAGGCGTTAGTACTAATTCACATACCGAGTTTGGTTTAGTTCGGTTGAGTCTTTGGTGCCAAATAAAATTGATGACTCCCACCATAATTTTTAGCGTATAACACCTTTATACTTCGCTATACGATGATAGTGTATATAAAAAAAGTTTCTCTAAATAACAAAATAAACAACTTTTGTTATGTGCATATTTGCTGAAAAAGCAATAGGAAACGAAATATCGCTATTTTTAATTTCAGGCCTCCCTTATAACCCCCACTCCTGCTCGTCCCTAGAAATGTTAGTATGGCTTATTATAAGGAAGTCATTAGTACTAATTCACATACCGAGTTTGGTTTAGTTCGATTGAGTCTTTTGTGCCAAATAAAATTATGGACTCCCGTTATAATTTTTAGCGTATAACTCATTTATACTTCCGTATACGGCAAAAATGCATATGACAAAAGTTACTCTAAATTACAAAATAAACAACTTTTGTTATGGGCATATTTGCTGAAAAAGCAATAGGAAACGAAATATCGCTATTTTTAATTTCTGGCTTCCCTTATAACCCCCACTCCTGTTTGTCTCAGAGAATTTTAATATAGCCTAAAGCTTAAGTTGGGTTGGTAGTAATATACATACCAAGTTTCATAAAATTCGGTTCAGCCGTTTATGCGTGAAAAGGTAACAAACAAACAAACAGACACGAAAGAAACAAAATGCAGTTATGGTGTCTATGACATGTGAAACGAAAAGTTATCGTGAAATTTCGCGAAAAAAATCAATGTATAGACAGAGGTTACAATTTTATATATATATATATATATATATATATATATATATATATATATATATGTCTGTTACCGCTCTAGCGGTCACAATTTTTGTCTTATCGTTACCAAACTTGATATATAATCTTTTTATACAAAAAGAAGGATCTAGTTTGTTAACGGCTGAAATCGGACCAGTGGGAGGGGGGGGGTTTAGAGGAGGAGAATATCTAAAATTCTTAATTTCTCCATTATTAGGCGTCGGATCAAAAAATTGTATAGAACCAATCTTATTGCAAATATAATGTTCTATAAATGTTGTTATGTACATTTATTCACTATCTTGATTATTAACAGAGATGCTTGCATTTTTTAGTTTCCAGTCTTCAGTAAACCCCCACTCCTACTCATCTCATATTAACAATATTCTATTATGTTATGAAGCACATTATTTGAAGCTCAAATACCAAATATTGTTCTCATTGAACTTTTAAGTTTTGAGATAAATGCAAATATGTGATGCACGTGGGAAATCTGCTTAGTTAACGCGGCCCCTGCGTGACGGACTTATTTAACTTATGCCAGGTTTCTGCTCTTCATGCCCATAGGGATGTTAATTTTCAGCTACTCTTCGGATTTTCGGTTGTCTTCTTCAGGCTGATATTCGCTGCTGTTGCATTATTGCTGTCCAGTGACTGAATGCTGGGCTATGACATATCTACCGAGTATACCTCTATAAGTCCTGGTATTCAGTCCCTGGCCTGTAACTAAGCAACTGTAGTGCTGACCACCCCAAGTCAGAAGAAAATTTTGCCCAGCGAGGAAGTCTATGAAATCATATTTTTTGCTGTCATCTACAAGTGCTTGTATTCTATTATGACATTATTCAGCAGTAGTGAATTTACTTAACCACATGAAATATTTAATGACACAAGTCTGAAAGGAAATATTTTATGCTAGAACTATTGGGTAAACACTACCTGTAAGAGAGAATTTGAATCCAAGTTTTGCTACCATAAAAACTCTCATTCACATATTTCCCCAGTTAGATCTCAACTGCAAAATCAAGGTCATCATTTATTTTATATGAGTTTTATGAAGAAATAATATATAGAAATGCCTATATGTTCATACATAAACTGTACTGATTATCTGTTCTGAAAATATCGTCTTAATAGACGATATTATAGATATGATTTCTTGGGAGTGGGTTGGAGGGATCTGTACTATGGACAACCCATACTTTTTTTTTGGTAAATCGTTTAGCTTTGTAGTCTTTATTGGAAACAAACGTTATTAATTAATGTTAGGAAATTAATTAATCTAACTGGCATTTCAGGGATCTGTATTAGGGAGAGTTGTCCCTATCATCCAGTCAGTGAATCATAGGAGTTTTCAAAATAATGCTTATATCAATGGAAAATGGGTAAATTCCAAAAGTGGAGCCAATTTCAAAGTTATAAGTCCAGCAACAGGTGAAGTTATTTCAGAAGTTCCTAATCTGAGTCAGGATGATGCTACTACTGCAATCGAAGCTGCTTCTGAAGCTTTTAAAACATGGAGTCAGACTTCTGCAAAGGTAAAATTATGTTCTATTAAAACCTTATTTTTATCATTATCTTTTAGCAGATTTCTCCCATTATACATTAAATGTATATAGTTAGTTTCAAATTGATCGTATGACTATCAAATTACAGTTAGACAAATTCCTTTTTCTCTTAACAATAGAACTCAATGACACTTGTCTATGATTTGTTCTTTTAGCTAGAGTATTTGTACACAGCAACATATTATCTAGTATAAACTATTCTTCGATTATTGAATCTTACAAGCCTGTCCTCTGTTGTTTCATATAGTTTTTGAAATTCTTGACTTTATTCAAGTATGAAAGTTCTCATGCTGAAAGGACCCAATATCGAGGCTAGATGGTCTATATTTGACATGTGTAGAAAAACTAAATTTGACTGATTCTTGCATATACAGGGGATTGAAATTTTATGGAGTTATTTTTCTGTCATTTTTATGAAGTAGATTGTTTGAATCGGTAGTTTGATATGAATTGGAAACTGTGCTCTTACTATTGTCTTTAAAGACTACAAAACTGATTAGGTATTTTCTGCTGTCTGATGCAGACTGTAGTTTCTGAGTACTTGACAGGCATTCTTTCTAGTCTGTGCGGCCAAATTCACTGAAAGAGTAATTCCCCTTTTAGAGGCCAGTTGCATCCTTTCAATTTCCCTCCTCTTCCTTGGTGCTAGCAGTATAATGGTGTCATAGATTGTCTTATGAGAAGCAAAAACCTTTGGTTGTATACTACAGTTAGCAAATAAAATAAATTTGTAGTACGGTCAATAATCATCTTTCTTTACCCTCTATTTGTTTCACTTTTTTTTATTTTATTTTTTTATTAAAAAGAAGAAAAATACATCTATTTTCTTATACAGTGTATACTGTGTAATATTTTGTACATCTGTTTTTAGGAACGAGGAAGTTTTATCCGAAAATGGTTTAACGTTGTTGGAAATAATGCATCAGATATAGCAAGCATATTGAGTAAAGAATCTGGAAAACCACTCTCTGAAGCTGTTGGGGAAGTGAATTATGGAAATTCGTTCCTTGAATGGTTTTCTGAAGAAGCTCGAAGAATTCAGGTATTAATTGCTAATTACAAATGTTTAATACTATTTTGAACTAAATTTCTATGTATATCTGTACATTTGTCAAGAGGTATAATTATTAAATTAACAGTAATAATTGGTCTGGAATTTGGAGAATTTAATTGAATATATAAATTAATATATCTTCAATTTTTATATCAGCCAAATGAAGTGTACAAATGAAAAACACCTTTTGTGAATTAATAGTAAATGTGTTACCAATAAAGCATTTTTTTAAAATATGAATTCACTCTAATATTACAATATGTGGGCTTGGTTGGCATCTGTAAAGCAATTAAAACGTGTGTCTAACTTTAAAAAAAAATATTATGGTATAGTTTGTATCTTCAATGATAGTTAAATTTCAATAAAATCAATATTTTATCTTCAAATTTTGTAAAAATGGATAGTACAAATTAAAATACTACTTATTCTTAAAATAAATTATTATAAAGAGATATAAAAAACAATGTCTTAGCAGTGATGGAGATATTTTACGAAACTGAATTTTGTCACGTCAATTCATTCAGTTTAATAAACTGACTGAAAAATTTACAGGTACATTGTGCAAACATCCATTGTAATAAACCATTTTTAATGATACAATTAGTAAGTTGGCCCTTAGCTGATCTGCATTAAATTTCCTACCTGGCAATCCATATAACATTTTTCTGGGCAGAATTTCAGGTTCTATTCACCTACTGTAACAATCCAACCATTATAATATACCCTTTATAATGCCTCTGACGATATCAGATTTGCCATTTGTGTTCATTAGTTTAATGTTTCTTCTGACCTTCCATCTTAGTTGCTCTTTGACATCTGTAAATATTTTTCTTACAAGAAAGATATCTTGGTCCTACATTCCAGTGTTGGCAATGTAGTCTCACTCATGTTTATTCATAGATTTTTGGAGACCTCAGCAACTCCATTGTCAATGTGCCATGTCCAGGCCAAATATGTCTGCCTTCTAATGCTCTGTAGAAAGAATAGAATAATAGTGGCCAGAATTATGATAAATGGGAGTCTGGCATAGGCATGAAATTCACTGAGTATTGACACCAATTACAGTAGTTCGACAATATTTCTGATACACTACCTGTGTTGCTCTTTAATGACTCCATATATTCTTCACAGAGCACTTCTTTTCTAGGCCAGAAGTGCCCTCCTGTTTTCTTTTGTCCATGCTTCACTGCCACACCATCATCAGTCAAATCACTGTTTTATATGTCATCAGTTTTGATTTCCAAGAGAGATGCTTAAATTAGAGAACTTTCTGCAGGACATAGAAGGAACTGGTCCATATAACCATTCAAGGACTTATGTCAATTTCCTTCTTATTGCACTCTGTTACCATTCCTCCCAGCTGCTTGAATGATATACAAATAGGAACTGTATTCTCCCCTAAAACAGCAGAATCCATTGCTTTCTGGTTTGTCTAGACGATCTCATCTTTTGTTGTCCATATTTGTGAACCCTAAGTTGTGTGTTCCTCATGCAAATTTTTCTATAGTACCGCCCAATGCCAATGGTTCTAGATATAATTAATATATTGTTGGTATATGCAATATGTCATGATATGAAAATTCGAAATATCTCTGTTACTATAAGTCGGATCAAAAAAGTGTTTAGAAAAAATCTTACTGCAAATTAAATTTACTATAAATATTGTTATATGCATTTATTCTCTATCTTGAATATTAACCAAGATATTTGCATTTTTCAGTTATCCACCTTCAGTAAACCCCCACTTCTAATCTTGTTACATAAACAATACTTGGTTATATAATAAACCACATTATATAAAGCTTAAATACCAAATATTGTTTTCTAGAGACCTTTATTATACGAGATAGATGCAAATATGTTCTTGTGACCCTTCGCGTCTTAAATTCTTTGACTACTAAAATTTGATTGATTGAGATAAAAATTATTCTGATTCATTATAAATTACAGTACTAGGTATAGTACATAGTTTTCAATAAAATGAATATGTTATATTTTGATATGTTTCAGTTATTGTTTTTCTTTCCGCTGAGCATTTGGCAGACCTGTTTGTTTATATTTTAGACCCTTCTCACTGGAAGGGGAAAGATTTCTTATTACCGTTCTTATTTATTCACTTAATATTCACGGTGGTGTTGTGTTAGCAGTATGAAGGGTTATATATATTATTAATCTCCACGAAGGAAATTTGCTTAGTTTATGTAGCCCCTGCGTGACAGACTTTTTTGAGTAGCTTTCTGATTGGAAGTATATGTTAAGTTTTATGTATTCATTAAGGGGTGGAAAGTAAAAGGTTTTTCTATTTTCTGGCATAATTTTGTGCCAAATATTTACATCTTATATACAGATTATAAAATAAAATATTAATACATAAAATTAGAAAATAATTTATCTTTTTAAAATAAGAGGTTTATAATTTGCTTTTTAGGGTGAAGTTCTGTCTTCTCCAGTTTCTTCAAGAGAATTGATGCATATTAAACAGCCCATAGGAGTTGCAGCTTTAATAACACCAGTGAGTTCAGAATGTTAAATACATAGATGCTCAGGATTAAATATTTTCATGTTTTTTATTTAGGATTCTTAATTTTTACAATACTGGAAAATCTTATTGTTTTGGGTTACCAAACGATTTGGTAATGTATAAAATAAGTAATACTGGGACAGATTTGTAAATTATTGAACTGTGCTGTTATATGGGCACTTAAAAATCTGTTGCATTTTAGTTTTCTCTATGCCTAATTTTCATGTTTTTTTGAAGGAAACAATGCCATTTATTTAAGTGGTAACTTATAGCAATACAATAGAGACATTTTATTCATTTATTCTTTGGTATAGTATAAATTTTAATATTGTTAATGTAAAATATTAGATCGAAAAAAGTTGAATCTATCGATTCAAGAATAAATTGTAAAGTACATTACATGAAATTGCTATTGCATAAACAGGAATGCACATTTGTAAATATATAATTACAAAAGGAGGAAATGCTTTATAGCTTAAAATGTACCATTCACAACAGATTCTGTTACTGATATGGAACTTTCTTGTTCAAATATAGTTCTGAGGGTTTCCTGATAGTTGTTAAAAATCAACTAAATTAAATTGTTCATATAGTTTGAGTATTACTACTATTCTTTGATATAATAATGACCCACTGGATAACCAAACTTTAGTTCATAACAATAAGTTTAGATGTGTTTTATTCTCACTCAAAATTGTATACTTAAGTTCCTGTAGATCCTAAGCCTCCTCTACCATTTATTGCAGCTAGGTTACGTTAGTATTGGATTCCTGAGCTCTAAAAGTCCTCCAAGTTTTCTATCTCCTGTTTCAACTTGCTTCACCTAACTTATTTTTCAGGTTTTCATACTTTTAATATGACAAATAACCACATTTTTTACTTTCTGTAGTAAACTGAATTATCAGGTTCACAGAATAATACTTGTTCAGCACAGAATCTGAACTTCATCCTTGTTTTGTTCTTTAATTGCTTCAAATATCTTCCATGGGCTCTCTTCCTTCAGATCAGCAGGGTTTTGTGATTTTTACTTTAAAATTATATTTCTGCAACTTTATATGGCAGTTATATTTCATATTCATATTTATTTTAATGTTACTATAATGAAATGAAATCAGGAGTTCGTGTGTTTTATTATATAATAAATGATTTGAAAGAGACCTCACCAATAACTGAAAAATTATTTAAAGATAACTTAAAATTTAATTAACAATTATTTCCTGAATGTCCTGTTAATGTTGTTTATTAGTTCATCTGGCTCTGGGAGTGACTCAAGTTTCTTCCTAGGCACCATTTAAAAAAGTGACTAGACTTTGTCTTATAAAAGAGTATTCCATTCTTTAGCATGAGCAGTTTGGAGCAGTTCATTGTCTGATGGATATGTAAATGATGTCTTATATTACTTTTTATCATTTCCCTCGAATATTCTATGGGATTCACGCCAGTTAAACATTTAGGCCAATTCATTGTGATAATACCTATATCTTTCAAGTATGGAGTGAAACTCTAGGCAAATAATGTTGAGCATAATAATGTGCTAACACCAAGTTAGCAATATAAGTTTTCCTCCAATAAATGGATTAAAGGGGCCAAGCTTTTGTCCACATCTTCTCCAGACTCTCTTACAGCCTTATCTGATTGCCTCAAATCCAACTGGTAAAATTTACGAATAATATAGCCTCAAATTCATTTGCCTGAACGATGTTTTGATTTATGACAGCACATCAAACAAGTCACATTCATATTCAATTCATCTCCAGCAATAGAAGTATGTCTATAGTCTTGGCTATTCTGAATATTTTAAAGCTTCCCTTAAATTAAAAACTATTTGCAGTTGGATTACCTACCCCAGATGCCATTATATAATGGTTCTATTGTGAAAAAAGTTTGTTTTACATCATGCTTGACCTCTACCTTGCCCTTGATTAAGACTTTTGATGGCTCTATTTTTCTGTAGAACATTGTGCATGATAGAGTGGCATATGCAGGGATTTGACTATGGGGAAATGATTCTATGATGCTGCGATTAATAGGCTATCGGTCGATAAGCATTGGCAATTAAAAAAGCCAATAACAGGCTGGTGGTCGATAGGAATTGACAATGAAAAAGCCGATTATTAGGCTAGAGGTCAATAAAGTGTTAAGAAGCCCTGCATCCAGCAGAATTACTATATATCGTGCAAGGGGGGTGGGCTATAATAATATAAATGATACCACTATTACAGTTTTTAGATATTTTTAATTAGTAAAGGAATAACAATGGAAATCATATGAATGAAAGTAGTCATACTTAATAAGAATGATCTACTTTAGTCCATAATAATTAAGACTTAATACATCCTCTTTGAACTGCTATATCACTTAATCATTAGGTTTATAGTTGTGGGTTAAAATTACAGAACAGGAAAACTTGGCTTCAAATCCCAGCCAATTCATACATTTTTACTCTAATATAAAAACTAATGATACATAATAATAACATGTTTAAATAAATTATTTTGCGTTTCTTAAATAAATTGTGACATGGATAAATACATTTATCTTTTTTCTAGTGGAATTTCCCCCTGGCCATGATTACTCGAAAAGCTGGTGCAGCTTTAGCTGCTGGTTGTACATGTGTGATAAAACCTGCAGAAGACACACCTCTTACTGCTCTGGCCCTTGCAGAATGTGCTGAAAAAGCAGGTTAATTTCCTTCTTAATTTATTTTAAGTGGTTCAACTTAATTTGTTACCTCCTTGGATTATTGTTCCTCATTAATTAATTAGACATTCTTAAAAAACATTTTCCATTTGACCTTGGAAAATTATACCTGTATTTTATGTTATAAAGCGTTAGAATCTAAATCTATCTTTAGGAGAATTCTATTTCACTTTTTCTAGAAAAATCACTATTTTCATTGAACAAATACGGTTTTAAAATACAAATATTCACATGCATTTGAGTTTTATTCTTGCATTGTTTATTTATTGTTCCATTAGTTAAAACAAATAATTTTTAAAATAACTGTATAGTCAATTTAAATAGAAAATATGTTACAAAAATATTAAGAGGAAGTTTGTATTTTGTTGTCTTCTGTGCACACAGACTCCTGCAGTAATAAACCTGATTTTTTTCATTCCATTTTCTGATGAAAATGTTTATCAGATACAGCTTTAAGCTTAAGAAGGAACACATTTAAATGAGAATGGAGGAAATATATTTTTAAAGGTACTTTACAGCCCAGTGCTGAGTATAGATCCGGAAGCCTTGATGTTTTCACAAAAATATCCAACCTTATATTGTCTAAAAGGTTGCTGCATACCCCCTGAATTCAATTCATGCTCCTCTTTCTGGACAACCAATTCAAACTACTATGGCTATTTTGTCACTAAGTTGTATTTTAAAGTAAGCATATCCTTTTCTTTCTTTTACAAACAAATTAAAAAAAAAAAAATTAGCACATTTTTATATTGAGAGAATGTAGATAAAATTGTTATTATTCAAAGTCAAGTAGCTTTGTTTTTGAGACTTAAGTATATAACTTTTGTGGGAGGGCTAAGCTTTCAGTAGGTAATGACTTCATCTTACTCTTGATGTCCCATTCAAAAAAAAAAAAAAACAGTAGTTCTTATAGAAACCATCCAGAAGACCAGTGAGTAAAGCTACAATCTTCATCATATACAATCCACATACACTCTCTGTAATTTATTTTTTACAAGGTCACTTTACTTCTGACTTGCACCGGCTTCCAGCTGCAGGGGTTTTCATGTCTATAGGATATGCTAATTTTGACAACTCTTTGGTTCCCTTTTTCAGGCTAGTTATTGCTATTGTTGTGTGTTCATAGTTGGGACTAACTTCTTAAAATTTTTAATATTAAAGTTTTTAGTTTCTGAAAATTAGCATCCTTATAGACAGGAAAACTGCTGGAGCAGAAAGCCGGTGCAAGTCAGATGAAACGTTTCCCAGCGAGGAAGTATACAAAATATAAGTAAGTAATTTATTTATAAGTATCTTTCTTGTCTACTGGAGGCTGAGACATTTTTGTTAATATTATAAAATTTCTTTTAGGTTGAATTTCAATCAATTCATGAAATAACTACCCTAAAACCCTTGTGGTAACTGAACTTCTTCCTAGGCAAAATATATGTTTGTTATTTTAATTAGCAAAATTTCTAACCATTAGAAAGAAATGAACTAATCTAGACTTTCAATTTCTAAAAAAATATATTTTAACTGTTTTAAAGTTGTTTCACTTTCTATAGCCATGGTCCTAAGAGTTGGATATTTGATTGGGAAAGATCTAAATCATTCACCAATTCATTTAATCAAATTTAGTTCAATGGCGTAAGTCTGACTAGTAGATGATATCAATTCATCACTCTTTCCAGTCTGAGGTGACACATTTTCTGTGTTATTTTCTTCATATGATTGAAAAGAAACATTTGATGATGCATCATGGGAGTCGGGTTGAATTTCATGTGGACAGTTATGTTGTTCAATATTGATTCTAATAAATTACAAAGAACTTATTTTTTTTTGCCACACAAAAATAACAATAACCACCATATTTTTGTGATAAATGAATTACATTTTGTATGCCTTGAAGCCTTATAAAATATCTCGAAAATCTATTATAACAGATTTTTGGAACCCATCCTTATCTGAAAGACAGTTAACTGAATGGGGACTATACCCTACTTGGTAAAACTCTCTCTGAACTATGGTGAAGCGTTATTTAGAGCTGTGTTTATATAATAATTGTACAATTTCGCTTAGATTGTTTTGAATTGAATAATTATTTGGCCTATATTACCCTCGCCCATATAATTCTACCTAACATAGGGGAAAAAATTATAAGGACAATTTTTTTTTTTAATCCTATGATTAAAATTAGTCCAAAATAACCATGTTTCTTTACAAAATGAAATTTTTATGATAAATTGTGTATCCTAAAGATTCGTTGATCGGTCGTTTTCGGCCCGCCCAAAAACATAAGAAACTTTATTTTTTAATAGACTTTGTAAATGTCTATATTATCTGAATAAATATATCTTCTAAATCAGCTATTGAGGTTGTACTCATGGCGCGGTTTTCAAAGAATTTCCTCAAATGTCAATCGATCCTACATAGGAGATGACAAAAATAAGGCCCGTTCAAAATTACACACACACACACACATATATATATATATATATATATATATATATATATATATATATATATATATGTGTCTGTTAAGGCTTTAGCAGTCACAATTTTTTTTTTTATAGTTACCGAACTCCATATTTATTTATTTTGTGCAAAAAGACAGATCAAGTTTGTTACTGGCGAAAATCGGTCTAGAGAGGGGAATTTTGAAAATTTGAAATATCTCCGTTATTATATGTCAGATCAAAAAATTGTACATAACCAATCTCATTGGAAATTAAAAAAACCAATAAATGTTGTTATATACATATTTTCTCTATCATGAATAGTAATGGAGATATTTGGATTTTTTTAGTTTTCATCCTTAAGAAAACCCCCACTCCTACTCAAGTTATATCAACAATAAGCTGTTATATCAGGAACAACTTTATTCTTATCTTATATACCAAATATTGTTTTCAACGCATCTTTATTATGCGAGATATATGCAAATTCATTGTAAGATGTCATCATCATTTAAGATTTTTGTATGCTATTCCACCACATGGGAAATCTGCTTAGTTTACGCAGTCTCTGCAGGACAGACTTTTTTGTATCTTGACAATCGATCGGTTAGGGTTTCAAATAGATTTTATTTGAAGCACCATTGGGTATCAGTTCATATCTAACTAGAGGTGGGTTACTTAATGGTTTACCTCCTTGAATTATTTTCCTACTCAATCATGGGCTTCTGTAGTTGGTTAGAAACCTGTGAATCGTCTGGTTCCATTAGAAAACATTTATTATTTAGTTATGCAAAGAACAACTATTGTGTCTTTATTAAGAGTGTATTTCATTTGTTACTTTAACCCTCTTAGGTTCCGTAGTACTTGGTGGTGCAGGATATTCTAGCGGCTGCTGATCCCTATGGGCTTAATACTTTTTACATTCTAGCACTAATCGTATAATTCCCATTCCAGTTATTTTAATTATGTTCCATTAACTAGTTTCAGGCATTTCACCAATAGACACATTTTGGTGTCTATCATCAGGATCCTCATTGAAATCTGAAGAAGAATCACCTTCACTTTCAATCACACCCACAAAAAGTTCTAATAAAATTTCTTTATCACGAAAATTCTTTTCCCGGACATTTTGAAACACTCAGGTGTTCACTTGAAAAGCAAAAAATATACTGGGTAAATATACAAGGGTAAATTGTAGGTAATGAGTAATAGTACTTGAGATAGAAAAGGGACAGAGCAGATAACAGGGAATCCCAGTATAGGGAAGCTAAAAATGAAAAAAAGTCTTTGTCTATGCCATCTATCAGCTTTGAAGGCCACTGCAGCTTCTATAAAAAGTCCAAAGATGGCAATAAAGGAAGAACTAACACAATAGTTTGTAGGAATACATCGCAGAACTCTTCGGTACATTCTTAATGCACTTTAAATTAAATTTTCTATAAACAAGAAACTCTTTCAGCTACCTTCCAGATCCCAAGTTTTACCCAGGAAGGTTTTGGAGAGAAATTTTAAGTTATCAGCACTTTGAAAATAGTCTATTCATTTGGAATTCACTAAGCTCTAATTTCTTTTTGAGATTAAGTTTTTATGGATATTTTGTAATTTTTCAGATTTTGTATAGGACTGTCAGGAAGCTGTCAGGAACTAGCTTTCTCATCATGTATGGTTTTGATTTTTTTGAAAGGTACTATTAATCCAGTTGAAAACTTTTTTTTAATATTTACTTATTTTTCTTCTTTCACAATTTATAATACTAATCCACCTTTCACATTTATGAATCTATTAATAATAATTTTATTAATATATATTTATATTATGAAAATTTGGCTGTTCGTATTAAAACTTCTCTTAAAAATCAATAGTAATATTTTTTTACTCGTAAAACATTGTTCCCATTTAACCTTTGTTCTACTGTGTGATCAACTATACTTTTCCTTGGACCTGTTAGGAATCACTACATAAGCTACAATGAAATCATTGATCTCTCATCTTTTATCTTGCAAGATTTATAAGATTATAATAATACATTTTTTACATTAATGGCATACAATGTATTGAGAATATTGCTATAACCCATAAAAATGGAGTTTATAAGTCCATTTGTCTAGGAGGTTGGCACTTTTTATATTTTTTTAAGAAACCCGACTCAGCTTATGTATAAAGATTGTTTATTATTATTTATGTCCACTTTATGCTACTAGGGTAAGTGGGATGGTTATCTACAGGTTACCACCCTTTTCTAGCCAGGGTGGGCTTAAGGTGTTTATTTAATGAGACCGTCACTAAATAAATTTCTACTGCCCAGGGCGGGAATCGAACCCACCACTCTAGGTCTACCATGCAAGATTAGGACCAACCCCCTAACTCACACGGCCAACCTGAGCCCCTATGTATAAAGATTGTTGTAATAGTTACATAAAGAAGTTATCATTGTATAATAATGTTAGTTCTCTTATTAGTAATATTTAAACTAAATGTTGTTCTAACTATAGGCTATGGGTTGTTGCTGTTCCCATTAAAGTAAGTTCTGTTTTCTTGGATACAAACAAGAAAAGATGTCCAAAAGGGCCCGCAGTCGTCTCCCATCGCTTTTAACAAGAGACTATATAACAATAGAGACATTGGGAAAAGTGTAAAACTTAAGGGCAAAATTATTTAGAAGAAAAAGACAGTTACATGGCTTGGGACATTTTAAATAATATCAATTTGATTATTTAAAAATGGTTTGCACCCTAAATATTTCTTATTATGGCACCAGAAATATAATAAATCTTGCATAAAAATCGAAAATCTTTCTATTTAGTATGTTATGATGTTTTTTTTTTGTTTCTATTTGACCGTTGACTATTTTTTTATTTGACTGGGTATTTATTATAATAATTAATTGATATACAACTTCCACACATATTGGGAAACAAAGAACATAGAGAGTTAAGTTATTAATGGAGTAATGTAACTTGATTTAAGTTGGATTTTTCTAAGCGTTTGATGCTACAAATTATTATTTGGAAGGAGGCTTGGCAGTTGCACCTTTTTTTTTTTTTTATCTTTGCCAAACTCTATATTTAAACATTTCATGTAAAATTAAAGAACAAGTTTCAAGATCAATTTTTCTTTACTTAGACTTCTTACTATGGGAGAAATAAAGAATAAATAGTGAGATGAGACAACCAGTGTGTTATTCCTGCACAAGGGAAAATGAATTAATAAAAACTAATTCTCTTTTGATATGTTAGACAGAAGAATGCCGTTTATGTAAAGCAGTCCAAGTATTTTATTCATTTCAAAATGAAAACCCAAACAATGTAAGTGAAATGGTGCTCTGAACTTCCTGGGTAGCCACTGTCTTTGCTTTATATAACTACTACCCTTTAGAGGGCATATATAAAGAGAGTTTTACCGTAGGAGATAGTCTTCATTGTTTCAGTGCTGCTTCCTTATGGTTTGTGCGGGGAGGAACGATCTGAAATTTTACTTGTTAATTATAATGTGACTCTGTGAACATTCCTCACAACTCACAAATTTTATCTGCTGTCCATTTTTTAAATATATTTTATCTTTGTAAATAAGTTGGCAAATCATCACCTTTTAAGAAGAAAACTTACAACCTTTTTTTCTTCAGAGATTATGGCAGTGATTATTTAACACAAACACTTTCTATTTTTGCAAATTGTATTAGCTTCTTGCACCATATGTTTTATTGTATTTATACCACCTCTCATTATGAATAAAAATCAAACAGTATATTAAAATAAATCCCAAAAGGATCATTTCTAAATTAGTATTTTATGAAATAACAATTTTTAATCCTAAATTACAAACTAATACCACAACCAAATATATTTAAATAATGTACGTAAAGATAACATATTTTTCTCTCCTCTGATGAAGTGCTCATTAACAAGTTGAATAATGATGGCTCTGACTAGTAGTAGGGGGGGGGGGGTTATAAGGAAGATTTCCTGATGCAGGTTAAGTGTTCCTTGTATTTAAAATTGATTATGTCCACTTAATAATTTAAGGTTGATTACAATATACTTTAAGAAATAATAAAAAAGAATATATTATTAATATATATATATTGTCAGCCTTTGTTTTATCTTTTATACTATGAATATTTTCTTTTATTTAAATTTACTTGCATTTCTTTATTTACTAACTTCCACAAAGCTCATGATAGTCCCAATAGAACAAACAAGTGCTTTACGAGTAAGTCTTTGTGAGTCCTAGGGATGCCCAGAATGTTTATTACCTATTTAACCCTTTCCTTGCGCAAAGAAAGGGTTAAGATGATCTTGAAGAAAACATCATGCAAAATTTAGATTGGACTCTCTGAAAGGCTTAATCTTTAGAAGGGATATTCAATCTCAATCTGGCTGGACGATGCTCTCTCAGTATTATTTTTTAGCTTCTTGGTTTTGGAGTATACCATTAAGAAAATAATGACCAACCCGAAAGGGACAATGCCTTACTGAACATCTGGCTTTAGCAGATTTAATAAATTTCTGCCAGAATGTTAGTGCCAAGAGCAGTAGCCTTAGAGGAATTTCTGGGTCTAGCCCAGGAACTACAATTGGAAGTCATTGATGAAACAAGACACATGAAGTCTGGCAAATCAAGAAGTGAAAATGAGATCATCTAGCTTGAAGAACTCACTATCAAAACCTGTGATGAATGTGAATGCTTCTACATGTTGATTATAGATGACAATAATTCTATATTGGACTTTGAATGCATAGAAACTCAGAAAGGATTTAAATTCAAGAACCTCGTAGGGCTAAGCTCCTTCTGTTCTTCAGCCAATTATTCTGTTCACAATAATATGAGGTGGTGAACATGAGTCTCTGCAGCCAAAACCAAAAGAATCCCCATGGAAATATCTCCAATATATTTCTGGGCCCAAAAATATGGGGAATGTTTGGAGAATCATAGTTTACCAGGATCTCTAACAACTTAACAATGAAAACATTTTTACTTTTCCATCTCCATAGAAGACACTTTTGTGGCATCGAAATCTGATGATGTCATGCAGCTTCAGACCTATGACTAGATAGTTTATATCGATGCCCCTTACATTTCTACCACACCTGAACCTGTATCCAAAGCTTTATCCGAGTACATCAGAGTGTGTGGGCATAAACAGGCAGTTTTATTCGGTGTTAGCCATTTTATTATTATTTCTCTCTTATTCTTCAGTCTAGTAAATGATTATTATTATGCTACATTTATTAAATCATACTTTTCTTAATTATTACATTTCTTTATTGCCTTCACATGTTGCATTATTCGTGTCTCACATTTTAATGATCTTCTTCTTCTTCTTCTTCTTATATAATGCTTTGTACTGTTTGTGCTATTATCTTGCTTACTGAGGTCTCGATTTCTCTGTTAGAACTATTTCACACAATTGTGTTTTATTCTAGTGTATGTCATACCCTACCCACTTCTCCTATTCCTGGCGTAAGATCTCACGAGAATCAGTCTCTTTGTAAATAAGTGGTGTGAACTGTGCACATTGTCCTGGGAAAATGTTTTTTCCTGTTAATGCTTAGTCAGGAACTGCTGTTGATTCATTTATGCACCCATCCTCGCTTATTAATTACTTACAGGCTCTACAATCCAGAGTGAGTTCACTGTTTACCTCTATACTCCATTCCTATCATCTCACCATATTCCTCAAACCCCAGTAACTTTCTCTTACTCCATACAGGTCTGGAACCTACCAATTGTGAATATTCATTTTCTCTTTCATATATTATAACTAATGAGGTCTTCCAAAAATAAAGTCATTTTATTTAACCTTCATAATTCCCATCTATGAATTTACACTACATTGTTGTAAAACTTTTATTCCTTTTTCTCTAGGGATTCCTCCTGGAGTAGTAAATGTGGTGACATGTGATCGAAATAACTCAGCAGCAGTTGGGAAACTTTTTTGTGAAAGCTCGAAAGTTGCTATTGTTACTTTCACAGGTATAATCCTAATTATTTATAACTTGGTTAATTAAAATAATAAAAAAAGTTAAATTTTAATGTTATACTTGAGATTGTTAGTTATTGATATTGTTTTTAATGTTATTTAGGATCTACTGCAGTGGGAAAACTATTGTACAAACAGTGCTCTACAAGTGTTAAGAGGTTAGCATTGGAACTTGGAGGAAATGCCCCATTTATTATATTTAAAAGTGCTGATATTGATAAGGCTGTTCAAGGGGCAATCGCTTCAAAGTTCAGGAATGCTGGTCAGGTTTGTAGTTCTATTATTTTATAATTCAACATTCTGGCTTGGTTTGCACATTTATTTTAAATATGTATTAAATGTCAGCATCTCAATTAATAGGCCAGCATTTGTTATGTAAGTAACTTTCAAATCAATTGCCTTCACTTTTTGATAAAAATATAAATCAGTCTTTTGTTCAGCTTTTCAGAAGGTCATTTTGATACCGAACGTTTATTTAGCTCAGTTCTTCAAATTGTTATTATTAAAGACCTGAAAGATTCACTCTGCTGAACTGAGACATGTAGAGTTAAAGAAAAATGAACTTGGTTATTGGGGCTTGAGTTTAATTTCTGTTAAACAGTGTGTCGAGTAATATACATCTGTGGCTATTTAATGTTTTAAAACCTCTTCATGAGACAGGTCAGAGCAGTCCAAGAAGAAGGATTTCCCCTTCTTTTGAAGCTACTACGCTTTGGTGATGTCCCCCCCCCCAAATTAAATAGTAGTTACATAAATATTCCTAAAATAGCAATATATATATATGTAAAATGCAGAGTAAATATATTATTTCTCTACCTCATTGGCAAAGGGTTAAATGCCTCCTCCCACTGATGGTACTGTTATTTTAGTGTCTCTCTCACTGCCAGTCCTAAGCATAGGCAAAGAGGTGGGTTGTTTGTAGAATAATTACCAGATCCTAATGAAAATTCTTCCCAGAATGCCAGGATTGACCATTATAATTATATTTTATTCTAAAGTGGTGAATGTAAAACATACGAGCCTCTGGAAGGATCGATTAACATGTGTGGAGAGAGGGGATCCCTGGAAACATCGATAATTTAATAGAAGTCAAGCACATCTAGGCTTAACTGGTAGAGAACCAATTTTACTTCTGTAAATTATATACCTACATAACAATGAATGTGGATAAGAAAAAAAATATAGTTTAAATGCCAAAATATAGTAGGGGCGATGTTTCACTCTAAAGTACTCTTTCCAGCTAGCCCAAGGTTGCCAGATGCGAAGGGTTAACTCTCATTATTTGAATTATCAAGCTTCCTCAATTGGTATATTAGCTAGCTGAATTCATAATCTTCTGTTAGTTTATGTAATGGGGCTTGTTTTACTGAAATAAGGTGCCTGCTAACTTAAAGGGCTTATCCATACTGTTTTTTTTCTCTTATTACATTAACACGTTAAGTACGGCACGGGGTCAAATGTCCCCGTATGTAACTGTCTCCCAGTACGAGTCAGTTTTGAAGATACATGTTCAAAAAATACTTAGACGGTTTTTGCTTTGTAATAGTAAATATAATTTAAAATAGTACATTTATGTATTTCAAATCCAAAAAATACGTCGTATATCATTGAAAAATGCAAGGGGCTTTATGACCCCGTGCCGACCTGGAGAGTGGTACAGTAGAGCGTCGATTATCCGAACTAATGTTGTCAGACATGGTTCGGATAATCAAAAGTTCGGATAATCAAAATTTTTATTTATTTTGTGTTTATTTATTTTCTTATAAATAATAAGGAAAAGGGAGATTTAAAATAACTTCGTAAAAAAAACAAGTTTGTTTATTTATTTAAACATACGTAGTATGTATGAACATAGTGAAGAAACGAGTGTTATGAAATACATACATACATATGTATAAGTTGTCGAATTGAGCTACATGTACAAATACAATGTACACCTCGCAAAGAACGGTTTGAATCTGAAAGTAAGCTATCCACAACCAGTTATATGAACGGAAAAGGTTTCACAGAGTCTAATGCAATGAACAAATTAGGTAGTGTATACAGTTCTAAGTAAACCAATGCTATTCAACGTCTAATTTCATTGAACCAGATACAAATATGTAACGAATCAGTTTCTGAGAAATAATTAATGATGGATTCCGTTATAGATGTTCTGAGAAAAATAATTTTATTTTTGTTTAATTTTATTCAAAGTAACAATAATTATATAAAAAAAACAAACAAACTGGTTCCGATAATTGACGTTCGGATAATCGACGCTCCACTGTTTTTGGGTTCTAGTCAGGCATGGGCTCATATAGCCCCGTGTTATTTCCCGTGCTTTTCCTGTGAACCGTTTGTTCTGTTATTTACATAGGCTTCTGTAAATAAAAGAACGCGTCCCTCCCATTTCAGTTTACTTTTTGCTGTCGTTTCGAAACATTAATCTGTATAATGAGCAAATCCCGTGGCCGATAATTAGTGGATTTAGCTTTATCTCTTAGAAATCCATCCTCTAGCGAAAGTGAATGAAGTGATAGCTCAGACAGTAGTGATGACGGGAATGTGTCAAATTCGGAGGACGGCTATAGCCTCATTGTGAAGAGTGCAACATGAAGTCACTTTGTCTACAATGCTTCAACGACTGCCATAAATCTATGTCCTAACCATTGTGATAATGAAGAATTGTTAATTTCGTAATAATTATTTGTTTATTCATATTATGTCTTTATTATGTTTATTTTCCAATTATTTGTTTAAACTAAACTCCTAGTTCCTAGTTTGTTTTTCTCGTTTTCTAATTTTATCTTTATAAACTAATAAATTTTGATTGTAATGTGTCGTAATTTAAAGTTAATTCATATTCACCCATTTTAAAGTATAACAAAAATTTAAATCCTTCGTTGATCACCAAAATTATCACACAAAGAGGAAACAAAGTTCCCGACAAGGTGAAAAATGTAAGGTAAATATTCATTTCTAAGTCACGTAACAAAAAATTGATGAAAACACAGCCTGCGACTGCCATATATTTTTTGATGTCCTAAGAGTAAAAAAATGTTTGAAAATAGCAATTTAGTTCATTTTACGAGTGGTAGTAGCACATTAAAAGGAGACATAAGTACGGGGTCGATTGACCCTGTGACGTACTTGTGGATAGTTGCACCACAGGGTCAACTGACCCCGTGTCATATTTGTGGATAGACCACTTTTTTGAAGTCCGTACTGAACGTGTTAGTAAGATCTAAATGATTTAGGTGTTGATGAGAAGGCATTGTTATAAAAGGAAAATCTCTTCTCCCTTCCTCTTCCCTCCCAAAATGTCAATAAAAATATAGAATTTTCTATTAATTCTTTACCTAATAGCAGATTTAAGTTTAATCATGTAATATTTTCTTATCCCATGACACTGTTTCTTTCTTGATAATTGAAAATGTATTGGTGAATAGGTTCCTGTCTTTGTGGAGTTGTTGTTGTTAAATTAAAATTTAACTATCTATTTTAGTCCTGGCTTATTTACAAGAGTTAGGCTCAAGCGTTTATTTATTTATTTATTTTTTATTATTGCTCCTTTTTCAGACTTGTGTTAGTGCAAATCGTTTTCTTGTAGAAGGAGAAATCTTTGATGAATTTGTTTCAAGACTTTCAAAACATATCCAAGAAAATATAACTTTTGATCCAAAACAATCAGGAAAACAACCAATTGGGCCCTTAATCAATCAGTCTCAACTGTCTAAGGTAATTATTAATACTTTCATTTCTACACTTTTTCAGATTTGTATTTATTTTTAAGTGATTACTGAATTTTTATATTATTTCGGTGCCTATAATAATAGTTGTATCACTAAATAATATAATATTTACTGGGTAAATTCCGAGAAGTAGGATGGTGCGTCAAAGGTATCATATAAAAATTGTTGCAATAATTATTTGTAATTATTGGTTTGCCAGAAAAACAAATGACAAATTTTTCCTAAACATGTAGTAAAACTGCCTTGTTTTTGAGGCACTATAATCATATATCTATCCCATCTTCATCTATCTTAACTCTGTAACCCCTGTATTTTAGCAGATTTCCCTAAATGGAAATCAACTATTGAGGTCGTACTCATGATGCGATTTTCGAAAATTTTCTTCAAAAGTCCATCAATCCTACCCAGGAGATGACGAAAATGAGGGCCGTTCAAAATTTTATATATATCTATATATATATAAAATTGTAACCTCTGCCTGTACATTGATTTTTTTTGAGAATTTTCACAATAACTTTTCGTTTCACATGTCATAGACACCATAACTGCATTTTGTTTCTTTCGTGTTTGTTTGTTTGTTATCATTTCACGCATAAACGGCTGAACCGAATTTTATGAAACTTGGTATGTATATTACTACTAACCCAACTTAGACTTTAGGCTATATTAAAATTCTCTGAGATGAACAGGAGTAGGGGTTATAAGGGAAGCCAGAAATTAAAAATAGCGATATTTCGTTTCCTATTAGTTTTTCGTCAAATGTAAACATAACAAACGTTGTTTATTTTGTTATTTAGAGTAACTTTTGTTATATATATTTTTTTCGTATACTGAATTATAAACGAGATATACGCTAAAACCTATAGCGGAAGCAAACAATTTTATTTGGCACAAAAGACTAAACCGAACTAAATAAAACTTGGTATGTGTATTAGCACTAACGCCTTCATTATAATAAGCCATACCAACATTTCTAGGGACGGGCAGGAGTAGGAGTTATAAGGGAGGCCTGAAATTAAAAATAGCGACATTTCGTTTCCTATTGGTTTTCCGGCAAACATGTACATAACAAAAGTTGTTTATTTTGTTATTTAGAGTAAAGTTTGTGATATTCATTGTTTCTTTTAACAAAGTATAAACGAGATATACACTATAAACTAAAGCGGGAGTCAACTATTTTATTGGGCACTAACGATTGAACCAAACTTAACAAAACTCGGTATGTCAATTAGCATTAATTCTTCCATGATTATAAGCTATATTAAAATTTTAAGGGAGGCCTGAAATAAAAATTCGCGATATTTCATTGTCTATTTGTTTTTTGACAAACATGCACATAACAAAAGTTGTTTACTTTGTTATTTAGATTAACTTTGGTTTTATACATTTCTCCAGGAACAATGTGTGGAGCAAGTAATTTGCGTAGAAATATTGATATGCTCAACAATTCATTCCAATTTGAACTATGAGGTACCTGACCTGGAAAAATTAATTCAAATCTACGTTAATATTTTGTCTTTAATAACTGAAATCTATGCATAATGCACAGGAGACGGGAAATATGACAATATGGAGGACAGTGAAGTCTTACATAAAAAATTAATTTTATTATTAACAAATGCCAACAAGGGGTATAAACCCTGAACACTGGGACGGGTAAATGTCAAAATAGTGTGCAAAGTGAAGCCTTGCCAAAAAAATACCATCACCATTCAGCCTCAAATCAATTCCCAGGCGAAGCCGGGTATCTGAGCTAGTATATATATATATATATATATATATATATATATATATATATATATATATATATTTGTTGACACTCTAGTGGTCGCAATTTTTGTTTAATCATCACTAAACTCGCTATTTAATCGTTTTATATAAAAAGAAAGATCAAGTTCGTTAATGGCTGAAATCGGACCAGTGGGAAGGGGGGTTTAGAGGGGGATTTTTTGAAAATTTGAAATATCTCTGTTACTGTACGTCGTATCGAAAAAATGTATAGAACCAATCTTATTGCAAATTAAATTTATTATACATAATGTTATATACATTTATTCTCTATCTTGAATATTAACTGAGATATTTGCATTTTTATTAAGTGTGTGTGCGGCTATTGTCGGAAGTTTTCGGATTAGTTCGGCCGTTTCGGTAACTGTTCGGCACTCGTGTAACCTAACCTTTCTCCGTTCTTGCCTTCTTACCTTTTATTTTGTGATATGCAAATACGTTCTGTTGGTGCCCCCGCCATATTCAAAATGGTGTTGTGTTACCGGTATGTAGATTTCTCTATTGTAAAACTTGTATTGTGGGAAATCTGCTTAGTTTACGTAGCCCCTGCATGACAGACTTTTTATTAATAGACACTACTGGCGTCATTCCTATTTTTACTTAAGAGGATAATTTTTGCTTTAATAACTTCATATTTTTCAGTTTTACTGAAGCATTAAGTGAAGTACAATATGTTAATATTGTGTGAAGTTGTATGGATGTCATGGTCTTATCAATAACCCAACAATTTGTGATAAATTATATTAGCTATTTATGACCTATGTTTTATAAATTATATTAGATTAGGAAAATGTAAATTATTCACTACCACCTATTTACCTGTCTATTGGAATGGGAGAAGGCCTGGCCCTAAATACATAGTTTGTTGACGAAACTGGCCAACTATGGATAAACAATACTGTATATTATTCAACAAACTATTACGTATTTTAAGACTCATATAGAAGTGCCTATCATTTTATCTTGATGTCAGTAAATATATATTCCCTTCTGGTATACTTATTTCTATACATTTATTTCAGGTTGACAATATTGTAAAAGATGCTGTTCAGAAAAATGCGCAAGTCCATCTTGGTGCAAAGATAGCAAGTAATGTTGGACCGCTTTTTTATGAGCCTACTCTATTAACTAATATAAGTAAGGATATGATTTGCTACCGTGAAGAAATATTTGGCCCTGTTATTCCTTGTATTAAGTAAGTAGATATTGTTTCCTGGTGTTTTTGATAATATGTTTTATTTAGTTTTAACCATGAATAGGACAAAACTATTTTGTAGAGAAAAGTTTATATTTATTCATTTAAAGGTTGTAATACCTATTTATAAGTTAACTTTATGAAAAAAGAAAAAAAAAATTTGATGAAAGAAAAGGCTGGTGCCAGCTACCATCCAAGCATGTGTTAATTCCAACTTCAGCCATCTATATTTAAAGATATTATTATTGGCGGACAGCAGTTTTTATACCCTATGTTTAGGCCCTCCAAATGTCTGGTTATATATTTTGTGGTTATGGCATTGAGTAGTGCCGAATTTTGTGAGTTTATATCCTTTTGTCATATAAATATAAACTGTTAGGTGGTGAGATACAAAGTTATTCGTGAGATAATGAATCTAAATCACTGACTGTATGAATAAAGAAAAAAAAAAACGCTAAGCACTAGGTAGCATCATACTAAATTTTGTTTAGTTTAGTTAGTATTAATCTTGTGAATTCCCTAAAGTTGTTTCACCTAAACTGCATCTATTTTCATAGTAATACTAAAATATCCCCCTGCTGAAAATTTGAATGAGAAAACATTTATTAAAATAATATTGTTTGTTTTGCAATCAAAATAATTGATTCAATTTAGAAAGTCGTAGTTGGAGTTGTGTAAAGGAAAAAGACTATTCTATTTACACATTGATTTAATATAGCACATATGTAAATATAAAAGTGGAATTTTTGTATAAAAATTAATACATTATTACAGCAATTTTTAAAATTTTTTTTATTGAAAGTATTGGCCAACACTTTTCTCTGGTAATTTGTGGATTCCATGCCAAAAAAGCATTTTTACAAGAAGTGAACCACTGCTCAGCAAGTGCATGTCCCATTGAAGCAAAGAGAGAGTAGTCGGACCGAGCCAAGTCTAAGCTGCAAGCATCCTTGACGTGTATTGACTTGTGTTCTGGAGCATTATTAAGAAGCAGAATCATTTTATGTTGCCTTTTTTCATATGTATTCTGGTTTTTTCCACATATAACTGCATTCAGATTGTTCGTTTATTGTTGCTAGCTTCAGTATTAATGGCTTCACCAGGTTTTAGGAGCTCATAATAACCCTCTTCTGATTCCACCAAACACAAAACATTGCCTTCTGACCATAACAATTTGGCCTTACAGTTAATGTTGATGGTTTGCCTGGAGTTATCCATGATTTATTACAGTTAGGATTCTCAAAATTTTTCATTTATATTTTCAGAGCCATTCACGATTTGATGACTTCCTTTTGTACCTGGCAAGAAGCATTTAGGATTTTGATTCTCCAATTTTCCTGCTGTCTTTCATTCGATTCATTTGGAATCCATTTTCCAATCTTATAAATCTCTTCCATGGCTTTTAGATGTATGGAAACAGCTTCTCTTTTTCACATTTAATTGTTCCGCAAGTTCATTTTTCAATTGAGGGCCATCTTCATCTAACAAAGCTTGCAAATCATTGACTTCAAACTTTTGTGGTGGTCTTCCATGTTCTTCGTTCCTCTCTTCAAAATTGAACTTTTGAATGTTTTATATCCCCCAGAAACAATGCAATTTCCCAAGATCATTATCACTATAAGCCTCAACAAGCATGTGATGAGATTCTGCAGCAGTTTTCTTCAAATTGTAGTAAAAAATCAATTCTGCCCAGAAATTGTAATTCGTAGGGACCAATTTTGACATTTTTAAAGTTATTAAAAGAATACTGTATTAATAAAACTCTTATTGCTGGAGGTTATAAATTTAAATCAGCTCTCAAGGAGGAGGTTGTGATAAGGATGCAGGAGGTTTGACGGTAAATTAAATGTCAGCTGGATCTATCTATAGATGAATTTCGGTTTTGTATTTACATACCTGGTATGCTTATTAATTGTTGGGCTCAAGGAATTCTATGCAAGAAGGCTGTAAACAGAACATCACTCTAAAAAATAGACAATCAGAAATTTTTAATTTTTATTTTATTTTACGTCCACTTTATGCAACTAGGCTAATCGGGACGGGTTATCTACAGGTTACCATCCTTTTCTAGCCACAGGATGGGCTCAAGGAGTTTATTTAATGAGGCCGTCATTAAATAAATTTCTACTGCCCAGGGCGGGATTCGAACCCGCCACTCTCGGTCTGCCATGCGAGATTAGGACCAATGCCCTAACTCGCATGGCCAACCCGAGCCCCCACAAATGTTTTCTTCATGACTTAACTGTCATTGAATTAATAATATTTAATTTTTTCTTGTTACTTTTTTCTATTTATTTTTGTTTTTGTTAATGAGCAATATCTCCTAGCAGCCATTGCCCCAAAATAATTGTCATTGACAAGGAAAAATACTACATAGCTAAACTTTATTTCTAGGCAGTGCATCCTGTATATCATAACCCAGTATGTTAACAGTCTGCAAATATATCTTTTTCTGATTAATAATTATTGTCATAGTAAAAAGAATATAAATTTGACGAAATGTTGCCAACGGTGTCTTATTTTATTATTAAGCTTTCAGTTAATTAGCTTTTCTATCTTATTCCTGTTTAGTAATTGTTAATTGAAGTAAATTTTTTTTTGTTTAAAATAGGTTTTCTTCGGAGGAAGAAGCCCTCCAAATTGCAAATGAGACAAATACTGGACTTGCAGGATACTTTTATTCTAAGGACATATCTCAGATATTTCGTGTTGCTAAAAAGCTAGAAGTTGGTATGGTTGGCATTAATGAAGGAATAATTTCCACTGCAGAAGCTGCATTTGGAGGTATTAAAGAATCGGGGCTAGGCCGTGAGGGTTCTCATCATGGTATTGATGAATTTATATATATTAAATATTTATGTTTCGGAAATTTATAAGTTACTACTTCTAAAGAAACTTCCCACATATTCCTTATGTTTTATGTTTAATTCTTAAAAATTGTAGGGGTGTGTTTTTAATCATTGATGTTATAGTGTATCATAATATACTGTCTCTACATTAAGTGATCTCATGAATAAGTAGTTTTCTAAAGAAAGGAGCTTAAATGATTGACAGAACAATTATTGGCATTTGTTGTTATTTTTTTTCTAATTATTACAGGTAACATCCTTAGATTTAGAATTTTCCTTTAATTGACACTAAAAGTAATTAAAAAGTGAAGTAGTAAAAAAGTAGTAGCCTAGATATTCTAAAAACCAGATATGTTCTTTTTTTTCTTCTTTTATAATACTAATGTTGATGTTAAATACCCCAAATATCTGAGTGTTTGATATGCAACTGGCTAGAAAATGTTACATGATGAATGCACTTGGTGCTTTATTAACTTATATTTTCATTGTCTAGTTGTTATGAAATATACAAAGTCTTTTTACATGTAAGAGGTTTGGAATATACCCTTTTAGAGAGTCAGGTGGTTGGCGTTTTTCAACTGGTATAATGTTTTTGAAAAATATTCATTACCATTAATCATCATTTACGAAATAACCACTTGTTTGCAATTTTATAGAGAAAGATTACTCTAAAGATTAATTTTTATGTTATTTTAGAAACAGTTTCCTTTTAAAAGAAAAAACATTTTTAGTTTAAATCCCTCTTTTAGCTTACGTTAGGTTTCAAAGTGAAATAAATTAATCATAGTTAGTGATAACAACTACAATAGCTTGAAAATTTGATCATGCTTCCCATTCTTTTCTTGCCTTCCACTGATGCTAAAAAAGAAAATGAATGTAAACTATATGAACATAAATAATTGTTTTAGCCTTGAAAGAGCAACATTACTTTTAATAGTTAATACCTATTTTAAGAAAGGAACGGAATATTCCTCATTTTTTCTGTATTCATCGATATGTGTCGTTCCCCTTGATTAGATAATAAAGGAGAATATATCTGTTTGATATGATTAGTTCTCTATTTATCTTGATTTCTGTGATATATTCAGTTTTTTTTTGTTTAGCTTCTTTAAGTAACATTCCATATTTTATTTTAATTACTTTTAGTGTGGTGGAAAAAATAAAAATTAGCATTTATACAATTTAAATGTTATCAGAATAAAAATCACAACCTTGCACTAAATGACTAGAAAGCCTAATTATTATATGAATCACCACAAGATTTTTATATCGGTTAACCTCAAATAGCTCTACATATTAATGTTATTTTTTTTTTAAATTACCCCTTCAGGAGCTCAATTTAATAAATATTGGGAAAATGGTAGCCTTTGAATATATGTGACTATTATTTCTGATTATAATGCAACTAAGATCAACTGATTATATTCAATATTCTATGTTATCAATAAATGCCCTATGTATCATCAAAGAGGTTTAAAAGGTTTAACAAAAAGAATAGTAATATGCCTTTACGATCATACTCTTTAATTGGGGGATAGCCATTTAGTGCATGATTGTAGATTAGTAATTTGGTTTATTATTTTTGCAATTTCTTTAATATAAATTTAAGTTTCATTAAACTTCTGGTATTACTTTTTAAATTAAATTCAATTGACCAATGTCTTCCATAAATCATTAATACATTTAGTGATAAAGATGTCTTCCAGAAAAAGTGTATATTCTTTTATAAGTATTATCGTTAATCCTTAAAATGTGCCATATATATTTTATATTTAGAAAGAATATAAACTTTGTTAAAGTTGAATTATTTATTTATTTTAATGTATGTATTTTAATAAAAAGTGTATTATGCTATGATATTTTTTTAAACTTCACTCCTTCCCTAACTGGACTCCATCCTAACTTTTGCTCCTAGTTGTATGTATTGAATATTTGTTGGCTTCTGTAATGAATATTCACTGATAGTCTTTGCAAAGGGGCACTATTGACTTTATTTACTGTTAAAACAATAGAAAATGTAAATTGAATGAACTATTACAAATATTGTAATTGTAAAAATGTTTGGTTTTCTGATTAGAGCGGAATTATCTGTTTTGATCCTACCTGAACCCATTTTGACTAGTTTTGGCATGGCATCTGTACGTATTTTGCATAACTCCAAGACAGCTAGTGTTAGAATGTTGAAATTTCATGTTTAGGATTATTGTAACGTTTAATTGTGAACCTCTCCTTTTGATCAAAATCGTCTAAGGGGTGGGGGGGGGTTTAGAAGCATTGAAAATAAATTAAAAAATCGAATTTCTTCATTCATATACAGATATGAAAAATTTGTGTTGGACCTTTTTCTTTTATCATGAGAAGATCTATAATTTATGTTCTATGAAAGATTTGATCGAATGCATTGGAACAGAGGTATCATATATGACTTTCAAAGGAAATAATTTTATTTGAAATGTGACCAAACGTTTTGTTTATTTTATTTAATCTGAGTACAAGGGAGTACCCACACCAGATATTCTTAGGGGCATGATTATTCCTACTATTTCAACTCTAATGAGTAGAGTACCTTTATCAATATTATAGTTATTGAAATAACTAATCAAATGTAAGGTTGACAAATAGTTTTTAACATTAAGTATTTCTTTGGAGTACTGAGCCTTCCTTTCCTTGATTTGATCATTCAGTTTTTATTGAGAAGTTTACTATTTTGATCTGTTCACTGAATCCTTATTGATGGCATTTATTATCCTAATAGAAATTATAGGCCCCAATTGTCTAAATATGTTCAAAAGCTCTTTTCTTAAGACACAATATTTATTTAACTTATCTTAAATTTTTGGGTTACGCATTTTGTGAATTTTGTTTTTTTATGGAGCATTTTTACGCAAGCCATTTTGTAATACACTCCAAAAATTCATTGTCTTACCAATGTTTTCTTTTTATATATTCATCCAGTCCCAGGAATTCATTCAATTATTATGTTTTTTATATAAAAATCCTTGTGGGGTGTTGGTATATTCATAATACTACGAACTGCTATGGCTCTTTTAGACACAAGCTGTAAATAGCAGATTTCTCTGATTACTCTTTTGGGCATTTAACCTAAAGGTTTCTCCGTGATATTCTCAATCATGTTAACAGTTCAATGGATGATACAATTTCAGTTGAGTGTTTATCTCTGGTAGAACTGAACAGGTGACTTGGTTTTTTTCAATGTAGTGCCTTTTAAGAGCAAGGAATATAATATCTAGTATTATAGCCTGATCTTGGCCCTTGGTATTCTTTTCTGGAGATGTGATGCCATAGAATGGAGGTACTTAAAATAAAAAAAATATTTGGCAATATTAATTATCTAGATATGCAGCAGATGAAGTTGAGGCAAATTTAGCGTTTATTCAGCATCATCAATGGAAAAAGGAAAGGAAAGATGTTTTGTTATTAATTTAATTTTACTCTACTGGTTTCAGTGTTGCTGTGGCACTCATGATCTATTTTAGTGATCATAGTAATAAGTTCAGATGTATAAATGTGTGTGAGTATAAAAAAATAGGATGGTCATAGATCTACCTACATAAAGAAAATCACTGTTTAAACCAGACCTATATAAATTTAATTAAAGCCAAATTTAAGAATGGCTCAGATTTTGGATTGATAGATTTCGATGAAGGATAGATTTTGTTAGAGATTTAAAAGAAAAAAGAGATTATCTAAGTGTCCAAATCTATAAATACAATGACAGCCCACTAATTTACTTAGTAGTAGATAGAGAAATAGATGCTGATATGTTAGATAGTGGTGAGAGAAAATTGAATAAGTGCAGGAGGTTCCTGATTTTTTTTTTTGTAAATTGTTCATGTGCATTTGCATTGAGATATAAAAGAAGGGGGCAAAACACCAGTTTCCACCACACATCAATTTGGAGAAAAATTGTTTATTTGAGTTCAAATATATCTTTTTTTTTAAACTGTAAACTTTAATTTGCACCACCTACGGCCACCTATAAACAGGAGGTTCACTTTTTCATAGTTTCATGTCTACCTTCAGAAAGCATAAAATGATTTGAACTCTTTAATAAAAAACAGTCATTTGACTGATTATTATGCTAAATTTTATGACTCACTCGATTAGGATTGCAAATAGTTAATTAATTATATTTATTTATAAAAATTATAATTTTTATTTTTGAATCAAATAAGTTTTTAAATGTTTGAAATCATACACATATTATATATCTGAAATTATTATTATTGTTGTTTGGGCTAATGATGGTGTGCCAGGCAACTCCAAAGTCAATAGTATAATACAACTTCACAATACAGGAAGGCAACACTTTCAGTTTGGAAGAGAAATTTTTTTTAAATTACCTATAAATTTAAACCAACAACAAATGAATTTTTTGTTTGTAGTTCATTGGACTTTTTTTTCTTGTTGTGATTATATTACGTTTGTGATTAACTTGACGTTATGTCAAGTACCTAGAGTTACTATGTTTTAGCTGTTATATAACTAAAAAAAACAGGCAATAGTATAAAATAAGCATATGAATTATTCAAGTGCTATTTATGTGAGTGCAATATCAAAAATGTAGTGCTTCAACAGTTTACACAAGATAAGAAAATAAAATGAAACCCTTGGTTCAAAGTCTGTTTGTGGATGGGTTCGACTGAAAATGCTCCAAAGATAAAAACTAAATGCACCTTCCAAAAATATGAGAAAAGTTAAACGATCATTGGATCATAAAAGAGCTCATGAAACATATTCAGGTGAATCACTCTTGGAAAAACAAATGCCATCATCTGTGATTCATCCAATAGACTTGTTCATCAACCCCAAATTACAAAGGTTACAACGGTAAATGAGCTTAATAATATTCTGAATGTTTTCCTTGTGACTTGGTATTACAGTTTGTAAAATACTCGACTTTAATGAGTGTTATAAATTGATGTCCTAATGGATTACTTGAAATTAAATTGAGTGTAATGATTTAGTACATTTCTAATTTATAAATGTTATGCTATGGAAAGTTTATTTTTAGACCCATGGATTTATTATTCTAGAATGGGGAGTAATAGCAACTGATTTTCTTCATCTCTAATGTCGATGATTGAGATTAATTTAAGAAAAAATGAAATTGTATTTAGTCTTTCATTCCTGAGCTACAAACTACCTTATGTGGGTTACCTAAAACTTCTAACGGACTTGAGCAGCCATGGAAAATTTACTGTAGAGGCCCTACTGAAACAAAACATCATTTAGCTCAGATCTTGTGTTCAGTACAAGAGGGAAGAATTTGATTATTTCGGTTAAAAACAAAACTGACCTCGACACACTCTTAGAAACAGAAAACATGGTATTGAAGAAAGTGAGACCAAATAATTGAATTATATGATTTTATTCAGCAGATTAATCCATCGTTATAAACTTATTTTTGTATGAAAAAAGAAGTTGTCTCATGAATAGACATGAGTATAAAAATAAAAACATACACATTCCTTCTACTAAATGTGTTGTGTATAGTTTTTAAAACTCTTATAATGTATAGTACAAATATATACCAGAAAATCCTTTGAACGAAAGGGAATTGAATAAAATCAATCTGAATCTAAGGGCTGCATCTTGTCGTTCCAAGCAGTATGTTCTGTGGGAAGCTACTATTTTCAAATATTTCTATACTAACTAAAATCTTTGAGAGGTTTATATCTTTGAAAAAATGATTTTCTGAGCTTCCTTCCTCGCCTTTACCAAGTAATCTTTAGCTATTGATCAATCTTCCGGGTTTCATTTCTTTTGTGTCCAACTGACTGGTTTGTTGATTGTAAATGAAATCAGCCTTTTAATTGTTTCTAATTAAAAGTCTATGGTCAGTAATGAAACTAATATTGTTTGTAACTTCCATGGTTCAAAAATTGATTAAATTCTAACTATGGTTTTCATCTGTCTTAGTCGCTCTTCAAAATTTAACAGTTAAGCCACAGCCACTTACTTCCTTCTTTGGTCCAAGGATGTGTGTATCAATTCTACAAACCAGGGTCATGAATTGTGGATTGCAGTGTAGGCCATCTCAACATTGACCGACTTTCACCAATAAAAAATGGGTAAGATTGAAAAAATCAACTTAAATGTTATGATTCATAAGTCTTGGGCATCCTTTGATGTTGGTCACTATTTACCCCATCGACTGTGTTGAAAGAGGGAAGCACTAAACCTATTCGACCTGTTTTTGTTGCTTCTGCTAAAACTAATGTTTAGTCGCTAAATGATTTGTTAGAAAAGGGAGATAAACTTATTGAAGATATACCATCCATTATTGTGAGGTCCTTCTCAAAGAGATTGGCGTTTCTTCTGACATCAAGGAGGCTTTCCTATAGATATCTATTCACCCAAACGATAGGGACATTTTAAGGTTTTTATGGATTAATCAAGAAGGGAAGACAGTTGATTGGTGGCACCCTAGAGTGGGTTTTGGTGTTAAGTCTAATCCTTTCCTTCTGGGTGTGGTGATTAATTACCATTTAGAAAAATGTGAGCTGGAGTTTGATCCTAAGTTTCATGATACAATAGATATTTTTTGTAAAAGTTTTTATGTTGACAACTGCATCTGTAGTATGAAGGCAAATCACGGTCTACGGACTTTATCTCTGTCAAAGAAATTGTTTCAAACTGCCCAGTTTAACTTAAGAAGGTGGGAGTGGAGTGACCCTGATGCTCCCATGTCTGATTATACCCCGATTCTTGTATATATCTGGAATTGACGGAAGGATGTATTGACATGGATTCAAAAGGATGAACCTTGGGGAGTGTTTGTTGAGAATCAAATTAAGGAAATTAAAAAATTGACAAATCGTGCTGATTGGCATCACATTCCTGGTTTAGAAAATCGCCTTACCTGATAGGGCACTTCTAGTTAACTGATTGCAGAGAGATAGTTGGAGAGCCTCAAATGGTTAAAGAAAACCCTGTCACGTTGGCCTAAGTCATCTGTCTCATTAAATGAAGAAGAAATTTATGCTGAGAGGAGAAAAACTTCTGCCAATACCATGTTGACTGCAGCGAAGGAATTGGTACTACTACTGTATAAGTACAGCTCTTCATGCAGAACGATACTAAAGGCGATTTCGTGGACCAGACGTTTTCTACACCATTTAAAGAGTGAGGAATTCTGGACTATTGTCAACTGAGGAAATTGAAGCGGCAGAGATGGTGGTAGTGAGTCTAGTTCAAGGTGAGACACTCATTGGTGATAAAACTATAAAGAGACTGAGCCCATACCGGCATAAAGATGGTTATTTTTATTTTACGTCCACTTTATGCAACTAGGCTAATCGGGACGGGTTATCTACAGGTTACCATCCTTTTCTAGCCAGGGTGGGCCTAAGGAGTTTATTTAATGAGGCCGTCATTAAATAAATTTCTACTGCCCAGGGCGGGATTCGAACCCGCCACTCTATGTCTGCCATGGGAGATTAGGACCAATGCCCTAACTCGCACGGCCAACCCGAGTCCCCCATAAAGATGGTGTGCTCGGAGTAAGAGCCCGAGTAATGAACCGACATGACACAAATAATTTCAGTTGTCCATATTTATTACCACATAAGTACCCTATTGTTTCAATAATAATTTATAGAGAAAATTCAAGGGAAGGATTAAGGAACGCTTAGAGTCAAACATTTGCGTGCGTGCGTGTGTGTGTGTGAGTGTGTGTGTGTGTGTGTGTGTGTGTGTGTGTGTGTGTGTGTGTGTGTGTGTGTGTGTGTGTGTGTGTGTGTGTGTGTGTGCGGCTGAAATTGGACCAGTGGGAGGGGGGTTTAGAGGGGAGAATTTCGAAATATCTCCGTTACTATACGTCGGATCGAAAAATTGTATAGAACCAATCTTATTGCAAATTGCATTACATCTATAAATATTGTTATATACATTTATTCTCTATCTTGAATATTAACCGGGATATTTGAATTTTTATTAAGTGTAACGGGCGTGCTATGGTCACTTCTATTCGTTCCCGCCGAAAGCTAGTTCGGCCGTTTCCGTAACTGTTCGGCACTCGTAGGGAGATTTCACTATTGTATAACTTTACGTGGGAAATCTGCTTAGTTTACGTAGCCCCTGCGTGACGGACTTTTATAATTCTTGTTTATTTGATTTATTTAAGGTGGGAGTATGTCTTATCTACATGGACTCTGTTTGTAGTAAAACGTATAGGAGCTTCTTGTTTTTACAAAGTATTATATTTATGTTTAATATATTGTTAGCAGCCCATTGAGGAGGCACTTGCGGAAAAGCCGGGCCAATGAGTAGTGCTATGTGAACCAGCCTTTGTGCATTGTGTGTGTTTTAAAGTTTAAATAAAGTGCTGGGAATTAAAAGTTCTTCGCATTTTCCTTATCTCAGTCATATTTATTCCCAAAAAAGCATGGTACCTGACTTGTTGTAATGTATAATGTTAATCTGATAATGCACCTTACGTAACTTGGTATTCTGGATGAAGTAATACCTATTCAGAACCTTGACTTACCTTCCGCAAACTACTTGCATGCATATGCTGGTTACTACTAGATAAGGTGTAAGTAACGATAAAGCGCAGCATTCGAAGTGATACTTGGAGCACTGCTACAGCTATTTTCATGCACAGATGCATTGTTCTGACAAGATATGAATGAGAGGATTATTACGAGATTTACGTCATAAAAATGTTGAGAAGACGTGCTTGATTCATTGTTGAAGATCATCGACTATCTTGCAGAGACTAGTCTATGTGTGAACCGCATGGTTCTCAGGGTTGTCTTATTCACCAAGAATATTTCAACAAATAACTCACCAGACTCACTTCTTCAAAGATTTGGAGTCACTTAAATGGGAGAAATACTCACACTGCATTCTCTTCTTTTATGCAGTACATTCCCTCAAAGTAACGTGTATAATAAATACTGTATCTAATGTCAATCGGTTATTCCTACTATTGAGAGTGAAAAATATTTATGTGTCTGTCTGATCGAACTCGTTTCCAGTAATCAGATCAACTTGAATTTCAGCGTAAATGTATATTCAACACTAGATCGTCGCTGCATAATTCGTAGTAGATTTCAGCTGGAGAATTAGCTTTTGAGGTTATTACTCAATAGCCTGAGGTAATTACCCCTGTGTGTATACACGTTATCTTCAAAAAATTTTTCCAAATTAACATCGATACACACACACACAGACACACACATATATATATATATATATATATATATATATATATATATATATATATAGAGAGAGAGAGAGAGAGAGAGAGAGAGAGAGAGAGGTTTTCATTTAATGGTCTGGCGGTTGTAAGTTTTGTTAGATTATTACCAACCTCGGCAATTTAAACTTTTTATGAAAATCAAAGATCAAGTTCCATGTCTGTAATGGAACCAGGAGAAGTGGGGTATTTCATTTTAAGTTAACCCACTACGGGCTTCCTGTAAAACAGAAATCATAACCTACTTCTGTACTTATGTTCATTGAATTCAAAATGATCCTCAATCTGGAACACAGTAACAGTAATAATCTTTAGAATATTAGAATAAAAAAAGACTTATATACGAACGGTTCAAAATATAATTTTAAGAAATAAAACTTATATTTAGGCGGATAGAATTGGTCAAACGTTAGAACAATCTAAAACAAAAGTTAAGTTAATTAACACTATGTTAATTATTACTTTGCAAGCAATCTGTAGCAAAGTGGATCTAAATAGATCCAAAAAAACTGAAAATCTGTAGGGACACTTGGCTCTTGAATGAACTGCGTCGGGGTTCTTTAATGATACAACGAAAGAAACCACGACAAAAGTTGGAAATAAGAAATATTTTTTAATGGATAAGGATATCAGCCATGGGTTATATTACAATAAAAATAGTATAAATTTGTATACTAAACCAAAAAATAAAAATCTTTTGCCATTTTTAGAACATCTGAATAAAAATTAAAATTAAATTATGTATTAACGTCCACTTTTTGCAACTAAGGCTAATTGGGACGGGTTATCTATAGGTTAGCACCCTTTTCTAGCCAGGGTGGGACTAAGGATTTTTTATTTAATGAATTCCGCCACTAAATAAATTCCTTTGCCCAGGCGGGAATCGAACTCGCATACATCTGAATATATATGAACATTAAGTGATTTTCATGAATTTGTCGCAGTCATGTGATTAATTTAATTTCTTAATCTTTCATATATATATCTGAAAATAGTCTTGACAACTATACCGTAATAGAGAGAATCTAAATGCCCAATATACACATTATTGACCGTTGTTTCTCTACTGACAGAACTTAAATTGGTAAGTCTTTGAAAGTTAAGGCCTTTTATGCTGCCGATATTGATCAGTCATTCAGTTTAATCCATGTGATTGATTATAGAGCCTACCTTAGGTATTATGATTAATGAAACATCACGTTGAACAGCAGGCAGTGCTACAATTACTTTTGTTTTACACAAACATGAACTTTTCATGGTGTCACTTGTGGGTATGTGATGGATACAGTGCCAGCTGGAGGTACCCTGTTTAAGTCCCCTACCGTCGTAGGTATCCTACTTAATGGTATCGTCTTTTTTCACACACTTGATCATCACAGAAGGGTCTACCAAAAAAAAAAAAAAAATGTTAAAATTAAATAAAAGTACCTGCGGCAGACACTTTTTTCACTCATAATGCTATCTATAACATATTCTCTAGACGGGCGATTACTCGAATATCTGGAGTATGGATATCAATGGATTATAGTTCAATAAATTTATGATCCTCTAAATGTACATATCCCGGGTTTTAAATTTGTCTCAATATAATTACATTGCTTATTCATTTCTCCAAGATAGCTGTGTTACTTTTTGTAAAATAGCACCTTCAACATTAATAGTTGGGTAGTCACAGGAATCGTATACTGAGTGTCCTAGGTATTAATAAGAGTCTTTCACGCAGGGGTGCGTAAACTAACCAAATTTCCCACATGCTCGACACATAGTTGGCATTTCAGCACAGATACTACTAACTGAAGATTCTTTCCCCTAAAGAGACCGACGTAAAAACCATATGTAAAACAGAGTTGAACTTAAAAGAGGAAATAAGAAATTTAGTGTTGATAGCTTAATGTATGCGAGCCTGAGCTGAGGGAATAGTTTGTATCAATCAATCTAAATCTCGCACGCTTGCGTTGTAAAAGAAAATACAACGTTTCATACATCTGTATACAAGTTCAAATAATCAAATGTAATTCCCATGGTGGGAGTTTGGATTCTTGTTAGCAGATTTCCCTTAAGGGAAATCAGCTATTGAGGACGTACTTATGACGCGATTTTCGAAAAATTTCTTCAAATATCCATCGATCCTACCCAGGAGATGACGAAAATGAGGTCCGTTCAAAATTATATATATAGACCTGTTAACGCTCTAGCGGTCGCAATTTTTGTTTGATCGTTACGAAACTCAATATTTAACCGTTTTATGTAAAAAGACAGATCAAGTTCGTTAATGGCTGAAATCGGAATCGAGGGAGGGGGGGTTTAGGTGGGGGGGGGGTCGAAAATTCAAAATATCTCTGTTATTATGCATCGGATCGAAAACTTGTATAGAACCAATCTTATTGAAAGTTAAATTTACTATAAATATTGTTATATGCATTTATTCTCTATCTTGAATATTAACCGAGATATTTGCATTTTTATGAAGCCTGTGGTTCGGGTTAGGTCGGCCGTTTCCGTAACTGCTCGGCTCAGGTGGAAGCTTCTTTTAACCTTACCTTACCTTCGTTACTTTGTCAAATTTATGCAAATACGTTCTGATCATCCGCCCCCTCCCATTCTTTAGTTCTTGGACTACTAAAATTTGAGTTATTAAAATATAAATTATTCTTACAATTCAGAAGCCGTTTCAGTTGGGAATTTATTTTAATTAACTGAAAGATTTCTCATTACCGTTTGTATTTAAGCACAGTGGTGTTGTGTTACCAGTATGCAGATTTCTCTATTGTAAAACTTCACATGGGAAATCTGCTTAGTTTACGCAGCCCCTGCGTGACGGACTTTTTTATTTAGTTAATGTAATCATTAATGCTGCTTCGTTTAAAATATAACTTTTAACTGACTTTTATGTTGGCCTCATTAGTAAATTTATTGATTTTATTGTTGTTATAATTTTTTTTTAAAGTTTGTGACGTTGTTAGGTATTAACTGTGCTAAGTACTAAAGTGTGCTAACGTATAGTTGAGTTCATAAGACGTGAGACAGTGGCTAGGATGCGCAGTAGCAAAGAAGGCTATTGCGCATGCACCCGTCATCAGTCTGTTAACCATTCTCGTGAGCAACAGATATGTATCGGGCGTCCTGAAAACATTAGCCCTCAGTGTGTATGTAGTGTAGCTTGAAGATAAAATCTAACCCTATCTTGGTTATGTAGGAAGAAATGTCGATATAAATCCCTGCAAGGTCTTGCTCTAACCTCAAGTTAATACGTTGCAACAATTATTTTTGTTTTTAAAAAAAGAAATCGGTTTTCGATACTTGAATTTTAATATCGAAATACCGATATATCGGGGGGGGGGATATCAGGTAATAATTTAGATATTTTCTGGGGGAAATATTGATATTTTTTCACCATCCCTAGTGTACCTGTCAATAAGTCGCCATTTAAATTTAAATTGACAGTGATAGTGACATACATTCAAGCGGCGATGATAATGATGAGCCCTTAAGCGGCATTGAGGAGATGGCGTTGTCGTTTGACCAATTTTAAAGCAATTATATATATATATATATATAAAAAAAGTTAACTTGTTATATTTTATTTAACTTCTATTAATTTAGGTGGTAAATAAATTATTTTGATATTTTTTGAAATGTAATTTTGGTAAGAAAATTATCTGTAGGTTTTTAAAAAGTTATTTGTAAGTTTTAAGTATCACAAATCATTGTGTAATTTATAAAAAAAAAATTATCTTTACATTTTTAAAAATATATCTTTAAGTATTAAAAATAATTATCTGTAAGTTTATAAATTATCTTTAAGTTTCTAAACAAATATCCATAAGTTTTAAGTATAAATAATTATCTGCAAGTTTAAAAAAAATTTAAATAATAATGTCAAAATATTATTTATGTAAACTATGCAAGTATATGCAATTCCACTAACTTTCTATTATCACTAATCAATAATAAATTACGTTTTTTGTGCATTAAATAAATTATTATTTTATTTTTTTATTCATGTTTGATTTTTAATAATGTTTAATCAATGCTGCTTCTCATTTTCTGCACTATATTTTTATATAAATTAGGAAAAGTAGAACATATACTAGAGAAAGGTTAGACTGCAGGTACTCAGTATCGATACTTAAAGGGCTGGAGCAAGTGTACGGCATGCTGGCAAATATGTTCAGCTTGGGTAGTACACGTCCTCTCATCCCCACCAAGCCTACCACCCATCCCCACCCCCATGCGCCGACTGTCTCATGTCTCATGAACTCAACTATACCTGCTTCGCCGTATACCAGTCAACATAGTTTCAAGTTTCTAGTTTTATTAAACATTCTACTTGTTATCTTCCCAAAGGCCAAAATATCAAGATTGTCATGTTTTATTAGCAGATTTCCCTTAAGAAAAATCAGCTATTGAGGTCGTACTCATGACGCGATTTTCGAAATTTTTCTTCAAATGTCCATCGATCCTACCAAGGAGATGACGAAAATTAGGTCCGATCAAAACTGTGTATATATATATATATATATATATATATATATATACTAGCTCAGATACCCGGCTTCGCTCGGGAATTCATTTGAGGCTGAATGGTGATGGTATATTTTTGGCAAGGCTTTACTTTGCACAATATTTTGACATTTACCCGTTCCAGTGTTTAGGGTTAATACCCGTTGTTGGCATTTGTTAATAATAAAATTATCTTTTTATGTAAGACTTCACTGTCCTCCATATTGTCATATTTCCCGTCTCCTGTGCATTATGCATAGATTTGAATTATTAAGGAGAAAATATTGACATACATTTGAATTAATTTTTTCAGGTGAGGTACCTGGTTCATATTGAAAAGAAGTGTTGAGCAAATTTCTCTAAATAACAAAATAAACAACTTTTGTCATGTGCATATTTGCCGAAAATGCAATAGGATGTGTTGTTTAGGAATGTTTATATTAGGTGAAAAACCAATAGGAAACGAAATATCACTATTATTAATTTCAGGCCTTCCTTATAACTCCCACTCCTGCCCGTCCCTAGAAATGTTAGTATAGCTTATTATAATGAAGGCGTTAGTACTAATTCACATACCGAGTTTGGTTTAATTCGGTTGAGTCTTTAGTGCCAAATAAAATTGTGGACTCCCGCTTTAGTTTATAGCGTATAAATCATTTGTGCTTCCGTATACGGCAAAAGTGCATATAACAAAAGTTACTCTAAATAACAAAATAAACAACTTTTGTAATGTTTATATTAGGTGAAAAACCAATAGGAAACGAAATATCGCTATTTTAAATTCAGGCCTCCCTTACAACCCCCACTCCTGCCCGTCCCTAGAAATGTTGGTATGGCTTATTATAATGAAAGCGTTAGTGCTAATACACATACCGAGTTTTATTTATTTCGGTGGGGTCTTTTGTCCCAAATAAAATTGTTCACTCCCGCTATAGGTTTTAGCGTATATCTCGTTTATAATTCAGTATACGAAAAAAGTGTATATAACAAAAGTTACTTTAAATAGAAAAATAAACAACTTTTGTAATGTGCATATTTGCCGAAACCCCAATTTAATTAATTTCAGGCTTCCCTTATAACCCCCACTCCTGTTCGTCTCAGAGGATATTAATATAGCCTAAAGTCTAAGTTTGGTTAATAGTAATACACATACCAAGTTTCATAAAATTCTGTTCAGCCGTTTATGCGTGAAAAGGTAACAAACAAACAAACACACACGAAAGAAACAAAATGCAGTTATGGTGTCTATGACATGTGAACCGAAAAGTTATCGTGAAATTTCGAGAAAAAAATCAATGTACAGACAGAGGTTACAATTTTATATATATATATATATATATATATATAGATATATTTGTCTGTCACCTCTCTAGCGGTCGCATTTTTTAACATATCGTTACCAAACTTGATATATAATCGTTTTATACAAAAAGAAAGATCAAGTTCGTTAACGGATGAAATTGGACAAGGGGGGGGGGTTTAGAGGGTGAGAATGTCGATAATTCTTAATATCTCCGTTATTATGTGTCGGATCGAAAAAATTTTATAGAACCATTCTTATTGCAAATTTAATCTAATATAAATATTGTTTTGTGCATTGTTTGACTATCTTGATTATTAACTGAGATATTTGCATTTTTTAGTTTTTGGTCTTCAGTAAACCCCCACTCCTACTCATCTCATATTAACAATATCCCATTATGTTATGAAACACTTTATTTAAAGCTTAAATACCAAATATTGTTCTCATAGAACTTTTAATTTTTGAGATAAATACAAAAACGTGACGCACGTGGGAAATCTGATTAGTTAGCCCCTGTATGGTATTGGGTCCTGGACAATGAAATGATTTGAAAGATGACACTTAAATATATTCCCTACATTCTAGGCGCCTCAGAAAAACAGGTATTTACCCAGCTCCAGCTGACGCCTAAAGTTGACATTTTCATGCTACTTCATGGCACTATGGGATATACTTTTTTTGCCGACAACAGGCTAATATTGCTACATAAATATATGGAGTCAAATATATTTTGGTTTTGTTATTTATTTTAGTAATAGAAAATTCGTGAGTAAGCCATGTGGGTTTTGTTGCGAGTTTCGCCATGTTTTTGGCGTACATAATTTTTGTTCTAAGATTCTAACACCGTAACTAAATGGAATATCAAAGGAACGTTTTTCCTATATTGTATCATTTTTGGAGAAGGACGTATTTACATAATGATCTGGCGGTCGAGTGAAGGAGAAAACAGTAACAGGCTGTTTACTTATGTATATTTTAATTCTTCTTAAGACAATTTTAATTATAATCAAATCATATCTAAAAGTAGTGGTATTAGTATGTAAATTGGAGTTAGTATTTTTGTGGGGAGTGGAGGGGACGTTCTCTTGGAAAATTAGGAAATTTATAACTTAAATAGGGGAATTTTGGAGCATTTTCAGACTTTCGCCTCATTTGCTATAAAGGCATATGTATATACAAGATACTGTATTTAGATTAATTTTGAGATAGGCCGTAATTAATATACCCTGAAAACCTCTCACAGACCATACCACTACTGTAAAAATCATGTGTAGAAAACAGATACCTGCAAAAACATTTTATTTCAGTAGATTTTCCTAGATGGGAAATAGGTATTGAGGTTCTGCTCATTCAAAACTATAGTCGTCTCCCAATTCTACTTAGTTTTGTCGGAAATAATTTCCATTAATTTCACTTTTTGAGGCAAATGACTATTAAATAAAAATAAAACGTTCTTCTGGTAAAATTTGTATTCACTCTACAAGTTTCACTCACGTGGGTATCTCTTTAAGTGCATAATTATGACATATTACCCTCTGTCACATTACATGTTTCAAATTGGGCATTCCGCTTCAGGGTCGTCAGTATTGGGCAGAAGTTGAGTGTGTCTATTTCCCATGTCCTCTTTTCACGACACACTATAATTTAACTGCCTGTAAAGGAAACAAACTTGAATGAAACACGGTATTTGAATTACCGGTTACTCAATGTAGACTTTAGACTACAATAATACGTATACGGCCGAAGTAGAGTTAGAGTTTTAAGGCCCAAATATAAAATCCTGGATAATTGACGTTCTCCTTGATTTGTTTTTGGCAAATAAGAACAAACCAAATATTGTTCATTATTTCATTTAGAGCAATTAATACTATATTGATCTTTTATGTGTGGTAAGAGGAAAGCTTATAACTTAAGTCAAGAATTAAAATGTTTTTTTTTCAGTTAAAGTCAATAGAAAGAATGTACCCGTTAAACTTTCAATCACGCGGCTTGTGTTGGACTGAATGCAGCAATTTTATGTTAACACTTTCAGTAACATAGTAGTAATTTATTTATTGATATTAACGTCCACTTTTTGCAACTAAGACTAATTGGGACGGGTTATTTACAGGTTACCACCCTTTTCAAGCCAGGGCGGGACTAAGAGTTTTATTTAATGAATTCCGTCACTAAATAAATTTCTATTGCCCAGGCGAAAATCGAACTCGCCACTCAAGGTTTTACCTTGTGAGGTTAAGGCCAACGCTTTAACTCACATGGCTTACCTGTGTTAGTAGTAATTTATCACGTAACGACTGATTCCCAGCTTAAATATTACGAGTTGCAATAAAGGAGAAACATGGGATTGAATATTAAATATGATGTCAAAAATGAAGATTGCAGTCACTTGATGCTCTAATTGCCGCCATTTTAGCAGATTTCCCGTTTAGTAGAATTTTTGTTTAGTCGTTACCAAACTCGATATATAAGTCGTTTTATGTAAATAGAAAGATCAAGTTCGTTAATGGGTGAAATCGGACCAGCGGGAGGGGGGGGGTTAGTGGGGGAGAATTTCGAAAATTCGAAATATCTCCGTCGTTATGCGTCGGGTCGAAAAATAGTATAGAACCAATCTTATTGAAAATGTAATTTTCTATAAATGTTGTTATATACATTTTTTCAATATTTTGATTATTAATCAAGATATTTGAATTTTTTAGTTTTCGGTCGTCAGTAAATCGCCACTCTTACTGATGTCGTATTAACAATAAGCTGTTATATTATGAAGCACATTGTTTGTACCCTAAATACAAAATATTGTTCTCGTTAAACTTTTACGTTTTTTGATAAATGCAAATATGTGACGCAGGTGGGAAATCTGTTTAGTTAACGCATCCCTACGTGATGGACTTTTATTTCATCTCCACCAAAAGCACTATTTATGTTTCGTTTAAAAATAAAATAACTCGAAAAGGGATCATATTGGACCAGGAGGAGTAGAGTTTTAGAAGAGGGATGAAATGAAAAGCTGTAAATTTCACCGAAGTCTTAAGTTATTTTCTACAATTATACATTTCGCTGTATTCTGCGATTGAAATAAATGTATATTTTAGCAGATTTCCCTTAAGGGAAATCAGCTATTGAGGTCGTACTCATGACGGGAGTTTCGAAAAATGTCTTCAAATGTCCATCGATCCTACCCAGGAGATGACGAAAATGAGGTCCGTTCAAAATTATATATATATATATATATATTTGTCTGTTAACGCTCTAGCGGTCGCAATTTTTGTTTGATCTTTACCAAACTCGGAATTTAATCGTTTTATGTAAAAAGGAAGATCAAGTTCGTTAATGGCTGAAATCGGACCAGTGGGAGGGGGGGGGTTTAGAGGGGGGATTTTTGAAAATTCGAAATATCTCCGTTATTATGCGTCGGATCGAAAAATTGTATATAACCAATCTTATTGCAAATTTACTATAAATATTGTTCTATACATTTATTCTGTATCTTGAATATTAACCGAGATATTTGCATTTGTATTCTGCGTGTGGTCACCAGTAGGCTATGTTTGGACTTTCCGCCGAGAGCTCTGGCGGCCGTTTCTATAACTATTCGTCCCTCGTGAATAGGTTTAGGTTAGGTTAACTGTTTTTTGGGGCTAGAAACTACTGGGTTTTTACGCCCTAAATAATGTTTTAGGTTTAGAGGTTTCTTACTACTACAGTTGTTATTAGGCAGATTTCTCTATTGTAAAACTTCTCGTGGGAAATCTGCTTAGGTCACGCAGCCCCTGCGTGACGGACTTTTTTCGTTGATAGCCTTGAGTAAACCCCTTCTTCTCCTCAATCGATTTTAGCAGATTTTCCTTGAGGGAAATCAGCTATTGAGGTCGTACTCACGACGTGATTTTCGAAAAATTTCCTCAAATTTCCATCGATCCTACCCAGGAGATGGCGAAAATGAGGTCCATTCAAAATTATATATATATATCTATTATATTATATATAGACATATATTTGTCTGTTAACACTCTAATGGTCGCAATTTTGGTTTGCTCCTTACGATACTTGATATTTAATATTTTTATGTAAAAAGAAAGATCAAGTTCGTTAATGGCAGAAATTAGACCAATTGGAGGGGGGAGTATTAGAGGGGAAATTTCGAAAATGTGAATTATCTCCGTTATTATAAGTCAGATCGTTTTCAGCCTTCAGTAAACCCCCACTCCTACTCATGCCATATCAACAATAAGGCTGTTATTTCAGGAACCACTTTATTCTAATCTTATATACAAAATATTGTTTTCAAGAGACCTTTATTATGCGAGATAACACAAATTCGTTGTGTCATCATCATTAAAATCAATTAAAGTTTTACGTTTTAACTCGAAAATGTTTATTTGAGCTATACCATACTCGATATTTAAACGTTCTCATCAACACTAAAGATCTTATTTGTTATTAGCTGATATCGGACATGGAAACAGAGCTCACACAAATTGAATGATGGGAATGGCATGCGAACTGTAGAATTTGCTATGCATGGGGATACGAAAATCGTGACTACTATATTTCCTCACCAGGAGATTATCATTGAAACTGAATGGCCAAATTCGGAACCAAAAATGTTGTTGAGTGTCGGAAGACAAATTCATTATGTGCTTGAAGCTAGTGGTTGGTTGTGAAGGCATACATACTGAATAATGTCTGTATGTGGGCTTTTGGTTGTCATGTGTGTTCATCCTTTATATTTATTTGTCTTTTGCGTGCCTATTTATATTAAAATATGCATATTATTACTTGTTTTAAAAACCTTTTTTTCTTTCTTTTTTTTCAATCCAATAGAAACTGTGTTTTATCACAAAGTTTGGAGTCCATGCAGTACTGCCGAATAATAGTAAAAAAATTGTTTTCTTACATTTTACTTAACAAGTCTAAGAGCAAAGTTTCTATGATATAGTATTTTCAAAACAAATATATAGTTTATGCTTTTCATGCTACCTAATCCCCTATCAGAGATACAGTTAAGACTTCTAAATGTTCCTTGAGTAAAATAGTGACCTGTGTGAAATTGCAAGGGCAACTCTTGATAGATAAAACTAACCTTGCGATGTCAGATAGTACTCATTTGTTTCATTGCATTTATGAAGGGTTCAAGGATGTCTTCTAGTCCTAATGTCATTGAATCTTCACTTTGTAGAGCTCCATTGTTGTTCAGCATGAGTTTTGAAAAGGCTGCTGGTTAATCAAACCCTCATTCAATTTTTTAGTAGGGAATAGCTGAAGGAAATAGGAGAAATGTAACATTTAGAATGTTGAAGCTTGGGATGATTTGACTTTTTGCTGCTGCAGGGATTAAAAAAAATAGTTAAGTGGGTAGATAATATAGAAATGGTAGAAACAGAAAAAGGCTGACACAGTGGTGGAAGCATGGCCCATACACTAAGGACTTGAATAGAAATCAGACCCCTAAAGTGAATGTTTCCAGTATTACTGAATTAGTTAGGCGTAGTAGATTTGACATGGTCCTATTCACCAACAGCATCATCACGAAATAGGAAATGTTTAACTCTTTTACAAAAATATGCCATAATAGCTCCACATAAGGTGAAATTTGATTTCAACCACTAGGAATTTCATTACTATAAATTTAGTTAGTCACTCTTGTAAGATTCTAATAAAAATTATATTCAGATAAGCAAATAGAACTGTTAGAAATGATTCTAAATTATATAAAAATATGTAGGTATTGGTAAGAGTATCGATTGTGTGTGTTTCTTCCTTCCTGTATTGTACATTGATGTACCTTGTGGTTGTAGATATTGTTCCACAATAAAATGGGTCAGCCAAGTGCTTTTAGTTACTTATAAAATGTGTTAAAAACCTTATTTCCAAGAAGAACAGTCAGCTGAAGCTGAGCACACTGATAATTAATTTGGTTTCTGAAATATACTGCTCAAAAATGAATAGGGATATTGGTTATTTTTTCTTATCCTATTAATTTTAATTAAATTGATCTTAATTAAATTTCTTTTTTATGTGGGAAAAAGACAATAATTTCTAATAAATATTAATGATATTTATAATAAAAAAAAAAAAAATATATGCTAGGCCCCATACATACCACAAAGCAGCCAATATCCCTATTCATTTTTGAGCAGCTTAGTATACTTACCTGTTTATATCACCGACAGTACACTATTTACACATTGAATTGAGTTAGGAAGACAGTATAAGGAAAAACAGACATAAATGTTTAGGTTTTGAAGACTTGAAAAAGGTTTGTAATCGTACTTATTAGACTAATACCTTGACATCAAAGGGGAAAAAAATCAAATACGTTTTAGGAACAAAAGATTATTTTCATTGTGCTAAAATAATGTTACATCTTACAAGAGACTTGAACGGATAATAAATATTTAAAAGAAAACAGTTGCAGTTTTTGTTTTATACTCAGGAGCTATAAAATATTAATATGGAAAGTTAGAAAAGGTAGGATCAGAATAAATAATTTAAGGTATTGAAATTTGCTCAGGCCTTCATGATTTAACTTAAAGATATTTTTGATTGATTGCATAACAGTATCGTAAAAAGGATTTCAAAATTGAAAAAAAAAATAACATTGAAATTCTATTAGTTCCTATGATGAAGTAAGCAAATGCATAAATTGAAAATTATTGTTTGCAATGTTATTTGTAAAGTAAAATAATTGCAGATGTAAAACAAATAAACATAGCTCTTGTGAGAAAGTTTCATTAACAAGAGAAAGAGCCATGTACAACTAGATATTAGGAAATAATTATTAATCAAATTTTCACGGGAGAAAAGAAGAAAATGAAGAGGGTCATAGGGTGAGGACATGAAGTATTTTGCATTGCCTTCTGCATCTGACCACCCAACAATAAAGGCATCATGATGAAATTCCATTCATACCAATAGAGGTGTGAGTGAAGGAAATTACATATACTTAATAATAGTTATACCTATCATTAACAGACCATTGTCAATTCCAAATTTGAATGTAATGACATCCTCTGAACTTTAATTAATTTTCCAAATGAATCATAGAATGGTTTTGTTTTAGGATATCAGTAATCATGTTTGTTAATTTGCATTTTAAGTTGTGTTAAAATATTTGAATTTAGCAGCCAAATATTCAATTGAATTATTTTTCTTATTTTTTGACTGACATTGTTGAGAGGGCTGTGTCAGTGTGTCCAATTAAAAGCAAGCATTTTCACTTTGTATGTATAGTACTTAATATTTCAAATCAGCAGTAAACCTCTTAGAGTCTAATAATAAAACAAAACAAATTTTCGTTCAAAGGGTAAAATTAAAAAAAAAAAAAAAAATATTACTTTTATGCATCTCAATAAATAATATAATAAGTGTCTTGTAAAAAAAAAAAAAAAAAAATGTATTTTAATTAGTTTCAATGGCTGTGATCAGTCTCCCTTGGCATGGAAAAAATATATGCAATACATGATATCCTACTAATATAAGCATCTGAGTTTTAACGATTTTAATTACTATACTGGTTCCTGTATACTCATCATAACAGTGCTATGGTACTGGTATACTTAGTTCGAATTACTGAATTAAAATTTTAAAAAATATGGTTTCTGGTTGCCATGTTTATAAATAATGTTCGGAAATCAAATATTTATTGAGTTTTGGTTCAAGTATTCTTTGAATGTATATATGGCCTTAATATCTAAGAATAATTATGTATAATCTTTGGATACTAAAGGAGAATTCAGGCATTGAAGCTAAAGATGTTTTCACCAAGGGATGTTTTATTACTATCCATGATATATTAAAGGCACACACACTCACACACATACACAAAATTCAATTTGTACTTAAAAATTAGGAACCTTTCTTTTGATTTTCTTTTACCCATTGGCTCGGAGACATAATAAATCAATAAATATATAGTCATACGATAAATGTTCTAATATATATTATACAAATTTGTTTATATAAATGCTACTGATGATATCCATAGGAGTTTATGGGCATATTAAGTTATAACAACAGTTCACTACATTTTTACATACCAGGTACATTAGCATCAGGAACTTATGACAGGCATATTCAATAGTAGAATAAATAGTACAATCAAGGTATTTTCTTTTTTTCTTCTTTAACGAGCAATATTACAGGAAAAGTACAATCATTTATACTTAATACCCATATTTAATTTCATGTGTTACAAATAAATAAATATATTTTATATTTTTAATTATTTACATTCAATTGCATTAAAAATCCAGCTGTGATTAGTACTAGTCTTCAAAATATATCTAGCCCTATCACTTGAAGTTAGGTTATTCTGCTATCATTTTTGACAAAAGTCCAATGGAAAATTTATTACATAAAAATATGTGATCCATGTGCCTTTTGATGTACTTTATACACACATACATACATACATATATATATATCTATAAGTACATATATTGTTTTTTTTTTGCAACTGTTTATCATAATAGATAATTTTAACTTATTCTATAGGAACTAGAGACATATTCAGTACAAGCACCAAATTGTTATACATATACCCTATATGTTACAAAGAAAAATAAATTATAAAAATAAATATAGCTAATTATTAATTAAGCAAATGATATATTTAACCACTGTGCAACTGTGAGTAAGCTGAGTAAATTGCAAATCAGTATAAATGAAAAGAAAAAAGTACTAAACCAATTAAATAAGAAAATGTTAATACTCTATGTAGAATAATAATTTATCACAGATCATCCATAAATCAAATATTAAGAATGCGAGGTTAAGAGGAAGAATCTATTTCTCTAAAAATTATGTATTAATTTTTATATTAACATATAAACTTGTCTTGGCTTCTATTAAATATTATAAATAAATATCAGATACAATCTAATAGATTTATTGTTTTATTATCTCTCTGCCCATAGGCCTATTTTTTTTTCTTTCAGCATGAAGGGTTCAATGATAGAAGCACCCTTGATTGTTTTTCTTAGAAATAATATTATTAACTTAAAAAAAAAAAACAAAAAAAAAACTTAAAATACTAACACTTTCTATTTGCAAGTTATAAATGAAAAATGGAATTAATTATGGAATTACACTTTGAATGAGAGGGAGATTTTTATTAGTTAACTGTGTTTTAAAAATGTAAAAAAAAAATCTAAAAAGTTTATTTAAAAATTATTTTTTTCTGTTACTAATATCTGTGTTTCTCCTCCATTTTTTTTGTGTACTGTTCTATTAGGTGTACATTCTGTTGCATTGTTTATACTGGTAGAATTATATTCTTTTTTACCAAAGATTATTTATTTATTTTCTGAAAATGTTTTGTACTTAAAGTCATACAAATATAATTCAGTTATTTTGAAATTTCATTTAATTTGGATTAGGAATGAGAAGAAGGAAATTACAACACAAGTTTCATTTGAATTTTTATAATATACTCTTACTATTTATGGAAGAATTACCACCCAGAAAATGAAATCAGATAATCGTAAAAATGTAAAACTGAACAAAATGTGGTAAAGATAAATTATCATCTAACCACCTTTAAAGAATATTGCTGCCACTGTTCTCTACTTCCAACTAACTTTGTGAACATGGAAAATTATTCAAACCTTTTTCATTATTGTATTATATTCCCAAATAGGTAACATAATAGTAACATAAAGTGGACATTAATAAATTGTATAAAGTTGGAAATTAATAAATTGTATAAAGTTGGACATTAATAAATTGTATAAAGTTGGATGTTAATGATTGCTTACCATTGATTAAGAAACATGTATGATGAAAAACAAGATTAATATTCATTCAACCTATAATTATAGCTACCACCTAAAGAATATGTGTTTTCAACAAGGATTATGGGATATACAATGTTAATATTACATAATGGAGTGGAGAGGGAGGGGGTGAAGATTTATATGCACTCAGAATGTCGACATCACATTCCACAAAATTCCAAGCTAGAACATTCATTGCACACTGGGATTGGCATACTGGAATCTTTTAAACTCTGGGCCAATATTTAAAAACACAAATTTACAGCTATTAAAAAATATATTTGAAATTGAATATGAGTTCTAAGAGAGGAGCAGAGAGGAAGCCAAATCTGCTTCAGGAAGAGAAATAATATTGTAGAGTTTCAAAATGTCTACTTGTGTTGTAAAATAGTTTTTGTTTTATTTCACTAATTATAAGCAGGTATGTATAGTAGAATATGCACAAAAACAAAAAAAAAATAAGAAAACATTTTTTTTTTCTTCTCAATACAGTGTACATATTTTTATATACTGGAACATTTTATACAAATGTAAGCATCTTAGCCAATTATAGTTACTTTACCTTTTGCCTCATATCATGCAAGGACAATTTACAGTGTAAGATCGTACATTTTTATTTTTGAAATACTATTGAATTTTAAATTCTGACATATTTTTCATACTTTTTATTTTTTATCATTGAACTTGACAGGGGTGTTAAACGTATGAAATAAATATTTCTATCTCCCATTGATAGAGATCTTATATAATTCATATTTCATTTAAAAACAACAAATTTCAATTTATTCAAGAAATAAAGAAGTCAGTCTTGACAGAAATGCTTGGAAGTAAGGAAGAAATTTGACAGAAATGTCATAATCAAATGGAATTATAACAAATAGTTGAAAAGAGTTTTTTAAATGATTTAAATATAATTCTAAAATGTAAAAAGTTACAAACAGTATATATAAAAAATAAGGGAAAAAAGAAATTTATTAAAACATTTATTTTCAGTGTCTATGTTTTTTTAACCATATATCTTTCTATTTATGATAGCAATTAAAATTCATTAATTGTGACTTCCTCTAAATTTAATAATTTTTATATAATATATTTCTTTATTTAAATATTATATGAATTACTTTATATTCCAGTAATTTTGGATTCATCTTTGCACAGTGGTTTCTAGTATTATAATTTGATACTAATTGTTTCTCTCAAGTTATAATCTGAAATAATTAATTGTCTAACTATTTGATTAATTTATTATTTAGAACTGCAATTACAATTTAACTACATTAAACTCAATATTTAATAAGTCTGTGGCAGTGAACGTTATGAAATTCTGATTGTAGTTTTGTAAATCAATCAAAATTCAAATGAAAGAAACTAAAAAAAACAAAAAAACTCTTATAATTGCATAAAATGATCAAAGATAATTATAAGTTGGTAAAGACAAGTATAAATGTATTTTCAAAGTTAATGAGTAAAGAATTCAGCCAAATACAATTTTTTATGAATATCTTAATTACTTGTTAAGTAAACAACCTAATATCAAATAAAAAAGTAAAGCCATTATTGTTTCAATATTTAACGTTTATTTTCTTTATATAATTTGAATTTTATTGAGGAAAGGAAGATTCATTTCGTTCGATCTGTCTAGTTTTGGAAAATGAACTCATCACTTTATCAGTTTGAAAATAATATATATATATATATATATATATATATATATATATATATATATATATATATATAATTTGGATTCAAGACATAACACATTTTTTAATTTCTCAGCTATTGATTGTGTTCATACCAACTCTTGGCATAATATTGTTGAAATAAAGAAATTATCTAAACATTAATTGATGACCATTCACATTTAACATTGTATTATTAATAAGAGATGTTCATATAAAAAAATATGAAAACTGGAACTAAGAAATTATTGTCTCTTTATGTATTTCTTAATTTTACATTTATTTTCTGTCTAGTGCTTGGAAAATAATTTCCAAAAAAAGAGGCTTGATTTAGTTAGCTGCTTTAAAATTTTCTAGTCAATGCATTTTTAGTTTTTAATGAATTATTATTTTTGTTATTAGGAAATAATAACCATTTAATCAGAAAAGCCAAAAACAAACATTACTCAATATTTCTTATTGATAAAATAAGTTTAAGACTGTTAGGGAATCTCATGTTGTTATTGTATTAATGGAATGATTATTGAATAATTCAGAACTTATGATAAGTATTACTTAAACAGATTTGACGGTTGAAAATATGATGGTTCAGAATTAATTGAATTGAATTTTTATTGAAAATGTTTGTAGTAAAAATACCATTGATGTTTAATGCTTTACTTTGTGAAATTTTACTAATTCATTTTTATTTGACAATGATTTGGCAAAATCATATGCCTTACTTCTTTTTAGAAAGTTCAGATAAAACATGGCAAAATAAGAAAATTTAAGTATATAATGTGATGCATCAGTTTATGAAACACCAAGTCTTATCTTCTTCATTTTCATCATATACATGATAAGTAGTTACTCATTATGCAGTTTTCTATTGAATGCATAGGGCGTAAGATAGATAATTTGCCTATAACATAATACACATTTATGTACATAAAAGCACACCATGAATTATATTGTAGCCATTCACATAATTGTTGCTACACAAAAGAGATCCTTAAATGTTAAAAATATATGTTCAATATTGAAAAGTAACACACAAACAACAACAAAAGATTACAATAATCACAAAATACAAGCACTTTTTTTTTATAATTTTTTTTTATAGTTTTTTAGAATAACACATAACTATAATTATCAATACAACTAATAAATAATTTTTCTTGTATATATTTTATTTGTAAACATTACAATGAATATAATCACCTGATTATGATACAATTCATGGGCTATATAATTTTATTGGTTGATTTTGCTAAAATTTTTAAACAATTGTTCAACTTCTTTTAAATATATGATGTCTCAGAATAAAGATACTAATGGAATTTGGCTGAGTAATAAACAGAATCATCCAGTGCCAGCAAGTGAGAATGAATAATTGAGAAGATTGGCTCTGCAAAGAGAATGGTAGGAAATTTATATTTTTTGTTGGAAATCTCTCTGTAAAAGGTAGCGCAAAAGATGTTTAAAAACACAGTTAAAATTGGCAAATATTTAACAAAATGAAAGTAATTGAAAACGATTATTCTCATACTTGCTGCACTAGTTTTTTTTTGGAATTTATGCTACTATTAGTGAACTTCATATGAGCATTTAAATAAAAATTGAACGCAGTAAACATTAAATGAGAGAACATAAAGTCCACTAAACCAAAAAACAAATATGTATTAGACTGAAAGAAGGAGTAAGCACAAAAACAGTAAACAAATTTTAAGGGACTAATAACGATAAAACTTAATTATACCTAATCAATATAAATTTTATTTAAGTGTTAGTATAATGTATGAGGACTGTTTTATTTTTAATTTACTCTTAAACAAGCACTAATTAACTGAGATTTAAATTAATGTTACTTTCCAAAAATTACACAATAAAATATTTTAAATCAAATATTCAAAATTTAACATTATCAAATCTCATTCCTTAACCCTCTCTAATAAAATCATATTTCAAATTTTACATTATCGCATAACTAACTATAGTACTAAGAATTAATAACTTCCATTAAATATTTCATCTCTTTTAATAAAACATCTGTTTTGATTTTGTGCAATTAAACAAATAAATATATCAATTACTAACATATAAAAAATAATAAACATGTAAAATAAATAAATATTGCCTAGTTACCTAATACCTGAGTTGGTAAATTTTGATTAAATTTTAATTTTGATTTTTGGTTTATTCCATAATACTAACAAAATTATTGATTCAATTCTCAACATAACATGTGCTTTTAGTTATAACCTTTTTCTCTCTTTTATCAAAATGTTTGACATTTTGTTGTTTTTTTTTTCATTACTTAAATGAATATATATATTAAATACATTTGTTTTCCATACTCAAATTCCTGATTAAAGAACATAATAACTAAATTAAGTAATAAATAAATAATATAAATGAGTTGTTTTTGATTTCCAAAATGACATAACATCAATATAAACAAAATAATTTAAGAGAATAGATTAACTAAATAATAAAGCATCTCTTAATTGTTGTTGTAGAGAAAATCACACTTCATCACATGGTAGCATGAGTAAGGCAAAGTGTGTATATCGGTTTACGAGTGAATAAAATAAAATTGGAGCAGAACTTTGTATCAGTGTTCAAAGAAAAGCTGTGAATTTGGAACACTTGTTCAGAATTTTTCTTGTATAAACTAGAAAGCTGGAAAGATTACTGGGAATCTTTTAAATATCTTGATGCTTAATCAGAAGATAAGTATTAAATTGATTCTTAACAAATAGCTCATTGTACCTATAATATACATATATATTACATATTAACCCTTATTTTCTTCAAGGGCAAATCATATAATCCTTTTATTCTCATGACTTAATCTATAAGGTTCATTTCTCTCATTTCATAAGAAAATAACAGTAGTGTAAGAACATTATGGACCATAAATATTTGTACAGATTAAATTCCCTGACATTTTCAAAGGAGGTAGATGTCTATCATGATAAATTTTAGACTTCATTACTCCTAATATTTTTGTTGATTATATATAAAAATGTTTCCATTATAAAATCTACCCTTAAATGGTGTTGTAACCATATTATACTTTTTCCTATTTATCTAATATGTCTTAAAACACAACATATATATTCTCTAATATAAATATGTAGCAAATCAATAAAACTAATATTAAGGAATCAAATGCAATTAGTTAACCTTTTTTTTATATTTCTGAACTTTTATTATTTAATAAAATTTACCTCTTATGAATATTTAGATAATATATCATTTTCTAGATAAATTTAAGCTTTGGAAATTCAAATATTTTTCTAACTGACATTTCATGTATCAACATTTCAACAAAATACAATAACATATGCTAATAACCTAATAAAAGTGTTAGAAAGATATTTGATTTCTCATGATTACCCTAACAGTTTGGCTTAATTGATCTATGAAATTAATATGTATACAGTTTTTAGTTCATGGATATTTATAAAATATGTCATAAACAAGAATATAGGCAAGTGACTTTGTGAGTTTGTTTTTTACTTGGACTACTATACACAATTAAAACAAATACACAAACTCACGAGGACTCTATCCAAGAAAGATATAAATACGCTATTGTACTGAATGTGCGACCCTGAGACAGTAAGGACTATTGTTTTGACTGTAAGTCCAGTAAAGAATATTTTTCATTATACATTTGAGCAGAAATTATTTTAAGGTCCTTAAAATGACAAAAATTATGTTCTTAGAGTATCAAGGCTCAATAGGAACTTTTGTAAATATCACCAATTAATCTAATAGTTAACTATTACAGGACCACCAAAACCACATACTTGAAATATTTAAGAATCGCTAAAAGGATTCAGTCTTATAAAATATAAGTTACATTTCAATGTGGATTATTAATTCTTCTCATTGAAGCATTTATCATTTTGGTAAATGCAACATTTATAAAAATATTTTCTATAATACATACGAAAATTAATTCATATTCTACTAACGTATTTTGCAAACTACCTTGAATGTATATTTATATGTATATTTTTTTTAAAGAAGCGACACATTTCATGCTTGAAACATGCAAGTACGCATAGTTTTATTTTATATCTTTATTATTTAAATATTTACTTTATTTATTCATATATATATATTTATACAAATGCATCAACAAAACATTGAATATTTTGTTGTTTTACCAAAAAGAAAATGCTAATTTAAATAATAGAACACTTATATAATTTGCTATGAAATTCTAAAAACATTTTCTCTCATAGACCCATTCCTTTCATTATTTTAACTCAGGAACATCACAGTTTTAGCTCCTCTATTTGCCTAATTATAATAATATACTTTTCCTTTATTTATATTTGTAATAAAATAGGAACATTTTAAATGATCCTTCCCAAATTGCTATTTGACAGCACATATGATAGGCCATTTTCTTGTCCAAGGAAGAACAGAAAGTTGTAATATTAAATTTGCTAATGAGCGAGGTATGGTTTTTTTTATTCATGAAGTATTAGCAAATTTAATGTAATTAGTTTAACTGGTGTGTATTTTAATACTCAAGGAACTTAACAGGTAAGCAATGGGTTAACAAGAACAAGCAAAATGTAAGAAAAAAAACTTTGCATGTGCATCTTTTAAGCTGACAAAGGAAAAAGGACAAGCACATTAAAAAAATCCTCATTTAGAAATGATATAATAAAACTTTCTCATTTTTCAAAATTGTTGAGATAGAAGAAATTCTCTTTTAATATTGAAAACTAACATTCCTTCTGATTATTAATTACATCGTAAAACTCGTAGTTTAAAATAAACATTAACTCTTTCTATAAATGCACATACAAAATTTCAAAATACACAAAATATGAAATCACAGGCACATTGAAGAAGACTACATGAGTATATCAATTTCCTTCAGAAACTTCTTTCTTTAGGATTATTTCTATATATCCAGGAACATATTTATTTTTGTTTAAACTTAATAAGTAATGAATCACAATAATGGTGGCTAACATTTGGTTGCTTGTCAAACAGCACTTTTGGTAAGGAAGGCCTCAATATTTAATTATACGAAAAATGGACTATGTTGGGGTTAATTTAAATGATGCTGTGATTGGCTTGTTGAGTCTTTCTTTAACAGGAAGGAATACCAAGGAAGATAAAAATGTGCTGGGTGAGTTTGCTCCATATGCTTTGTCTTCAAGGACAAAAGGCTGCATCATGAAGTTTCCAAGGTTACTGGGAACGGCAAAAGATGCTGGTATATGGGAATTATTAGCAATTTGAAGTAGGGCATCTCTTATAATTTGTAAATAATCTATGTGCGGTTCATCTACTTTGTGTTCATTTTTTATATGCTCTGAATATATTTCGACATGTGGTGTAACAAAGGAGCATTGGTTGCACTTAAGACATGCATCAGTAGATGGGCTGATGGTTGTTTTTGAATCACTGGCCTCCTCAAAATTATTGTCATCTTTAGTTGAAGGTACTCTTCTATTATCTATTTCATCAAAATGAAATAGTTGAGTAGCATCATTAAACTGAGTTGTATCTTCTTGAGTTTTCTTTAAAGTGAATGTTGGGGAATTGTGCTTTAACGCTAAATGTTTTTCAAGAGATTCATTATTATCTAATGCCATTGAACATACAGGACAACGAGTGTCTTGAGTTTCTGGCATGGGTGGCAAATGTGTTCTTTCATGTACTAGGAGAAGAGCTAAAACTGTGCATGAAAAAGGACAGTATGTGCACTGGTACTGTTTTGGAGTTGCTCTGTTAAGAAATGTTGGCAGAACTTCATTATTAGGATCAGATGTACTCGGACCACCATCATTAATTGGCATTTCTGGAATATAATTTCTATATTGTGAGCTAAAGTACAAATCTGCTTTCTTGCTGGAGTCATTCACCGATCTCTCATTTTTGCTCCCATTTTGCAATTGTACTTCCCTCCACTTATCTTTTCCTTCCTCTCCATGGTCATTTAGTAAATGGGCCCTTAACCACTTAGCACTACGAAACCTTCTATTACAAATAGTGCATACTTCTGTAAAGTGGCTAAAATAACGATGGGTCAGTTCATTATCATTAGGTCTTAATGCAATATCCATATTTGATACTGGTACTTTCATATCAGATCCTATTTGAGGAAGGAATGCTTCCTCAACAATACCATGAGAGTTTTGTTTGTGAACTCTTAGAAAATATTTACTGCAAAGTTCTTTATTGCATATGTCACAAACAACTCCTCCAATATGTGCACCATTTTCAATTGATATTCCGTGCATTCTTTGCATATGAGTTTTCATGAAATATTTATTACATAACTCCTTTTTACATATTTCACAGAAGCTACTTGTAGGTGTATGCATAACTTGTCTCTCAGATGAAACTACAGATTGTGGATTGATCTCCTGGGATTCATTTGCAATTTTTAGATTGATTTTAGGTTCAGTTATAGCATGCTTTTCTGTGAAATGCTGCTCTAAAAGATTTATATTAGAAAACTGTTTTTGGCATTTTGTGCATTCTAACTTTGTGTTTTGATTATTTTGGCAATCTTCATAAAATGAATTACTTATATCTTCAATTAATGAAGCATGGTCTCTAATAATATGATTTTCTAGTGCAGAAATTGACCCAAAATCATGATTACAAACATCACACATATAATTTTCAAAAGGTATATGTTGATTAAGTTTTAGAAGCATATTATTCATTTTTTGTATTTCGGAAGCGGAGTTTTTCTTCTGACATCCTATTTGTTCTTGCTCCTGAATGCAATGATTTGTTGTTTCTACATGTCGATGGTTGCTTAACTCCATTTGTGGTTTGGTTACGTGGTTTTCTATTGAAGAGTAAACTTTTACTGAGTTACACTGCATTGGTTTTTCAACTTGTTTTTCATTTTTATGAAGTTGGTCATGATGAAGCTTCATTGAATAATTATCAGAAAAATTAATATTACATATACTACACTTATATACACTTTCTGGTTCAATCTGATTTTTATTGTTCTCTCTTAGGATTAAATTTAAAGGCATTGGTTGATTAATTTTGCAAGAACTGTTATTCATTTCTTTAATTTTTTCATCTTTTTCAGGAAATGGGATTCCATGACATTTTTGCTTGTGAACACGTAGAAAATATTTGTTGCAATATTCCTTACAACAAATGTCACAGAATGCACTACTGTTAGAATTTGATAATTTTTTATTTCTGTCTGGGGATTTTGAACATTCTTTTGTATCTTCATTTTGCCAAGATGATACCAATAGACTTAATGCATCATGGGGGCTGTCAGTTTCTTCTGAGTCATTTTCTTCTTTCTTCACATTTGTTTTATCATCATCAATCACAGAATCCATTAAATCTTTATTTTGATAATCCTTGTTCAATTTGAATGTGGATGGTCCAGGTAAACTAGAATCTAATGGTTCAATTTTATCTTGTGAAATTTGTTTGAAATCTGGTTCTCCATTGTTCTCAACAATTCCATGAATTTTAGCTTTATGTCTTCTAACAAAATACTTATTACAAAATTCACGTTGACATATATTACAAAATGCCCTCATGCTACTGTTCGATTTATTTGAACTAGTAGAAAAATTTGAACTGTTTTTTTTAGGCTGCTGGTTATTTGATAATGATAAATTTGCTATACTGCTAGAAAAATAATTCATTAGTGGTAGTGTAGATAGATTTTCCATTGTCCCAGGACCTATATTTTCCATATAAATCCCATGTTTATTTGCCTTGTGTGTTTTTAGGAAATATTTATTACAGAATTCCTTGTTACATAAATCGCAAAATGCTTCTGGATTAAATATTCGATGAGGAGAACCTATCTGGTTTTCGTTGTTACCTACAAGGATTCTCTTAAAGCTAGGAAGTATTATATTACATGTCTGTGAAGGCTGGAACATAGAATTGTGATAACTTTGAGTTTTTAAATTGATAGGATCAGAATTTTGGGGATTATTGTACATTAAAGAAGGATTTTCAGGATTTTTGTACCAATTCCTTTCATCCAATGTTGAAGAAAAGGAATCTACTGAGTCCTGAGGGGAAGGAGTTTTGTGAGAAAGGTTCAGTGGAAAAGAAAATTCCTTTTTTAAACTTGAATTGTACATTCCTGAACAATTATCATCAATACTTTCCTCAGCATCACTGTACGCTTTTAAATCATCCTTTTTTTCTTTAGATGTGTCGCAGAATCCAGTTTCCTGGTTACTTAATGATTCAGCTTCTTTCAGAGGAATTATACTCTGGTTCTGTTGGATTACTGCCCAAACTGCAGACTTGACATCATTTGCCGATAATGATTCAGTTGATGCTATTCTATTTGGTTTTGATTGTTTTCTTCTTTTCTTGACTTGACAGCGATCTAAATCATCAATATCATGGTCCCTTTTAGCTCGTTCTAGCCCTTGCAATGCATCATTGAGTGATTCCATACCAATGATGTCATTTTTCAATGGAGGGCAGCTCATGTGCAATAAGGCAGATGCCATGTATGTGGAATCGTTATCTTCATGAGATTTCACAAAAGATGATTTTGCTTCGTGAAGTTGGAGGTATTGATCACCTGAAATAGAAAAAAATAGTTATAAAATTATATAAACAATCAGTAAAAACTTATTGCTAATGCAATTAATTTAATGTGAGATTTTGAATAGAGATCTTATGAGTTCCAGTATAAACCATAATAGAATTTTATTACATTTAAACATGCAGGTTGCTTCAATGTATGTTATAGAATTGTTTCAGGGTTCCACAGTAATTTTCTATTCATAGTTTTACAACGTTTATTAACTTCATACCTAAGTAACTAAGGGGTTTTGGAGCCTTCAGGTTAAGATAAATGATAAAATAGAAACTATTACTTCTTATATCCATATGATGACAATGAATTTTGCATTATTATTATATAATTAATCATTTGAATTAAAACAAAAAATTACAATATATATTCTTCAAATTTGATGGCAAGGGTCTCCAATAATAAACATTTTTTTCGGTGCAAACTTTATCAATAAGGTTCAAACCTGCCCTACATGTTTCATGACTTATTTGCCACCTCTTCAGGGGCTATCCCTTTTAAAAAATTATTAATAACATTAATTTAACACATCCCTGTAATAATAGCCCCTGAAGAGGTGGCAAATAAGCCACAAAACATGTAGGGCAGGTTCAATAAAGTTTGCACCGAAAAAAATGGTTTTTTTTGGAGACGCTTGCCATCAAATTTGAAGAATATATAAATAATATTGGGTCCAGAATAAGAAGAAAAATATAAGTAAAAAATGGAAAATCAAAGGTACCATATGTGGATAGAATAAACCGTAATCATAGTATGTAGAAAAACTGAGCACTAGGTGATAGAATAGAAACCCCAAATTTCATTGGTATTTCTGCAGAATGGCTTATTTGTGATTGCCTGATATTCAGCAGCCTCAACGGTGCTTATTAGATCACATCTCTCAATGATCAATTAGAGAAGTAGAAAGGGAGCTTGATGAGTTGCCCTTCACTAGTAAAATGGTCAAATGCTGCGGTTGTAGAAGATCCTGGTTGGGATTTCGTCAGAGGAGGTTCATCTATGCATTTGGATTCATTTAAGAAGAAGGCTTGTATTTTAAGCAATCAACAATGGCTGCCTTCTTTCTTGGTCATATGCTTGTACGGATAAAAACGTTTTTCAACAACATGATGGTTCTCTAAAACATGATAGTACACCTTGTTTGGTGGAGTCATTTCCTTCTGAACTATTTCATCCCAAAAAAATACAATACTACAGTTTTTGAGAGCCTTTAGCATGAGTGCTGCTGAGGGGCTTCCATAGTATGTTGTTAGCCTCAGAGCTTGGAGCTGGTCCCAAAGAATATTGATGAACTGCTTAACAATCTACGGATGAGGTAAATGCTCAACAAACTAGTATGGGGGGGGGTGCTAAGCTTGGCTATAGGTGATTTTGACAGCTTTGAGGCTATTGTTCCCTTGGACTGTCCCTCTGTCTCAACTTCTGTCCTTGTGATCTGAGGGAATGGTGCCATGTCTCCTTATACTCTTTCCACCTTCACCCTACTCCAAAATATGGACACACCCATGTTTATTTTTGTATTTGTTTGTTTTTTTATTATTATTTACGTCCACTTTATGCTACTATGGCTAATCCGGATGGGTTACCTACAGGTTATTGCCCTTTTCTAGGATCTCCTTGTGATTCCATATAAGGCCCACAGACAGGGAGGTAGTTGAAACATAGTAGATATGACCTTTGTACTCTTCAACATTCCTAACTCTACTCTCAGGAAACTATGTAATTATAAATGCATTATTGGCCTATAAATCCCTATCCAGCCTGTACCATTAAAGTTGTTAACATCAATTTTGTATCCTACTTTGGTATTTCATATGCTTTTGCTAGCCAGATACAGAAGGATTCATTGTCCTGTTGCTCTGTACCCTTAACAGAGTATACATTGATCAACTATATACTGTAGGAGGGCACCTTCCTTTTAATCTGACTTTGCACTGACAAAATGTTCATAATAGTAGCACATGCTGCTCACTTCTTTCCTTTAATCCTACAGCCTCTATGGTTTTGCCGAAAATTACTATTTGTTGATACATATTTGTCAAGAGAGGTTAAATATTTCACTTTCTCTCCATCTAGTAGAGGGCAGCAGTAGTAAAAGGAGACCTAAAATGAAAAACCGTGACTTTCTGTTTCCTAGTGGGTTCTTGGTAAACGCGCACATAAGGAAAGTTGTTTATTTTGATATTTAGAATAACTATTGTTATGTGCGCTTTTGTTGTATAACAAAGCATAAACAAGATATGCACTGAAATCTATAGAAGGGGTCAACAATTTTAAAGGGCGCAAATAACTGAACGGAACTTAGTATCCGAGTTAGCACTAACCCCTACTAGATTATAAGCTATATTAAAATTCTTAGGTATGAACAGAATTGGGGGTTGTAAGGGAGTCCAGAAACGAGCAGCTCCTTGCGATTACGAATGCTTTAATGTTAAGAGTATATGGATAAAACTTGATATTAAATTTTAAATGAAATGTTTACTTATCGAGGTAACATCAGACAAAAATTACGATCGGGAAATTGGTAACAGAAGGAACACTCACACATCCATGCACACACGCACACATACACACACGCGCGCGAACACACAGACATATATTTACATTTATTTGAATGGACCTCCAAGGAATTTGTTGAGCATGGTATCATGAGAGCAACCTTAAGGGAAATCTGCTAATACATTGTATACGTGAAATGGTCTAAATATATAGAAACACAATTCAACCTCATTTTTTAGGGTGGCCAACCTCAAATCTCCTTGTATTTGAGTCTAATTAATTCAGAATGATGATATTTATTATTGGTTTAACGGTATACATGAATCAATAAAATTGCAAATATGGTATATTCCCTGGTCTTGAGTTAGTAGGGAAAACATACGATCATTTTGCTGCTATTTCGTCTTTAATAATTAGTAAATTACTATTACAGGCGTAGACATAGAAGGGGAACGCCCCCCCCCCCAACTCCCCCATTTTGAGATACCAATACCAAATTTCGTATTTCAGTAATAGAAATGATATATTGTTTTTGCCCAATATCGGACTAGAGAGCAGGGGTACTAGTGAATGAAAATCTAAAATTATTTGTATATAAAGAATGGAAATCAAAATTTATATATATATAATTTTGAACGGACCTCATTTTTAGCAGATTTCCCTTAAGGGAAATCAGCTATTGAGGTTGTACTCATGACGGAATTTTCGAAATTTTTCTTCAAATGTCCATCGATCCTACCTAGTAGATGACGAAAATGAGGTCCGTTCAAAACTGTATATATATATATATATCTATATATATATATATATATATATATATATATATATATATATATATATATATATATATATATATATATTTGTCTGTTACCGCTCTAGCGGTCGCAATTTTTGTTTAATCCTCACCAAACTTCATATTTAAGCGTTTTATGTAAAAAGAAAGATCAAGTTCGTTAACGGCTGAAATCGGACCAGTGGGAGGGGGGGTTTAGAGGGGAGGATTTTCGAAAATTGGAAATATCTCCGTTACTATACGTCGGATCGAAAAATTATACAGAATCAATCTTATTAAAAATTAAATTTACTATAAATATTGTTCTATGCATTTATTCTCTATCTTGAATATTAACCGAGATATTTGCATTTTTCACCAAACCGCCACTTTTCTACTCATGTTACGTAAACAATACTATGATACATAATAAATCACATTATTGGAAGTTTAAATACCAAAAATTGTATTCAAGAGACCTTTATTATACGAGATACATGCAAATATGTACTGGTGACTCCCCCCCCATCTTAAAGTTTTGGACTACTAAAATTTTATTGATTGAGATAACAATTATTCTGATTCATTATTAATTACAGTACTAGATATAGTAAATAGTTCTCAATAAAATTAATGTGTTATATTCTGATATATTTCAGTAATTGTTTTTCTTTCCGGTGTGAGGCGGGACCCGTTTGTTTACATTTCTAACCTAACGCTTCCTGTCGGCAGGCTATTGAAATTGGATGAAACATTTCTTATTTCCGTTTGTATTTATTCACGGTGTTGTGTTAGCAGTATGTATATTTATCTATTACTAAACTTCACGATGGAAATCTGCTTAGTTTACGCAGCCCCTGCGTGACGGACTTTTTCATCATGTAATAGGTAGGTGTCGATAGACATTTGAAGACATTTTTCGAAAATCATCGTCATGAGAACAACCTCAATAGCTGATTTCACTAAAGGGAAATCTATTAAAACAGAAGATTCACAATATCTACGATTAATAAGTGGTCTGACAAAAAAATAAATGGAACATAATTTCTTGAAAATTATATTTAGAAATAAGTTTGACGTATAAATGTTTTTTTAATAGAATGGTTACTGGCATAAAGCGTTTGGGAGAGGGGAGGGGGTTAGTGCGTTTTTTATCTTTCAAACTTTTTGTCTTCTCATACAAGATATATTAAAAATAAATAAATACTCTTTGTGCGCAATAGTGTTAAATTTACCTACAAAATATTATATCTTCTGCAATTGTTGGTATTTCCAGTTGATTTTCAAATAACTTGCTGAACTTATAATAAAAATATTTGACTTTTTCTAAAAACATGTAAGGAAACTGCTAAATTGTTTGTTGACTCAAATGAAACACATTGTTTCATAGTTGTTGATTATCGATTGGATTAAAATGAAAATTGTGTTTCGAGGGGAATATTTAAGTCCCTGACTGAAGTGGTATATTGAACACAGTTCGAAATCAAATTAAGGAATCGGAGAAAATCTTTGAGGAGTTTTTATTGACTTAACCTACAACAATTTTAGTAGGTATGATCTTATTATTAGGCCAAAATAACTCATAGACCTACAAAACATGATAACACAACTAACATGATAACACATTTTTATTATCAGAGAAAACTATCTTTTTTTTAAATTACTATTCATGAATTCATTATTTTTTTTTATAGAATTTGCGTAGAAGTTGTATGAAACTAGTTCTAACAATGAAAAAAAAGTCATTATTACAATATACATTGCAAAAGATTTAACCTTAATACAAGCTTTTATCTATCAAAATATGGGTTAACTATCTTTTCATCTAAAAATTGGGGTCTTCAGTAGAGGTCTCCTAACTGTAATTCTTTTCTTTTTTCTCCTTTCATTCCTTATCATATAGAAGCGATATGCTTCTAACAAATTTTCAATGTTAATTCATCTCATATTTTTTCAGCCAATTGCCAGAATGAAGAGATATCTTAATGTATTCTGTGGGAATCGTGGACGAATAAGTTCTAAATATGTTTGATTTTATATTGTTCCCATATGTAAGAGCGTATAATATTACAGAAACATAGCCTAATTTAGGTACTTTTGTCTTATTGTCATATTAATTGAATACTTTGCAGTTAAGGAGAGTTTCCTAAAGAGAAGATATTGAGATCGTACTCATGCGCGATTTCCGAAAAATGTCTTCAAATATCTCTCGTTTATTCGAAATTTAAGTACCAAATATTGTTTTCATCGAAGTTTTACTGTATCGGATAGGTACAAATATTTTTGGTGTGATTTAAGATTTTTCGTTCTAAACTAAAATTTTTATTTGATCAATACCACACTGGATATTTAATCGTTTCATGGAAAACTAAAGATTATATTTATATTGTAGGGATTTTAATTTTCTAGAAATATTGTTTTGTACATGTATTCTCTGTCTTGTATATTAACGAAGTTATTTGTATTTTTTGGACTCGGCCTTTAGCCGATTTTCACCTCAGACATTAAACGTCTCCAACTAACATTTGAATTGCAGAACACATAGGTTTGTATCTCATCTCATATTCTAGTTTGTGGGAAATCTCCTTATGGTGCTACCTGTGTGTCGGAAATTTTCCGCTTTCCTGCAGGCTAAAAATCCTCATTTTGACTCTTGTCAGTCTCAATTTAGGCTCAGAGTCACTAAAAAAATTATTTCCAACATAAATTTTAATTGTCGCTTATGTGAAATTTTCACTAAGGTAGAATAAGAGTATAAAGGGTTAGACAATCGTGCCCACACATAGTAAGCGTTGGCCAGGCGAGCTCGACTGTCAACCAGTAAGGGACGGCCTCTTCCCACATTGACAATAATAATATTAGGCCTGTTCAAATTTTCATTTGTACACACACAGACAGACAGACAGAGACACACACACACACACACACACACACACACGCACGCACCCACACCCACACACACACACACACACACACACACACCCACGCGCGCGCGCGCACGCACGCAAGCACCCACGCACGCACGCACATTATACCGAGCAGAGTAAATCTTATTACAACATTCATTCTAATTTTACTTTATAATCATTTAAAAACTAACCTAATATCACATTTGCTTATTTTGAAAAATAATATATCACATTTATTACTGTCAAATTTTATAAATTGTACTTAAAATATTATTACCTAATTTAAAAGACAAATTTTGTCTCTTAACAGCAGTTCGCATTTTGCTCAACCATATAAAGAAAAAGTCCGTGACGTAGGTGCACTAAGCAAACATAAAAAAAAACATAAGGAGGACCACTTCCAACTTACAAACATTTTCAATTTCATGTTCACCCTTGATGATTTAATTAAATCACCCCGTGCGACTTTCCCTTCCGCTTGAGATTTATAACCTCACTAATCCGAATTATAAATAGAACTTCCATATAGGTTTTAGCGTATATCTCGTTTATACTTCAGTATACGAAAAAAGTATATATTTACAAAAGCTACTTTAAATAACACAATAAGCAACGTATGTTACGTGCATCCTTTGAAAAGCCAATGGGAAACGGCATTTAGCAATTTTTCATTTCAGGCCTCCCTTATAACCACCACTCCCGTTTGAACCTAAAGATTTTAATATAGCTTACAGCCATGGAAAAATTAATGCTAATTCGCATACCGAGTTTTGTTAAGTTCGATTCAATCGTTAGTGCCCAAAAAAATTGTTGGCTTCCGCTTTAGTTTTTAATGTATATCTCGTTTATACTTTGTTATACGGCAAAAGTGAATATAACAAATGTTACTTTAAATAACAAAATAAACAACTTTTGTCATGTGCATATTTCCAGAAAAACCAGAAGAAAACGAAATACCGCTATTTTTAATTTCAGGCCTCCCTTACAACCCCCACTCCTGCCCGTCCCTAGAAATGTTGGTATGGCTTAGGAGGCTCAGCCTGGTATGGCTTTAATTCGGTTCAGCCGTTTATGCGTGAATAGGTAACAAACAAACAAACAAATAAACAAACAAACAGACACCAAAGAAACAAAATGCAGTTATGGTGTCTAAGACATGTGAAACGAAAAGTTATCGTGAAATTTCGCGAAAAAAATCAATGTACAGACAGAGGTTACAATTTTATATATATATATATATATATATATATATATATATACATATAGATTATCTGTTAACACTTTAACGTTCGCTACGTGAGTACGGTTATTCATAACCGCGCTATTCAAACGTTTCATGTTAATCTAATGATCAAGTTAGTAATGGCCAAAATTGTAACTATTTTATAGAAGGGACAACAGGTAAAATTCTAAATATTTCCGTTTTTATGTGTTGAATCGAAAATATTATATAACCGATCTTGTTGATAGGGTTAGGTCCTTTAGTCCACCCCTAGTGCTACTCGAGCGATTTTGCACTGGATGCTATTATGTTATTAAAAATGTCATTCCTTGCTTAAATTTTAAGTTTTGTTTACATACAATACATATTAAGAGTCAAATAGAGACATTGAATATAAGATGATGCTATATATGTATCTTTCTAGCTTCGTTTGCTCAGTCCCTATGTGAAATACTTTCTTTAAAGTATTTTGTATAGCCAATATTTATAATACTAAGTTGGTAATAATAAACTGAGATCATTAGTGTCTTCAATATTAATATTTTTATATTTGATAGTTACATATCTGACGAAAAGGTTGTCCAATTTTGGCGAACGTGTCAAATCAAAATTCATGAGTTACTAATTAGGAATATATTTCATAATACCATGTTGCCCAATGAGAGAGATCTTTAGGAAAAAATATTTTACGTCTCTCAAGAGTATTCATTTTTTAAAAAAAAGAACCCATTATCAGTTTTTAGTATGGACATGAAGTAGTTAAAACATTTATTATTTTCAACAATTTAGGAAAGAGAAGCAGTTGTAGCAGAAATTTTCCTTTCTCTTAGAGTACCGACTCGACCGAAAAAAGAATTGATGCTAGTAAACCTTTTGAATTACTTATATGAATAAACAGTTTTGTGGAATGAGAGTCTTAGTTACATAAATAAGCATCTTTTAACAATTTTCCGACAGTAAAATTACTTGGAAGTAAATAAAGGCAAAAAATATTCAATAATTAAAACATTATATAAATTTTTGAAATACAGAAAGCTGCTCTCAACCCAAAGTTAACTGAAAATACTATTTAGTAATTTCGAAATATTTCTAGTTCATGTATATTTAACAGACATAGAATTTGTTTTTGCTTGAATCCGGCGATTGTTCCAATTTGGAATATTTAAATATAACACTCATTTCAGTCCTGAGCATTATGTGCTTCTTGTTTAATGTTATGGAAAATAGTTTGTTGTAATATTTTTCAGCACCATCCTCTTCATTTTGTGTACGTTTTCGACCTCCTTGAGTTAATGTCAATGATTTCATTGAATCATATATTGTTTAGCATTACTCTTTATAAGATTCTTTATTTAACTCTTCCAGTAGCTCTTTTTTACCCCCTTTTAACAGATTGGTGTAACTGAGAAGTCGCGTGAAAATGAGCTTCCTTCAGCATTATACTAAAGCTTTGATTCTTTACCATTAAAAATCTATAATGCAATGTATTAAATGATATTTTAATATCAAATTGAATTAAATGACATTAATATGCGAATTTTGAAATGAATATTGGATACAATACATTAAAAAAAAACTGTTAAAAAGGTAAGGCACTGAGATAAGATTTGAAATTTCATTGGGATTTTAACAAAGTATTTTGGTAACTTAAGAATAATAATATAACAAAAACAAAACACTTTACAATTTTTAATTCAATGAATAATATTAAAGCTGTTTAAAATAGTTTGAAGTACTCTGAATCTAAATATAATAAAAAAAAAAAAAACTAAAAGGAAAGGAATTAAGTATTAATAAAACGAGTCCTCTAGATGTTTCAATAGCAATCATAAAGCAGTACAAGTGGGGCGTAATTACTTTATGAACCTAGACGAAACATAACTAACCTTTAAAGTTAATTTTAGGCCTTTTAGGTTTATTGTGCGATGAAAGCAGACTGTGAAGCACTATGACCGCTGATTGGCACTAATACATGGTAAATATCCATGATATACATGGCTGTTCGATAATAAAACACTGTTTTTCAAGAGCACAATGAAAGAGAGCCTTTCGCATCACAAGCCACTCTACTTAAAAAGTCCGTCACGCAGGGGCTGCGTAAACTAAGCAGATTTCCCACGTGAAGTTATACAATAGAGAAATCTCCATACGAGAGCCGAACAGTTACGGAAACGGCCGAACTAGCTTTTGGCGGGAAACTCACTCGTCCGTTATCCACCCACATTTAATAAAAATGCAAATATCTCAGTTAATATTCAAGATAGAGAATAAATGTATAGAACAATATTTATAGTAAATTTAATTTGCAATAAGATTGGTTCTTTACACGTTTTTGAACCGACGTATGGTAACGGAGATTTTTCGAATATCCCCCCTCTAAACCCCCCCCCCCTCCCACTGGTCCGATTTCAGCCATTAACGAACTTGATCTGTCTTTTTGCATAATACGTTTAAATATCGAGTTTGGTAACGATAAAACAAAAGTTGCGACCGCTAGAGCTTTAACAGACATATATATATATATATATATATATATATATATATATATATATATATATATATATAATTTTGAACAGACCTCATTTTCGTCAACTACTTGGTAGGATCGATGGACATTTGAAGAAAAATTTCTAAAATTCCGCCATGAGTACGACCTCAATAGCTGATTTCCCTTTAGGGGGAATCCATAGTCCTCATACATAACCAATGCCACCAGACACAAACAAAATTCTAATAAGAACTTGGACAGTGAAATCGTATTGATTAAGACACTTGTAATTTTGTAACTAATTCTCATTATACTATTGTGGAATCTGTCGGTAGATGCCGACATTACTGGCTTATCGTCGAGGAGAAGTGGCAAGTGCTTTGGATGCGAGGGTACAATTTTCTAGCCTGTCGACAGTTGTACTACGGACGGTAGTTAAAAAGGTAGCTAGAGATGATGCTTTCAACATAACATTTATCTTACAAGTAAGATTGTAAAATGATTATTAAAAACTAGACCTATATTATATAACGAAAAAGACATATCATACTTATAATAAAATCTTTAAAAGGCAGACTAACTCTTACACTTCCAGATGGATCACTGATATGGCGTCGACAGAAAAATCGTTCCTTTTTTTAATATTTATTAAACATGATTGCATAAGAGCAATCATCATTGAAGGAATATTTTTAGAATGACTTTATGAGTTTAATTCTTAAAAATATTAATGGAATGCCATAAGTATACAGATACTCGAAACAAATGCAATATTTCCAATGATATAGAAGTGGCCCTTGGAGATGACCCCGAAGAGCTAGATAAATTGTTTAATTTTGTGAAAACTACGAATTTATACAAAGAAATTTAAATTACAAGTTTTCTGTGTCCTCGTTTATATTGTTAAAATGGCGATATGGATGAGGATACCAAAACGTGAGTTATAGATATTACAGGGCGATGATAACCTAGTAGTTTTTCGCCCTAAAACCTTACGAAACAAACAAATATAATTCTTAAAATCTGAGCTGATAGTAATATATTGTAATTCGTTGACCCATCTTTTTTTTCTGACTGATCTATTTATGAATAATTTTAATTATTCCATCTCTTTACTCCACCTTTTTTTAAAATAAATCTTTCATATTATTATTATATAATACGACTTCATTAAAAATTATGATTTCTATTATATCTCGCAAACCATGGAAAAATGTCAGTGTATTATCTTTTAAATTGAATTAGTAAGAACAACCCCGTTTCGTTTAAAAATAAAATTGCATGTTGTTAGAGTCATTTTCACCTTTAGAAGATGAACCTATCCTTCTAGAAGTTAGGGTGAGCGTCTTGCATGGGACAAACATCTGGGCCAAAGAGTGTTTTGCCTAAAGACTTTGTTCGGAATGTTTTCGGTGTGTTATAACAATGTGATTCGTGCTACATCTTCGAGGACTCATTACACGCACTAATGTTGGATCTGAGCATTTGCCAAAATCTAAAAACATTCATTGCAGTATCAAGATTGATGTTTCTAAATAGGGTCATTTACTTTCCACAAGTAAGGCAACTACGGTTCGTTAACTTTAGTACATCTAAAAATTTCTTGCTAGGTCTTTCACTTTTCTTTGCCCCCCCCCCCCCATGTGTAGCATAATTTTTCTCTTGGTACACCAATGGACCCAACAACACTAATCTATCACTTGTAGGCAAAGGGTCAGAATTTATTGAAAAATAATCTCTTCTTTAGTCACTTTATTGTAACTCTAGATGTTTAGTGCCCTTTACTTCATCGCCTATAGTACAATATCCTCATTACTGAAAACGGAGCCAGCCCATGGACTAGAGAGACACCCTTTCCGGCTTCGTCTATACCGATAAGAAGACACAACCTGTTACCTAAGGCTACCATAAATCAATACAAGGTAACTATCGATATTGCTAAAATATACCTTTACAATCGATGTTCAAATTATAAAACAGTACTTTTTCAATTTCTTTTAACGTTTATATCATTATGATATAGAGTTAAATTATTTTGAACTATTGCCGCCACTTCATTGGGGATTTTATATAATTCTAATGTCGATAGTAATGGTATATTTTAGCAATATCGATTGGAACCATATATCGATTTATGGTAGCATATGGCGTAAGGTTGTGTCTTACTATCGGTATAAACGAAGGTGGCCTATAGAAAGGTTGTCTCTGTTTTCAGTAGTAATGATATTGCATTACTGATGAGCCGTTGAAGTAAAGAACCCAAACATCTAGAGTAATAATAAAGAGAATGTAGGAGAAATAGTGTTTCTATACATTCTGATCCTTTGCCTAGATTTTCTTGGTAGCCTGCCTTCATCCATTCTTTCAATATGGCCCAACCACTAAATACTGCCCGTTTTAGGAGCACAAAGAACTGGAGAGGATTTAACCGTAGAGGTGTTTGTTATGTTTTAGGTCGCTGAAAACTTACCCAACCAGGTTATGAATTGGTTCTACACCGTTCTTAGCAGGTTTCTCTAAAGGGAATTCGGCTATCAAGGCGATCGCAAGATACGAGTTTTGAAAACAGACCAATGGTAAAACCCTACGAAAAGATTAATTGCCGAGTCCATGCACAAAAATCTGAATCTCAGTGGTTTTATTCCCAAAGTAGATAAGTTACTTACATTAAAATTTACAACAGCATTTTAAACAAGAAGCACAAAAACATTTTCTGGTAGTCACAGTAACACCAACACCACGGGCTACTTCGACAAACCCTGTTGGTTAACCTTGTATTGCCCCACCTTAACTATCTCATCAGTCACCATTTTTACCAACCTTTTAGCAGATTTCCCTTAGGGGAAATCAGCTAGCTATTGAGGTTGTACTCATGGCGAGATGCTGTGTCAATCAAATGTCAAAAAATGTCCATCGATCTTACCCCAGGAGAGGAGAAAAATGAGGTCCATTCAAAACTGTGTGTGTGAGTTCGTGTGTGTGTATATATGTATATATATATATATATATATATATATGTATATGTATATGTATGTATATATATGTTTTTACGCTCTAGCGGTCGGTCGCAAGCTTTGTTAAATATTTAATCATTTTATGTAAAAGTAAAGGTAAAGTTCGTTAACGGCTGAAATTGGACCGGGGGAGGGGGGTTATGCATTGGATCGAAAAATTGTATATAATCAATCTTAATGCGAATGTAATGTTCTAAAAATGTTATTACTTTAATATTTTCTCTATATTGAATATTAACCGAGATATTTCCATATTTTAGTTTTCGGCCATCAGTAAACCCCACTTCTTCTCATGTCATATCAACAATAAGCTGTTGTCATGAACCTGTTCATTCTAAGGTTAAATACCAAATATCGTTTTCATTGAACTTATATTTTGTGAGATAAATTCAAATACGTTATGTGATGACGTCATGAATTAAGACCTTTGGTTCTTTACTCGAAAAATGTTTATTTGATCTATACCATACTTATTACTACCATATTTAACCTTTTCAGTTAACACTACAGATCATAACTGTTATTGGCGGAAATCGGACCTGGAATAGTGGTAGGGAGGGATTCGAAATTTCAAAATATCTCCGTTATTATGAATTAGATCGTAAAATGTTATACATCAATTCTTGTTAAACTATCGATGTTGTATGAATTATTTCTTAACTCAAGTATAATGCGAGTTATTCGTACTTTCTTGTATTCTGTCTTCAGTAAGCCCCCCATCCCTTCTACTCATCGGTTTTTTACATATAAATGAGAATATGTGTTCTGATGAGATCACAAGAGTGTTATACCAGCACATGGGAAATCTGCTTAGTTTATGCAGCCCCTGCGAGACTATATTTTATTCTACATGTTCCTTTCCTTAAGCTACTCTACTCACACGAGTGTAGAATATAAAAATAAAAAATACTCCCTATTTAAAAGAGTTTCTATTTTTTGAAATTTGTATCATGGAAGTTGTTCCCGAGTCCTTTTGATTCTCACCATGAAATTGAGGAATTCTGATTATTGAGCCTGAAACGCTTTTAAGAGGAAAAGAGGTATTAGTGATATTTAGTTTTTCAGCCTTCAGTGAATCCCACTGCAGTTCATACTATTTCTACCGTTACCTAATATATTATGTCTTATTTTTTGACTTAATACTACATTGAGCCCGTAGTGCGGGAGGAACACGGAATTGAATTTTTTTTGTGATAGCCATATGGCGTTATCTGATTGTCATCTTAGTGACGGAACTAAATTTTGACTTGAACTCTGTAAATGTTATCCCTTGAACTATGTACGTTATCCCAGAAACGGAAATGTATTCTGCCTAGTTTACGAATCACTGGCGTGACGGACTTCAAGCTCAACTTCTGTCTAGATGCTTTTTATTTTTTTTGCCTCTCTAAAATCAATCTTTTCCTTATTTATTCAGCGCTCTTAACGTTGCTTCCTTCCAATGATTTATCAGTAATACTAGCCATCGCTGCTATGGGTCTGTCAACACAGCATATGTTTATGTAGTATTGTGAAACCATATAGTGTGCCAACAGGATTCCTCTTAATTGTTATATTTTAGCAGATTTCCCTTAAGAGAAATTAGCTATTGCGGTCGTACTCATGACGCGATTTTCAAAAAATGTCCATCGATCCTACCCAGGAGATGACGAAAATGAGGTCCGTTCAAAACTATATATATACATTTGTCTGTTAACATTAGTGGTGGCAAATTTTGTTTAATTGTCACCAAACTCGGTAGTTAATCGATTTACGTAAAAAGAAAGATTATGTTCGTTAACGGCTGAAATCGGACCTGAGGGAGGAGGTGGGTTTAGAGGGAGTGAATTTCGAAAATTCGAAATATCTCCGTTACTATACGTCGGATCGAAAAATTGTATAGAACCAATCTTATTGAAAATTAAATTTACTACAAGTATTGTTATATAATTTTATTCTCTATCTTGAATATTAACCGAGAGCATTTGTGAAGTGTAACGGACGAGCTATGGTCGATTCTATTCGTTTCCGCCGAAAGCCTAGGTCTTCGTATTCAGAGTGATATGAAATCTAGTTATTTTCACTAAATGCTGTGGCCATGGACTTAGGAATGAGTAAGGGATACTGATTAGTATCTTATTCCAAAATATCCTTAATAGGTAAGGGTTTATATGCGCGTTATCACAAAATCATACCCCTAGGATACTAGCCCAGCATTCTTTCAGATTTCGCTATCATGATTATGGCAACCCATAAAATTTTATAGATTGAGCAGATGATTCCTACAATTGTCATATTTTAGGTTAGTGCCTTCTTAGCTTTAGGAATATAGAAAGGGTTGGGAATGATGGGAGCAGAGGGTCTTGTCTCTCGTTCAAATTGGCTATATATTTTGGAATATCTCTTGCCAAAAGTTGACTCTGGTATTTTTCATTTCACAGAAATGTTGTTGGACCCATGAGATTTGCAATTTTTCAGAAAATCTATTATTATTATTTATTTACTTATTTATTAATGTCCACTTTCTGCAATTACGGCTAATTGGGACGGGTTGTCTACAGGTTACCACCCTTTTCTTGCCAGGGTGGGACTTTGGATTTCATTTAATGAGTTCTTCACTAAATAAATTGCCCAAGCGGGAATCGAACTCGCCACTCTAGGTTTACCTAGTGAGATTAAAGACAACGCTTTAACTCACATGGTTTACCTGAGCCGAAAATCTTATTATTCTTAAAATCTCGTTAATTTGTAAAATAAAATTTATTAAGAAATAGTAAAAATAAGTACCAGATTTTTGACAAGGTGGAGTAAATGTTAGAGGAGGGATAAAATTAAAAATTCGAACAATCTTCTTTATTATGATTTCGATTGAAAAATGTTATGTAATCAATCTTGTCGGAAATAAAACTTCTGCACTTGTTGTTTCATATTCTTCAATAGTTTTAGTTAGTATTACCCGAGTTATTTTATATTATATTTTTTCTCCACTTCTATTCATACTAAGTTTTTTTAAAGCAACTGCATCAATGTAATTTCGAGCTTACATTGCAAGTCTTGTTGTTGTTGACGACTGAGAGGAAAGAATGTCGGATGAATACGTGCCATCAACTTGATATTGCACATGGTGAGAATTTAGCTTATTAGCAGTTTTCCCTTAAAGTAAATCAGCTATTGAGGTCGTACTTATGACGCGATTGTCGAAAAATTTCTTCTCAAATGTCCATCAATCCTACCCAGGAGATAACGAAAATGAGGTCCGTTCAAAATTATATATATATATATATATATATATATATATATATATATATATGTATATATATTAATAAAATTATGAAATAATTTCATTTAATATTATTTTAAACATCTTAAACTGTGCAACTGATGAAACATTAAGGCTGTACGAGCACCTAATAAATTTAATCTAGATTCGGACTTTTCGGGATGACCTCAGCAGCAAAATTCTAAAAATCTCTAAAAATGAAAATGCAACTTCCAAGTGCACAGTATTGTTGGTCGAACAAAGGAAGATTCATAATAGGCCTTCAACTTTTTGAGGTTTTCCGAAACTATATAGCTTAAGACTAAAAGGACCATAAAAATCCATTCTAGTGTGACAGAATGCTGAGGGGGGAGGGGTGATTCGATCGGAAGTGAGATCTCCCATTAAGCAGAAATTGGGCTTAAGGTGAGCTTTGAAACAAGTAAAAAATATTTTAATGGCTTTGCGGACAACGTAACGAATAGATAAAATCCGTAAGGAAAGAAAGAACTTGGAAACGTCTCGTGTGTAATGCAACAGAATAATGGTTTTTGGGAATTTACCACAATGGAATGATGGGTGGAATAAAACCGAACTTGGGACAGAGAAGACCAAAATCGTCTAAATATGAAAACCGCCAGGGACCTGGCAGAGAGTACGTTGTAACTTCTTTAAATCCTGCCGAAGAATGGAATTTAGTTCAACGTGTTTTAAGAAAATACGAACAGCTAGGAATTCGTAAGGATAGAGAAAAGAATTTCGGGTTTCAAAAATGGAACAACCAGGTAATGTACATGGAGCCATTCACGAGCTTAGACCAGGATGAAAATGTTTTTAACATTGAGGGCTAAGGTCTGAATCCTCAACTAAATGGGTTCTGGCAAAGGCAGTATGATACCACACCTCTTTGTACTTTTAACAGAAATTGAGTTCCTCCCCAGCACACGGCGGAGGACACGCAACATCTGCTGGGTTTTAGCAGATTTCCCTTAAGGGAAATCAGCTATTGAGGTTGTACTCATGACGCGATTTTCAAAATTTTTCTTCAAATGTCCATCGATCCTACCCAGGAGATGACGAAAATGAGGTCCATTAAAAACGGTATATATATATATATATATATATATATATATATATATATATATATATATATATATATATATGTCTGTTACTGCTCTAGTGATTGTTTTTTTTTGTTTTATCGTTACCAAACTTGATATTTAATCGTATTATACAAAAAAAAGACCAAGTTCGTTAATGGCTGAAATCAGACCAGGGGGGGGGGTTAGAGGGGGAGAATTTCGAAAATTCTTAATATCTCCATTATTATGCGTCGGATCGAAAAAGTGTATAGAACCAATCTTACTGCAAATGTAATTTCCTATAAATGTTGTTATGTACAATTTTTCACTTGATTATTTACTGTGATATTTGCATTTTTTAGTTTTCGGTCTTCAGTAAAGCCCCACTCCTACTCATCTCATATTTTCAATATTCTATTATTTTATGAAGCACTTTATTTGAAGCTTAAATACCAAATATTGTTCTCATTGAACTTTTAAGTTTTGAGATAAATGCAAATACGTGGCGCACGTGGGAAATCTGCTTAGTTAACGCAGCCCCCGCTTGAGGGACTTTTTTCTACTCGCGACATGTTACCAATGGTAGACTTGAATCTAGTTCAAAATCCTAGATACTCTGTTACAACAAAGATTTTTATAGATATCGTGGAGTGCTAAACAAATCTAAAAAAAAAATAAGTTAATTGAATGGATACGATTTTAATAATTAAAATTTTATTTTATTATTAAATAAGTTTTTCCAAAACTACAAAAAAACACTCAAGGCGAAGTATATAAATTAAATTTAAAGGACCTGCAGAGGTAATTAGGACCATTAAGACGACTGATTTCTCTGAATGGAACTGAGCTAAAGAGACGCAATATACCTAGAAGATGAGGCGTGGAAAAATATTTGAATATCCTGCCCTTATATGATGAAAACGTCAGGGTAGATCGTGAGGTCATGAGGCGAGACCAAGACTAAACTGACTTTAAAAAGCGGGAAAATTTCAACTTTAAGACCAGCGCCCAAGCAGCTGTACGAAGCAGCTCTTAATTGATGAAATCCATCCACAGAGATGAAATAAACAGTCAATTTTGGCAAGACAGAGTGTGACTAATCCAGTCCAAGATAGAATAAGTATGAAAATCACTCATTGCATGCAATTTCAAATCCATATATACCATATCCAATATATTCATCCTGAACACTATGAAAGATGTCATTGGGTGGTAGCTCGGTGAATAGAACAGAAGGGCTAACAACCCGTTTCTTGAGGTTGAAGCTGCAATAGGCAACTTGAAAATATGCTGGTTCTAGCTTTCAGTGTTTTTGTAATGATGAAGAGCATAGTCGACGAATGAGTCTAAAGTGAATATAAAAAACGTACACTCTCAGATCAAAAGTATGCTTTTGAAAAGTATGGAGAGGAAGAGAGGGCCCATAATCAAATCCATACCAACTATAAAAAAAGTCCGTCACGCAGGGGCTGCGTAAACTAAGCAGATTTCCCACGTGAAGTTATACAGTAGATAAATCTGCCCAATAACAACTGTTATAGTAAGGTATCTCTAAAAATATTCAAGAGAGACGAGTAGTTATGGAAACGGCCACCAGAGCTCTCGGCGGAACGTCCCGAACATAGCCGACCCCTGCCGATCATACACAGAATACAAATGCAAATATCTCGGTTAATATTCAAGATAGAGAATAAATGTATAGAACAATATTTATAGTACATTTAATTTGCAATAAGATTGGTTCAATACGAATTTTCGATCCGACGCATAATAACGGAGATATTTCGAATTTCCAAAAATCCCCCCTCTAAACCCCCCATCCTAATGGTCCGATTTCAGCCATTAACGAACTTGATCTTTCTTTTTACATAAAACGATTAAATTTCGAGTTTGGTAACGATCAAACAAAAATTGCGACCGCTAGAGCGTTAACAGACAAATATATATATATATATATATATATATATATATATATATATATATATATATATATATATATATATATATATTTAATTTTGAACGGACCTCATTTTCGTCATCTTCGATCGATGGACATTTGAAAACATTTTTCGAAATTCGCGTCATGAGTACGACCTCAATAGCTGATTTCCCTTAAGGGAAATCTGCTAAAACGGCAAAGGTTTGATGTGCTACGTACCACGGTCATGCCATAGGCAATAAGACTAGTTTTCTGAGCGAACCATGGCTTCACGAAACATCTTATCAAAGTCACATACAAAAAAAGAGGGACAAATTTGTAAAGTGGGTATAGAGTTTAGGACCAGTATATAAAAAATTTCATTTAATGAAATTCCGTTAGTAGATTTTGCTCTGTGATTTAAAGCTACACAGTTATTTGATATTTTCATGCGTGTTATAATGCTGTAGAGGATGGAAATATATTGGGAGAGAAGTGCAATAATAGGACCATGTGTCTCTGGACTCTGTATCGACGAGAAATGCAGAGCATTGAGAAGTTCATACTTTATTTACTTTATATTTGCACTAAAGGGAACATATTCTTTTGTGTAGTTGGTGATAGGAAGCATTTAGCATGGCATAGTCCCATGAAGTTTTCTTAAGTATAAATCAGTCTTTGTACCACCCTGAAGGAAGTTTAAGAGTGACTTCCTTAAAGTTGATGCTATACACTAGGCTAAACCTGGTTGTACCAACTAACAAGGGAAAGAAGATAGCTCTACATGACGGGTGACTCAACCAACCACGACAGGGTGTCCAAACAAATGTTGCCTAGGTGCAGGTTGCATACACTTCACCACTGTGGCACAGGTCTAGGGCCTATATGTACTGTATCAGCCAAGGGATATATAATCTAAATATCGCAAAACTCGTCCGGACTATCTAACAAACTGTAGTGTTAGCAAAAAAACTAGCATAGCATGGTTAAGAATGGAATCTACTTAAAATCGTTTTCAGTAGACAGTACAAAAGTAATAAAAGATTTGCAGTGCTACGAACGACCACGATACTCAGACTTCTCATTCGTTGGATATTGACAGTAGGCTCATTTATAATTAGCAATAGAAAAAAAAATTATGTCGAGAAGGTTGTTGAGAGAATGCTAGTTTTTATGCTTAATTATTTAAGGAAAAGTGATCAGTTCGACTCTGGTTGAAAGGAAAACATTTATCCTGCCGGAGATAGGAGGGGGTGGGACTGGGGGGATTATTGATTCGGAGAGCCGCTCAAATTGTAAATGTATTGTTCGGGGTTTTTCAGTAGAAATGGAAGGGAGGGTAGGAGGGAGGGACGGGAGTAAGGAGGAGGGGTGTAAGGGAGGGGAGCAAGAATGGGGGGGGGGAGGTTAGGTCAAAGTCTGATCTCGACTTTCCTGCGCAGGCGTCCTCCTCCCCTCCTCTCGCCCCCCCCCCCTTTCCAAGCACGCACTCCTCAAATAATATTTTCAGCTGAGCTCAGGACTTTAGAACCGGTCGACACACGAGCAAACATACACACACCCACACTAGCAACCCCTCCCTCCCTCCCTCTTTCCCTATTCTACTTTCGTTTTCTTCCTTAGGTCGATCGACTCTCTTCCCCCTCCCCTTCCCAGCATTACTCAATGAATCAACGGACGTTCTTTCCTGAAAAAGAGTTCGTAGTTTTTCTTTATTTCCCACACAAAATATTAATTATTAAAATAGTATGACTAAACAAAATATGTAAGCGGACTATGATGGCGTCAGAAAAATCATGTCAGAATATAATAAATTCCTTTTGGCATGTGCCAACTTGGACATATACAAACACCTACAAAATTCACTTATCCATACATCTCTCTCTCTCTCTCTCTCTCTCTCTCTCACACACACACACACACACACACACACACACACACACACACACGCGCGCACATCAATACACACACTCACGCGCGCACACACACACACACACACACACACACACACACAATAAATTAACGATCACAGACCCATTGCTTCCTTGTCTTTTATCCGTAATTCATGTTTGCTAATAATATCTATATTAAGCATGGGAAATTTTCAAGAGCACAAATTATCTAAGGAGCCCTTCCTTCCGATTGTCTTCTTTATTGCATATGTCTACAATAATGAATAGTTTAATTTATTTAATAAGGCAATTTTGGAAATTAGCTGTGTTTTGGGAATAAAGTATCAATTAAAATCTACAAATAAAGATATGAAGCATAGTCCCAGTTTATGTCACCATCTTGACCATGCAGTGTGATTAGGAGCTAGGATCCTCTAAGTGCAGAATATTAGCCTCCCTCAAGTCATTTTTTTACATTTGACTGAGGCACCCTCTTCTTCTTGTTCATTGTTATGGTCAACTATATACCAGCCTTTCTGGTTCCATTCAGCCATCCTGACGTAATCACCATACCACGTGTCTTTTGTTTTTAGTCGTCAAAAATGGGGTTACTTCTCAAAATATTCTTTTGTAGTAACCCTCTTTGCTCTTGGTAGGCTCCGCATGGACCTCATATTCCGCGTCGTACTCATGTCGCGATTTTCGAATTTTTTCTTCAAATTTCCATCGATCCTATCTAGGAAATGACGAAAATGAGGTCCGTTAAAAACTGTATATCTATCTATCTATTTATTGTTTAATCGTTACCGAACTCGATATTTAGTCGTTTTATGTAAAAAGAAAGATCAAGTTCGTTAACGGCTGAAATCGGACCAGGGGGAGGGGGGTTTACAGGGAGAGATTTTTGAAAATTCGTAATATCTCCGTTACTTTATGTCTGATCGAAAAAATCTATAGAATCAATCTTATAGAAAAGTAAATGTACTATAAATATTGTCGTATACATTTATTCCCAATTATGAATATTAACCGAGATATTTGCATTTTTCAGTTTTCAGCCATCAGCAAACCCCCCACTTCTACTCATGTTACATAAACAATACTCTGTACACCACATCATTCAAAGCTTAAATACCAAATAATGTTCTCATTGAACTTTTTAGTTTTGAGATAAATACAAATACTTGGCGCACGTGGGAAATCTGCTTAATTAACGCAGTCCCTGCGTGACGGACTCTTTGAAATACGGATATATATATATAATTTATGAAATAACATTATATTTTTCCTTTAACTTTCTAAAAGTTGCATCATGCGGTTTAAGGTGAATTTCTTCCCTCGAAAAGCATGTTTGGGGTTCCGTTGGACTCACTTCGTGGGTGTTTCATGGAGCAGGATGGCTTGAAAATAAGTAGGACCAGGCGCAGGTAGCTTAATGAAGTGGGATTAAATGTTTCACAAGATTGGTTATACAACATTTTTCGAGACAACTATTACAAACATTTCGAATTTTCTTATGTTTCCCGGCTCTAATCCCCCAGTTCATTATTCATTATCCACCATTAATGAACTTGATCTTTATTTGTACAAAAAAAATTGTCATAGAGTATATATATATATATATATATATATATATATATATATATATATATATATATATAACATTTTTTTCATCTCTTACTTAGAATCGATCGATATTTGAAGACATTTTTAAACATCCTGTCCTGAGTATTCTAGTAAGAAATTTCCCCTAGTGGAAATCACAAAATATTAATAGTTAAAAAAATGTCATATTTTGAAATTTTTAGAACAAATCAAATGCATCCATAAAAATATTTTTATTTTTATGAAGTAGATTTTAATTTAATGTACGATCACGCACAATTTCTTTTCTGGGTGACTTGCCGAAGTTTGGCATCCTTTGTTGGAGAAGCATTGCTGGTAACCACGAGGAATGGTTACCAATGATTGCGGTAGGGGCCTACATCCTAGAATTACTGTTGCACCTAGTAAATAAGCAAGCAAATTTTTATTTAAATCTATACTGTTTATTATTAATTAATAACTCATTAATGTCACTGGAAAATATTCTTCACATTGAGGACATTTATAAATTGAACATGATTCATTCCTGTCAGGAGTATGCAATTAGGCAACGTCATAGTTTATACCATTATCTTGAAAATTAAATACTATAATTTAGAAATCAACGAAGTCAATTAACGCGTCACAGTAAACAAATAAACAAAAGTAAATACGTATATGTTGAATAGTACTAATTAGATTAAATTATAAAGAATTTTAGAAGTTCAATTACCTGAAAACATTTAATAAAAAAAAAATGTATTATTTTATTGTATATAGTAGGTTAATATTATGTCACTAGTTCTTAAATATATATAGATATATATATATATATATATATATATATATATATATATATATATATGTATATATATTTATAAATATATATATATATATATAGGTATTTAAGCTTCGAATGATGTGGTTTATTACATAACCGAGTAATTGTTTATGTAACATGAGTAGAAGTGGGGGGTTTACTGATGGCTGAAAACTGAAAAATGCAAATATCTCGGTTAATATTCAAAATTGGGAATAAATATATATGACAATATTTATATTACACTTATTTTTCTATAAGATTGATTCTATACATTTTTTCGATCAGACGTATAGTAACGGAGATATTCTGAATTTTCAATAATCTCCCCATCTAAACCCCCATATATATATATATATATATATATATATATATATATATATATATTCTTTTTGTATATTAATGTTGTAAGATTACTAACTGGGCCAGACTCAGGCTAAAATATGTACATATTAGCCAATAAAATCTATCTATCTATCTGTTTATTATTAGGCATTATCTTGACAGACTGCTCCTGGTACTTTTTCTAGGAAGTCCGGAGTTGACGGAAACAAATAAGGGAAATAAAAATGATGTTCTCAATAGGAAATGAGAATAACCAGCAATAATGGCGTCAGGATGATTGATGGGAACTTCACTTGAGTCCACACGTATTATATATGCGAAACAAATACTTCTACCACAAGGCCACCAGGATTAACAACTACTCTCCCCCTGGGCTGATAATGTTTTCCAAATCAAAACTGAATTCACCCAATAATAGTTTTTTAGCAGATTTCCCTTAAGGGAAATCAACTATTGAGGTCGTACTCATTACGCGATTTTCGACATTTTTCATCAAATGCCCACCGATCCTACCTAGATGACGAAAATGAGGTCAGTTCAAAATTATATGTATATGTCTGTTAACGCTATGGCGGTCGCAATTATTGTTTTATCGTTACCAAACTCGTTTTATGTAAAAAGGAAGATCACGTTCGTTAATGGCTGAAATCGGACAAGTGGGAGAGGGGCGATTTTCGAAAATTCTAAATATCTCCGTTAGTATACGCGAGATCGAAAAATTGTATAGAACCAATCTTATTGAAAATTAAATGGTCTATAAATATTGATACATTTATTCTCTATCTTGAATATTAACCGAGGTATTCTCATGTTACATAAACGATATTCTGTAATATAATAAATCACATTATTCGAAGCTTAAATACCAAATATTGTTTTCAAGAGACATTGATTATACGAGTTACAGTTACATGCAAATTTGTGCTGGTGACCCCCCCCCCCCTGTCTTAAGTTTTTGAACTACTAAAATTTGATTGATTGTAATGTACAGTAATAGATTTAGTACATAGTTTTCAATAAAATTAATATGTTATATTCCCATATATTTCATTAATTGTTCTTCTTTCCGGTCTAGATTCTTTCTATTCAGTGTTGAGATGTTGGCTGCCCTGATTGTTTACCTCAGCTGCTTTCCGTTGTAAGGTTTCTTATTTCGTTTGTATTTCTCGCATAACAATCATGGTGATGTTACCAGTATGTATGTTGTAAACCTTCCCGTAGGAAAACTGCTTAGTTTACCCAGCCCCTTCGTGACGGAATTTTATTAAAATGTGCCAAGTTTTCATGCTAATTCAATTAAAATCCATAATAATTGATTTTCCCCACAAACCTATAAGTTATTATTAACCTGTAAGTTGTAAAGGGCAAATTAAAATTAAATATGTATTTGATAAATAGAACAAACATGCATGCATGTACGAAACTATTAATTGTTTGCAATATTTTAAATTGAAAATGGTTAAAATTCGCACGACATAAATTGGAATAATAAAATGACCACCCTAAAAATGAGTTATACCTTTATTATATCACATGTAGTCCCGAAACGATTAAAGTAATTAATTCTTTGTTAGTTTTTGGACTCTCCGGTAGATAGCCTTGATCGGAAATTTAGAAGAACTTCCGTCATAAGTTTCAACCCTATATCAATTTACTGACTAAATAAAATCATAAATCTCAAGCTCAGTAACAGCAAGAAAAGCTTGGTAACAGTTATACCCAGAATATTTCAAATAAAAGCTCGAGGCCAAAGAGTATGTGAGTGTTTTTTTTAATATATAAATATTTCGACTTTAAGATGCACTGTTGTGAAAAATCAGTACCAGAGTATTTATTTAAATGCCTAAAAACAAAATCACAAAAGGTAGTATTCGTCAAACTCATAATGATTCATGAGTTGAATGCATATTTAATAATTTAAGAAAGAGAAAGGGGTTTAGTTGAATTCATCTGTCATTAAGAAGATCCAAGGAGGAAAAATTAATAGTGTATGGAACACTTTAGAGCACTCCTTTTCATTGTTCCACTCGAATTTAGCCAGATTCACAAAGAAACTAATATCGAAAATGTCGTGAACGGACTGACTGCAGATTTCTTACGAGCAGGAATAACACGCTGCCATCTATTCTCTTTTTCTGCAGTTATACGATGCAAATGTAAATAGGAATTGCAATGTATGTTGCACGTGAGATGTGCCGCTAAGTGAAAATCTCGCGAATTGGAGATGGGATTCACTGAAAACAAACAATTACACTACTCTGCTAATATTGGAGTTTGAAAAACCTTTTAGAACGGGAATTGTAATCCATTAAATGTTTGACAAGATTGGTTATACAACATTTTTCGATACAACTAATGCAAACATTTCGAACTTTCTTATGTTTCCCTCTTCTAATCCCCCCGTCTTTACTCATTTTCCACCATTAATGAACTTGATCTTTATTTTTCCATAAAAAATTGTCATCGAGTATATATATATATATATATATATAATTTTTTTTTCATCTCTTACGTAGAATCGATCGATATTTGAAGACATTTTTAAACATCCTGTCCTGAGTATTCTAGTAAGAAATTTCCCCTAATGGAAATCACAAAATATTAATTGTTAAAAAAATGTCATATTTTGAAATTTTTAGAACAAATCAAATGCATCGATTAAAATATTTAATAATAGGAAGTAGATTTTAATTTAATATACGATCACTCACAATCTCTTTTCTAGATCAATATAATTATCAGATCAACAAAAACACAATTAGCAATATATTATACATTACTTAGGTTTCATTAAGGATACATTTGGTAAGCAGGTAGTTAAGAAAAAACTCCGTCCTACAGAAGCTGCGTAAACTAAGCAGATTTCACATAAATAATTTTATAAAAGTTATCATGCATGCAGGACGTAATTACAAAGACCTAGCGAAATCTAAAATAAAGTTCTGCGCCTGAAAGGACACAATGTCAAATGGCTACCGTATCTCACACTGAGATGTACTGAACGTTAACTGTATCAAAATCACTTCTTATAGATTTTATCACCAAGACCAGTTTTATTCTCCCCAATTTTTCTTCGTAAGTGTCAAAGTTTCAGTAGCACACTTAAAATTTGGCACAGTTTTTCTGAAAGTGTTATAGATCTAGAATTAACAAAAAGGACTAATATATATATATATATATATATATATATATATATATATATATATATATATATATTAGTCCTTTTTTAAATTTTTATTATTATTATTATTATATCTTATATTATTTTAGTAGATTCATATTATCACTCATTATTTTCATATATATTATTTTCTGGATTTATACCATTATTAATCTAAAAAAACTGTTACAATTTTTGAAAATAAAACATCGTCCACGTGGGTGATTTACCTATGTCTTCAGAAATCCAATATATTTGGGAAGCACAAACCTTAATTACTGAATAGAAATTGTTTCTTCTTTTCTTCATTTCTCAAGTTTTAATTATACCTTTTTGTTTTGTTTTCTCTAAAATAGTAAAAGTTATAAAATATAGTCAAGAATAATTTGTTAATTTATCTAATACATTTCTTGCCGGTATAAGCTGACTAATGTTGAGCATTATTGTGCTTATGGAGCTTTCGACTGAAATTCTATTTACTCTTCCTGATCTCTTTATCGTTGGATAGAATCATGCAAAAGGCAACGGGAAATCTATTCGGAGGAAACCAGTGCATTTTCTTTATGAGAACAACTCAGCGGAGGTACGGACCCGAGAACAATACATATTAATTCAACATTTAACTCTTAACTGAGATCTACAAAAGTCCGTCACGCAGGGGCTGTGTAAACTAAGCAGATTTCCCACGTGATGTTTTACGATAGAGAAATCTGCCTACTAATAACAGTAGTACAACGAAACTCTGAACCTATTCAAGAGGGACGAACAGTTACGGAATCGGCCGAAATAGCTTTCGGCGGAAAGTCCTGAATAAAGCTGACTTCTGCCTAACGCACACAGAATACTACTATAATAAATGCAAATATCTCGGTTAATATTCAAGATACAAAATAAAAGTATAGAACAATAGTTATAGTAAATTTAATTTGCAATAAGAGTAATTCTATACATTCGATCCGACGCATAATAACGGTGATATTTCTAATTTTCAAAAATCCCCCCCATTAAACCCCCCTCTCACTGGTCCAATTTCAGCCATTAACGAACTTGCTCTTTCTTTTTTACATAAAACGATTAAATATCAAGTTTGGTATCGATCAAACTAAAACTGCGACCGCTAGAGCGTTAACAGACAAATATATATATAATTTTGAACGGACTCATTTTCTTCATCTTCTGGGTAGGATCGATGGACATTTGAAGAAATGTTTCGATACTCGCGTCATGAGTACGACCTCAATATCTGATTTCCCTTAAGGGAAATCTGCTAAAAATGAGTAGTAACAATACAAGCCACTCCTTCATTGAAGGGAATAGGGGAAGAGCTGTGAACCCTGCCAGTGACGTTGAATGTAGAAGGTTAGTATTCAAGTGGGTTCGCTTTACCAATCTATACCCTTCGCTACCCTGGGACAGCATGTATCACGACATACCAAACTGAAGGCCGAGGTTTAAGAACTCTCCATCACTACAATAATATCATGACAATATTACTAACTGTAATCTGAGATTTAAAAAAAAAGTCCGTCACGCAGGGGCTGCGTAAACTAAGCAGATTTCCCTCGTGAAGTTTAGTAATAGATAAATCTACATACTGGTAACACAACACCATCGTGAATAAATACAAACGGAAATAAGAAATGTTTCATCCAATTTCAATAACCTGCCGACAGGAAGCGTTAGGTTAGAAATGTAAACAAACGGGTCCCGCCTCACACCGGAAAGAAAAACAATTACTGAAATATATCAGAATATAACACATTAATTTTATTGAGAACTATTTACTATATCTAGTACTGTAATTAATAATGAGTCAGAATAATTGTTATCTCAATCAATAAAATTTTAGTAGTCCAAAACTTTAAGATGGGGGGGGGGGTCACCAGGACATATTTGCATCTATTTCGTATAATAAAGGTCTCTTGAATACAATTTTTGGTATTTAAACTTCCAATAATGTGATTTATTATGTAGCAGAGTATTGTTTACGTAACATGAGTAGAAGTGGCGGTTTGGTGAAAACTGAAAAATGCAAATATCTCGGTTAATATTCAAGATAGAGAATAAATGTATATAACAATATTTATAGTAAATTTAATTTGTAATAAGATTGATTCTGTATAAATTTTCGATCCGACGTATAGTAACGGAGATATTTCGAATTTTCGAAAATCCTCCCCTCTAAACCCCCCCTCCCACTGGTCCGATTTCAGCCGTTAACGAACTTGATCTTTCTTTTTACATAAAACGCTTAAATATGAAGTTTGGTAAGGATTAAACAAAAATTGCGACCGCTAGAGCGGTAACAGACAAATATATATATATATATATATATATATATATATATATATATATATATATATATATATATATATATAGATATATATATACAGTTTTGAACGGACCTCATTTTCGTCATCTACTAGGTAGGATCGATGGACATTTGAAGAAAAATGTCGAAAATTCCGTCATGAGTACAACCTCAATAGCTGATTTCCCTGAAGGGAAATCTGCTAAAATTAATGCTGAATAATATCACCGTTTTATAAGATTTAATTTTTTTAAAGACATTTAGCCAGTTCAGATTTGACCCATACCACGATTGTAAGGACTTATTATTATGCGATCATTTTATTGGGAATCTTGATTGAGGAAGCGGGTCAATATTCGTCCAATAGCTAGTCCATGCATCACTTGTTAAACGATAATATTACTCTAATTTGATTTTTAAAAAAATAAGAAAACATTCAGTGCTCCACAGGGAATCATTTCTATTTCACCCCAACGACGACGGTTACTTCAGCTATTATAATATAAAACTAACTCATTTACTCACTCATAAACTCGTTGTTTAATTTGGTGAATACGATAGATACTGTTTAAGATTAAATAATTTTAAAACTGTTAATTCCACCTCCTTCTAAATTCTTAATTTAGTTGGGCTCTAGTAGAGGCATTTTTGGAAACATGGAAAATTTGAAGCATACAAATAAAGTGGATAATGTTTTTGTAGAGATTTTTGTTTTTCATATTTCACCCTAAGTAGACCTAAGAACGTTCATGTTTCAGGAGTCTATAAAATATAAGCACTTCAACTATCTTAAAAAAAGAGTTAAAGAGGTAAGCGAATTTTATTTAAAAATGACCTTCTTCTATGCTTGCTCTTGTTACCCTTTGTTATCTTCGAAATTACTGATTACTTTATGGGGAATGGTACTTCATTATTTCTGAAGCCATATCAACTACAAATTCAGCCTTAACTTCGAATGATAGGTCTACGTTTAGGTATATCTTTCATTTTCTGCGAAATTCCGGGTTACTACTCCACAAGTTCCATTTCACCATGATTGGAACGTAGCATGACTCGAATATCCATATAAATTTCAGATAAAGCATATTTACTCAGTTTCTCACTTCAAATTGGAATTGGTAGCCATTTCCTTGCAGTCTGCAGCTAAGATTCTCCAATTTGAACCTTTAGTCTATCTAAATATTCATCCAGCCACCTCTTTCTGGGTCAGCTTCTCCTAAGCTCTAACTGGTGTGTCATGAGTTTTTCTGGGTATCCATTTGAGCCTCAACCTTTCAACGCTCTCCTACCAAAGCAATCTGCCTTTTATAAAAAACAGATAAAATCAAATTTACCATACAACTGCATCAGGTCTATGTTGCGACTGACCCACAATTTTTTCTGTTCTCTCATAGATCCAAATATCTTTTTCAGTGCTCTACTCTTCAATAGCAGCAGGACTTCCTAGTTTTCCTTGGTGATAGTCCATTTCCGTAACAACTGTTCGTCGTTTTGCCTGTTCACACTTTCGCCTTCCTTGAGAGACTATTAAAGAGAAAAGTTTTGCTTTTTTTTGTGGGGTATATATAGAGGCATCTGGTATCCCCGATCAACTTCCCCAAAACTGTTCTCAGTAATTATCCTTCCTAACTAGAAACGTGATACTAGTAGGTAACGTGATCTCCCCCATTTTAACAGGGCTACCTATGTTTCCAATATGTTTAGATTATTATTTTGAGTCATTTTCTTCCAGAGCATCAGCCAAAGCTAAATATTTCTAGCCATGGTCGGAACATGGTGAGCATTCTTAATGTGCCGTCTATGACTTTTGTATACATTACTTGCAGAATATATCCTCAACTTTCACAGTACCTCTTCAAGATCAATGTTAAACAATACAGATGATAATGTATTTCTCTTATTATAAACTATTGATAATCTCAAAGCCACCAGAGGTAAAAGCCAAATCTGGTTTTGATATTACAAAGTATTCCCTTTTGTAGTCATATTCGTCAGTCTGGAAAGTTTTCCTCAATTGTATATCCCTCCAGCAGATTCAGGTTGTCAATGAAAAGATCAAGCCTCATTGCCTAATAAAATATTAAATTATTTATTGACGGTCACTTTTTGCAACTAAGACTAATTGGGACGGGTTATCTACACGTTACCACCCTTTTCTAGCCAGGGTGGGACTAAGGACCTAATATGGAATAGAATATATGGAATATCTATTGTCTATTGATCTTGCCGAAATCCAGTTTGGTACTCTCCCAGAATCACTTCACCCCTTTTCACTAAACTCGGTATGCCCACCGATAAAGGTATATTATTCCTTTTAATTTGATTCTACAACTTTATAAAATATGTAGTGGTTTTTTTATCAACCGATGAGCTGCTACGAACCATCCAAAATATAGTCAACATCAATGTGTGAAATATTTCTGAACTTCGTAATATTGCTAATAGACCTATATTTGACTAATAATTGGTCAACCGCCGTTGATAGAAACCCAATTGTTATTCCTGCGTAGCGTCCAATTAACTTTTTATTAATACGAATTTAAAAATTTCACAAAATAAATTATAATAGTTAGCGGTTCTAAACTGAATATAGAACTGAATGGTTTTTGAGTATAGAGAACTTGATAGAAATGAGATCCAAAGCACTCTCGGAAACATGAAACAATTAGCAAACTAATATTCTTAATGGTTTTATAACTAGACACCATTATTCTTAAAAGAAAGTTATAAAAGATTAGGATTCATTAAATAGAGACAATGAAACTTACACGAAAGGAAAAAGGAAGTTGGGATTTTCAATGTTTATAACAATTTATTAGTACATATAAGTCTGCTAGTATAGTAATCAGTTGCCGATATTGAAGATAATATTAGAGATCGTAGAGTACTTTATAAGAAATATAGCAACTTGGAAATCATAAATTCAATTGGAGTAGTGACTTCTTTAATGTCTTTCCGTAATATATAGTTGGCTTAAGCTTTGAATTTATAGTTTTACTTGTATGTATAAAACTTTTACGACAGTCGTAATATAATAATAAATTATGACAGTGCTGTAAACGAGACAACCCTTTTATTATTCTTATGCATCAGTATTAACCAAATAAAATATGATATTCAGCTGAAGATGAGGTTGCAACTTTTTTCATTGGCAGTAAATGTAGAAAAATATTTTCAACTCCTCTTCCTCTCTTCATTGGGGTAAGGTAATTTTAGAAATATTTATATTACTTAGAGTAGGTATTCGCTGTCAGAAAGAACTTGACGGATTAGTTATTGTTGTTTTAACTTTAATAACCACTTATCCTGAGTAGAGAATAGCCAAAACTTTCCAACGTTACATAACTAGCCAATATTAATTTTTAAGTGCATTCCATCATTTGAAAAGTTCGTAACATTATTTCTGTATTCCTGATAAATTTAAACTTAATTTCAGTTGTATGTACTTCCAACAAACAAGCAACTAAATTCTCAATTAATTGGTTATACGAGCATTTAAAATTGAAACTAAGAAATAATTTCATGGCTATTTTTAAAATGTAGTATAGTAACTATCACCTATCCCTATGAGGTAAAAACACCAGACATATGTTCTAATATATTACTTTAAACATTGAAAATCCCAAATTCCTTTTTTCATTAGTGTAAGTTTAATAGCCTCTATTTATTGAATCCTAAGTTTTTATAATTTTCTTTTAAGAATAATGGTGTCTAGTTATAAAACCATTAAGAATATTAGTTTGCTAATTGTTTCATGTTTCCGAGAGTGCTTTGGTTCTCATTTCTATCAAGGACTCTATATTCAACAATATTATCCTTAAGGGAAATGAGCTCTTGAGGTCGTGCTCATGACGTGATTTTCGAAAAATTTCTTCACATGTCCATCGATCCTACCAAGGAGATGACAAAATTGAGGTCCGTTGAAAATTACATATATATATATATATATATATATATATATATATATATATATATATATATATATATCTGTTAACGCTCTAGCGGTCGCAATTATTGTTTGGTCGTTACCACATTATTCTTAAATACCAAATATAGTTTTCAATAATATTATGATGTTATCTTCTGACATAACAATTTTAATCGTTTTTCTTTCCGTTTAGAGGTTGGGAGACCCATTTGTTTACTCCCCGAGTGGAGGTTATTAAAATTGACTGAAAGATTTGTTATTGCCGTATATATTTATTTACTTAACATTTACGGTGGTGTTGTGTTACCAGTATGTAGATTTATCTATTTTTAAACTTGTTGGGCGAAATCTACTTAGTTTACGCAGCACCTGCGTGACGGACGTTATTTAAATTGCTGGAAAATAGACGCTACGATGGAAGGGGGAATAGAGTGCCACGTTCTAAACCAGGCTGTCAATATTGCGTTGGAAAAGTTTTCATTTTCATTTCAGAGATAAAACACAGAGGTTATTTATTCTGTTAACACTCTTACCGAAACATGAATTCCGTGACGTAAACCGAATCATCCGGTCGCACAGGCCTGGAAGGGTTAATTGTAATTCTCATCAACAAATTCGTTATTTTTATTTATTGATTGAATAACTTGTATCACATTTAATCTATTATCATTTTTAATCCTTTCATTGAAATCACTGTTATCCGTACGATAGATCGTGACGATGAGCGTTTTCTTGGTTCGTGGAAGGCTCCATAGCAAATCTTGTACTATGTAACGACACACATGAAAAGAATAGAAACAAACAGTGTTAAAAGCTATAATGAAAGGTACACAACATACGTAAACCGAATTACCCCGTATCGTAGACCTACAATACGTAGGCTGTTAACCAAAACAAGAGGCCCACGAGACCGCAGCAAAACGAGCAATAGCTAGTCAATGCCGAATGTCGTTGACAAACTATCCCAAAAGACTTTCTGTGTGTAGAGAAAGGAAAGACTCACAGCTAATGAGGTGGAGAGCCCACCAATATTAGCAGGGCTACTAATATATGAAATATGAAAATTTCCACCGGTCTCTCAGACCGGTGTTTCGGTAAAAGTATTAAACTCTTAAAAGAAGCGCCCTTTCCATTTTATTTGGGTCTATTTAACAGGTGCAGTCCTGTACGCCTGGTTAGTTTGCTTAGACCTACCAAAGATTTAATTTGCTTAAGCGTAAAAAAAAAAAAAAAATCTAGCAGAGCCCTATGCACTGTTCGAACCATTTTACTATATTTTAAGACAATTTGTAATATAGAGAAAAAGCTGAGCCCTGAGGAAAACAAATGTAATGATGAATTAGTCTGTATCAAATGTTACGTGACATATTGGAGCTGGATAGTTTGTTTGTCAACCACTATTCAAGATCACAGATTAAGCTAACCTTCTTCACAAGGCTCGTGTACGATCCAAACTCACTAAACGTTTTAAGAAAGATTCTATGAACTACGAACCGTAGTTGAGAGACTAGAAACAAATACTGGTACGTAAATAGTGGTGGATAGTATGCAGTACGTAAATACGTTTGGAGCTGAAGGTAAAATGTATTGAGACCAATTAAAGACTTCTACGAGTTTATGGAACTTTCAAAATTTTCCTATTATTGGAAATATTCGTAACTAACATATGAAAAGCTTAATTTTCTGGAAATGTCTATGACGTCAATTATCTTCATACAAAAAAGCCTCTTGCCGATGATGATCTTTCAATAGAGCTAGTGGCTATTCCCCTTCACCTTTTCTGTTTAAAATAAGAAAAACGAGTAAAAAACCTGTTCGTTAAGCATCTTCCCAATGCCTAGTTGGTTTTCATGGAGGAGAGAATGAAAAGAGAGAATGAATCAGGTCCAAGAGAGTGAGAAGTCAGTAGTGCTTTCCAGAAAATAAAATAGCGCTGGAGGGTGACATAGCACTCTGTACTACTGGATCTTTCAGAACTCTTTAAAACATATTTGGGCAACAGCCGGCCCGCTGTAAGATTTGATCCAGTCCGCGAGATATTTTGAAAACCCCAATTAAACCAAAATATTAGACTGCTTGCTCCAAATGAGGACTGATTTGTGCGTTTGGCAGTACTTATAAATGCGAACAGTTCTTTTCATTGATGAAAGTTAATAAATTAAACATCGTACAAGGCTGACTGACTATAATTTGGACAATTCTTTACGTCTTTGTATCTGTGGAATTAATCCATACATCGATGGATTAGTTTCCTAAATTCAAGCTCAAGTGTCATTGTCGCTATTTAACTTTAGTTGATTGTAATAATTCCACATTTTACGATTTAATTATTATGCTGTACCTATTTTTTTCATTTAATTTTGTTATTTTAATAAATTGTATTATAATTACATTGTCGTTTAATTTCACGTCTGATATCTATCTATCTAAAAAATATGAACGATACTTTAAAATGCACTACTTTTAAAAGCGACCCGCGAACGTACTTGCACACTAATGTTTGGCCCACAAAATGTTGCCCATACCGGCTTTAAAAGATAGTTCAAAAAATGCTAACTCAGTAAAAGTATTTCCAGATCGTACAGCGCTAAAACTAAATCAAAGTCACTTCAAAGAATGAGATATATACCAGTCATATAGTTCTGTAACAAACGTGATATAACTCAGATACATAATAATGATGGAAAAATATAGAAAAAAAAGCACCTATTTGACCAAACTTTATGGGAGAAATTTGATAATTAGATCTTTATACGGAGGTGGTTTGGAGCGGGCTAAACCCGTAGTAGCGAGTTGTGGTATAAGAAAAACGACGTGACTTTGAATTTCAGGGGCTCTTATAAAACTTTCTTCCGTCGTACTTTAATTCCTTACTTTGGCGTCTATTCTTCGTCATGAGGCATTTGAAGGTCTACATGAATAAAAAAGAGGCATACTTTGGAGGCCCAAAAATATGTCATGATATTACCACTAAATCTTCCATATAATTTTCCTGTTTTCCCATTGTCTTTTCGATGTAGCTTGTTTTTATTTATAAGAATTAACCTTCAATCGTTTTGGTAGAACTTGGATTTAAAAATCTCTTTTTTAACTATAAAAAACAAATACTATAATATCAAAATTTTTTGAGTTCAGGATTGAGTTAATTTAAGTAATAGACAATTGCTGTAACTTGATTTTACTCTTTAAAGTTCTTTCAATTATAGGGCCAATTCTCGATTTATTTTCCTCAGGAATTAATTTCCGGCTAATTTCATCCACATCAGTTGATTTTGTTTTCTTATCTTTCACGGGAATATCTATATAAATCAACTTACTTTGATTTTTATTATTATTTACGTCCACTTTATGTTACCATGGGTAATCCGGACGGGTTATCTACAGGTTACCACCCTTTTCTAACCAGGATGGGCCTAAGGAGTTTATTTAATGAGTCCATCACTAAATAAATTTCTACTGCCCAGGGCGGGAATCGAAAACTTACTTTGAATATAATAAATGATAATATTTATAACGATAGATAAATGCCGATTTTTATACTTACAGCATCAGTCAGAAGGATGTCCTTCTTCATATTTGTGTTAAAGGAGGGCCAGGAAGGAGAACCTGTAAAAAAAAAAAAAATGTGAGTTTACTATGAATTTCTATAATTGGGAGTCTATGAAAATTAATGAAATTAATTTCTGGGTTAAATAGTATCTGCTTCTGTTAAATGTCTTGCTTTTTTAATTTGTGAAACATATAGTAATGATTTATTAATACACCCATTTTTACATACGCAGACTATTGAAAAACCAAATTAAAAAATAAAACTATTTAAATTAAACAGAAGAAGTTAGCAGAAAGTTAACTGGTAACAGACGACAGTATTTATAATTTTAGACTAGTAATTTCCAAAAGAGGTATTTTAGTCCCAAACCTACCAAATATGCTGAGTGACTGTTATTATTTTCTGAAAAAAAACTTGAGATTATTTGCAGAGAGTTATCAATAATTAGTGATTTATTGGTAAATATTCTATTTGTATTTTATTAAAAAATTAACTATTATTTATGAATCAATGATTTATAATAAAGTAAAAAGGATAAATATAACTTTATTTGAAGTCATGAAAGAATGTAAAAACTATATTTGGATCAAAAAGGATCAGAAATAAATTTATAATTTCGATTGCAAGTAAGATAGTTTTTTTTACTGTTTTTATTCAATAAAGAAAGTTACAATATCCGTTAAATGTGACCGTAATAGAATAACCAGAAAAAATAAGATAATAAAACTTAAATTAATTAATATTTCAATAACATTTTCAGCTATTTTGGGGAAAATAATATGGATTTAAGAAGTGAAAAATATATTTTTGAAAATATACACTAATTTTAGGATGAAAAATTGGAATTCCGAAAATGTCGAAAAGAGATATTTTGAATTTTTGAATTTTCTCCACCTCCCCCCGATACAATTTCAGTCGTAAATGAATCTTTAATTTTACATGAAGTTCATAATCGAGTTTGGTATCGAATAAAATAGAAATGTGACCACAATTTCTGTAACAGATCAGCATATATATATATATATATATATATATATATATATATATATATATATATATATATAAAAAATTGTAACCTCTGTCTGTACATTGATTTTTTTCGCGAAATTTCACGATTACTTTTCGTTTCACATGTCGTAGACACCATAACTACATTTTGTTTCTTTTGTGTCTGTTTGTTTGTTGGCAAATATGCACATAACAAAAGTTGTTTATTTTGTTATTTAGAGAAATTTGCTCAACAATTCTTTTCAATATGAACTACCAGGTACCTCCCCTGAAAAAATTAATTCAAATGTATGTCAATATTTTCTCCTTAATAATTCAAATCTATGCATAATGCACAGGAGACGAGAAACATGACAATATGCAGGACAGTGAAGTCTTACATAAAAAAATAATTTTATTATTAACAAATGCCAACAACGGGTATTAACCCTAAACACTGGAACGGGTAAATGTCAAAATATTGTGCAAAGTAAAGCCTTGCCAAAAGTATACCATCACCATTCAGCCTCAAATGAATTCCCGAGCGAAGCCGGGTATCTGAGCTAGTATATATATAACATTTTGAAAGAACCTCAGTTTCATCACCTCCTAGTTACGATCGATGGAGATTTAAGGGAAAGTTACTTAAAATAGGCGTATAGATAGAATCTAAAATAAACCTCAAGGAAAATACTACATGGCTGAGTAAACCCAAGACAGCAAGAACTCAACGAAAGGAAAACCTTATCTAGCTAGTGATATAAGCCGACTATTCGTCTGAATAAAAACTACTAAGCAGCTACTCGGAACAACTCGACAGGCTTGAAGATGTTACTTACTCTCTCTCTCTTATGGGAACCATTTGCCGTGTCTACTCGACGATCGGAAAGTAATGATGGCTTACTCATAAATGACAATGCTATTTTATATGATCGTAAAATTTAAAATACCTTGTGTTACGCCAGATTTAACAATAACCATTGATTCTCCATAGTTCCTAGATAGCTGTCAAGGTAGAACATGAGCTTTGCAATGAATAACATTCAATTATTATTCATTCTTAATATTTCCCAAGCAAAAGTCGGGTTCCTCTGCTATGGTTCTTAATAATAAATGCTATCCACGATTATGAATTATATTGCCTACTAGATTTTTGAGTGAAGAGACACTGCAATAGGAACTATTCGTCAAGACAAGTTAACTCATTTATTCCAAAACGGAAACAAAGGAAACGAGAAATATAAAAATATTGTGAATTTTGATGCCTAGCATAAGAAATACTTTCATTATGATGATTTTCCGAGCAGCACCTGGTACCTTAGCTAGTATATATATATATATATATATATATATATATATATATATATATATATATATATATATATATACACTCAACCGCAAAAAAAAACCGGACACTTAGATTTAGTCTTATAATTTTGTTAAATACTTAATAAATATGTATATTAATCTTTTTAATTAAAATAATTGGTTAATCTATAGGTTATTTAAACAAAATCTGCCAAAAGTGAATAATTTTTATTGATTATTTACAAAAAAATACAAAATAAAAAAAAAGAAAAAGATAAATTAACACATTTAAAAAAAAAAATTATTCTTCATTTTTATTACAGTGAATGGTAGACTTCGCTACACGAAGCGTTTCGGCAATGTAACGTAAGCTCCGGACTTCCATCTAAGTTTGACAGACCCATTATTCTGGACGGAAATAAAAATAAAACATTAATTAAAGAAAATGCTTGGTTAATAATTAAAGATGTTTAAATGTGCGAAAAACTACTTACAGTTTAGAATAGATCAACTTCACGACAAATAAATCTAATCTGAGTTTTATCTAATTGTTTACTAATCCTGAAGGGATTAGTTCAATGGACTTAGACTCTAAATTCTCTGTAATAACTAGAATACCCACATAAAGAAAATTGCTGAAAATTAGCTTTTAATACGACTAAAATGAAGTGTCCGGTTTTTTTTGCGGTTGAGTGTATTTATATATATATAATAATTTATTGGCATAAACTCACACACAACGTTGCCATGAGGTCTGTTAGATTTGTTACTCACACAGCTTACCGCAACACTGAATTACAGTTGTAAAATATGGATGAACGTATAAATAATAATACGTAACGCAGTAATATAATAATATATGCCAGGCGTTAGCGACATGAACCAATGTACAAAAAATGAAATAAAATGAAATGCTAATTATAAATTACTTTTGAAAGGAAGAAATACATTTGTTAACTGTTCAGTGCTGTTAATATTTTACCTTCTAAGGAAAGTTCGTCCTTATTTCCAACAATATGTCCTTGTAGATATTGTCGTCTGTGAGTTTGATGGGAAGAGCAACCTTTTTTTTTTTTAGTATTATATGGCTTAAAGTAATCAATCAAGAGGTCAATTGATAAAATTTCCTATCTTCATTTCACATTAAGTATATTAAACCACTCCACATGTTCCTCTCCTTAAATAGCCTCTTCTATAGGATCTGATCACTAATTTTTGTAGAAAGCCTCTTTCTCTCTCACTCGCTCTCTTCTTACTAGCCTGACTCACTGTGCAGTAAGTGCAACACTGAAGGAGTGCTATTTAAATAAAGAAGCACCTATAGTGGTTTATTAAAGGGAATGTGACTTGAAGATAGAGAATTTTATGTCATGACTTCCTATCATTATCTCAGAATTGTCAGGCATTATTTATTAATGAGTTGAATGAATCTGACAATCATGAAAAATTAACTATTATCTAAAAGTATTGGATTATGAAATTCCAGTTTTCTTTTTTTTGCGTGAGAACAGAAACAAATTCTGCTAAATTATTCTTCTTGTTCGGGAATATAGAGCCGGGATTCCGTATGAAGCAGGCCATATGTAATGTTCGTTGAAAAGTTGATGAGTTTGAAAGATGGTCGGTAGCAATTGATTAAATAAATGTTTAAAAAAGAATTCATGAGAAGTATAGTCGATAAGGTCTTAAATCCGATATGGTAACAGAAGTTCCAGTTCCTCACAGGGCACAGTTTATTCAGCATGTATTCATAAATTATTTTAGAGCTGTTTCCGGTAAAACCCTACAATTATCTACCGGCTACCAAAACTCCTACAGACCAGCCATAAATGAGACAAAGTTTTATTCTGGGTAGCTTCTCTTTTATTATTTGATGTTTCATTCTCTCTACATGTCTTTAGTTAAACATTGTTTTATGGACTTAAGCTAATTGCTTTATCGAAATGACCTTGAGGAAAATGTGTTGAATTTCCTTTTTCTTTTCGCCCAACTGTCAACTTGTTAAGTTGTATTTCTTCTTTTAATTTACATTTAAGGTTGTTAGAAATCTACATTCTTTTAGTCAAGAACGAATTAATGTTAAGAAATAAAAAAAATGTATACATTTTCGGGACATTATTTATATAGCTCGTTCACATTAAAAATTAAGCAAATATCTTATGAGATTTCCCGAGCCAATTCGCAAACGACATGTTGCTTATCATCATATTAATTATGTCACTACAAAAAGTATCATTAATTATCTAATATTTTACTTAAAAAACTCATAATTTGGTTTAAATTCAAGCGTACATCTATTCTTCGCAAAGATGGTGTTCAGACGTGAGTCTCCTAATAAAAAATGTAGACATTTTCGGGACATTATTTGTATAGCTCGTTCACATTAAAAATTGAACAAATATCTCATGAAATGTTCCCCTATTTCGCAAACGACATGTTGATTATCATACTATTAAATCACTAAAAAAGGTTTCATTAATTATCTAATATTTTACCGATAAATCTCATAATTTGGTTTAAAGTCAAACGTACATCTATTCTTCACAGAGAATGTACTCAGAAGTGAATCTCTAAATAGTTTCCTGATGGTGTGTGGACTAATTGGTTCTAATCATGATATTAATAATTTATTTATTTAATTTATTAAGATACGTGTATTCAGATGGTTTACACCCTTTAAGGTCCCCATACATATTATACCAAATGTTAAAATAATATATGCCTCTTTGTATATGTATATATGCGTATATATGTGTGTGTATATATATATATATATATATATATATATATATATATATATATATAAAATTTTGAACGGACCTCATTTTCGTCATCTCCTAGGTAGGATCGATGGACATTTGAAGAAAGATTTTGAAAATCGCATCATGAGTACGACCTCAATAGGGGAAATCTGCTAATACTAAAGTAACGTGTTTGTTTGGAGGGTTCTTTTTATGGGAGTTATAGTTAGATGCTTTACAGAAGAGATCATAATCGGTTTTGAAATGTGGATTTAGTGAACCCCTAATTTATCACAAATGTACTATACAATAAGAAATCCGTGTGTCCTTTTTGAAGACGATATCTTGTCAAGGATATCAGTGAGTACAATAATATAAAAATAGTAGCTTCCGAAATAAAGGGTTGGGAGAAATATATGTGAACGAGGATGCCTGAACCTATTATAAAAATAGAAAATAGAGGTAAATAATTTATAACTGGAAAAAAGTAATAGCAATAAGTTTATGGGTGTTAAATATTTTCGGATTATGGGCCCTTGAGTTTTAGTTGGATAGGTACTGACTGATATGTGCGTGCTAAGGGCCATTGTGGAAATTTCTTCTTGAATGCCCAGGGCTATATTTTCCCGGAAACTTTCCGACACTCAAAATGTGACAGCCAATCGATATTCATAACGTTTTAGATTTCACTCCCTTTCCTATGTGCACGATCGTCTTGGAAACTTTTGGAGGAAATTTATGTCGATCGTCCCTCATGAGCAGTGCCTTGTTATCTATGCTCCCTATTTTGTAAAATAACAGAGCCAATCGCTTCAAATGAAAAATCTCAAATCGTATTCAATAAAATCTCAAGATCTAAAAACGCTCTAATTTTATAATATCATTTAGTCATTTCCACCTTATCTAAGATTCCGAAAATTGGACAGATACCTATATTCTGTGGCATTCTGAAGGGAAACTGCATATTCTCAATATTTAATTTGGATATGGCAATTTTGTTAAAACGTCGTTATGGTTATTTTCTTCTGAGATAAACATTATCTAGTTTTCTTTAGATCAATGTCACTGTTTGCTTCCTTCAGGCCGTCTTGCTTTATAAAATTGAAATATCAAAACATTAAGATTCACACATTAGAAATGAATCGTAGGAATTCATGTATTTTTTAGATAGAATGAATATTATTTGACAAGAGGAAGGAGTTAGTCTATTTGTGTGAAATGTGATTGCCTAATGCTTAAATTGACTGAAATATCGACATGATCGTGATCCTTGGTCGTCGCTATGTAGCTTTAGGTAGAGTTTTGGCGGTCATTGCCTGAATATAAATGTCAAAGTAGTCATACGTTTTCTTAAAATCTAGAGGCATAATTAAAACATTCCATCACGCAGGTGCTGCGTTAACTTAGCAGATTTCCCACGTGCGTCACGTATTTAAATTTGTCCCAAAACGTAAAAGTTCAATGAGAATAATATTTGGTATAATAGTTTCAAATAAAATGCTTCATAATATAACAGCTCATTTTTAATATGACAGGAGTAGGTGTAGGGGTTTACTGACGGCCGAAACTGCAAAATGCAAATATCTCGGTTAATAATCAAGATATAAAAAAAACGTACATAACAACATGTATAGACAAGTAAATTTTCAATAAGATTGATTCTATACAATTTTTCGATGAGATGCATAATAACGGAGATATTTCGAAATGTACATACCAACATTTATAGAACATTAAATTTTCAATAAGATTTTTTTTATACAATTTTTTGATCCGACCCATAATAAAGAAGAAACTAAGAATTTTCGAAATTCGCCCCTCTAATACCCAATCGCGCTAGTCGGATTTCAACCATAAACGAACTTGATCTTTCTTTTTACATAAAAGAATTAAATATTGAGTTTGGTAACGATCAAACAAAAATTGCAACCGCTAGAGCTTTAACATACAAATATATATATACAGTTTTGAAAGGACCTCATTTTCGTCATCTGCTGGGGAGGATCGATGGACATTTGAGGAAATGTTTCTAAAATCGCGTCATGAGTGCGACCTCAATAGCTGATTTCTGCAGCTGGAAATCTGCAAACATAAATTTTAATCTTCTTATTCTTCTTATTCTGGGGCCAATATTATTTATATACTCTTCAAATTTGATGTCAAAGGTCTCCAATAAAAAACATTTTTTTCCCGTGCAAACTTTATTGAAACAGTATCCTTTATGAGGAGAGTCGCAACGTAATGTAAAGGGTTAACGAGCACTTCAGAAATGGATAGCCCCTGAAAAGGTGGCAAATAAGCCACGAAACATGTAGGGCAGGATCAATAAATTTTACACGAGAAAAATATGTTTTTTATTGGAAACCCTTGACATCAAATTTGAAGAATATATAAATTTTAATAGATATCGAATCTGAATGATTAAAACAAAATGTCAATTAAATTATGCCAAGACGGCTGTTTATACCGTACAAGAGACGCTAGAAAAAACTAGGTGTAAATTAAACATAAATTATAGTCGATAGTCTCCTTGGACTATAACAAGGTATAATTCTTTGTAGGGACAATTGTTAAAGACAGATATGGGGTATGTTTTTTGGTTTTAAGTAATCGGTTCGAAGTGGGATAGTGGGTCGATGTGAAGAAAGAGAAAAGAATGAATGGATAGTAAAGGGGTAGTAGGAAAAAAAAAAAAAACGAAATAGGAAGTAATACACGTCTCAGGGGTTTATGGATGAGGTCGCTGCTTCTCCTACTCCATCCAACTCCCCTAGCTTCGTATTAATAGATTTCTCTTATGGGAAGTCAACTATTGACGCGTTGTACTCATGACGTGAATTACAAATTTCTTCAAATCTTCATCGATCCTACCCAGGAAATGACAGATAATGAGGCGCGTTGAAACCTATACATATATATATACACACACATATACATTTTTTTTTAATTTATTTCCTTCCTAAAGTAACCCTACGGGAAGGGAGTTTATTAGCCACACGTCCCGTACAATCCCGTACAATAATTAGTACATAACGCGTGCTTGATACATAACATTTTTTTTTTAACTATAATGACATAAAATATTTGTACAATAAAATTATTTACAATGAAGAAAAAGAAAAACAAAAACAAATTTTGAATTCAATGCTGAATAATTAATTAATTTAACTGTATTTCAGTTTCAAATAATTCAGGAAGTCATGCACTACTTCAGCAAACTGTTTTAATTATGTTTATAAAATAATGGTCTTTCCCCAACATGCCAATTTTCTTGTCGGTATTTTAATTTGGATTTAAAGACTTCTCTTTGGTCCTATATATATATATAGATATATAGATATATATATATATATATATATATATATACGTCTATTATCGCCCACTATTTTTGTACGATTGTTGCTAAACTCGATATTTCAATGCTCCATGTAAAACTAAAAACCAAGTCTGATAATGGCAAAAATCGGATCACGAAATTTCTGTTCAGATCGAAGTAGTGTATAGAAAGATCTTATTTCAAATTTAATTTCTTATAAACGTTTTTATATTAATTGTTTTACTATCTGGAGTACTAACCGGGATATGTGCATGTTTGTAGTCTTCAGTGGACCCCCCTCCTACTCATGCCATATTAAAAATATGCCGTTAGATCATGGAAAAACATTATTCCTAGCTTAAATACCAATTTTTTTTTTCCATTTAACTTTGACCGATTGTGATATATCCAAGTATTTTCTGTGTGACGCTATCATTTTAATTTCTAAACTACATGGTTTTTATTTTATCAACAACACACTTGGCATGAGACAGTTTCATGGAAAACTAAAAAAAAGTCCGTCATGCAGGGGCTGCGTTAACTAAGCAGATTTCCCACAACACCACGAATTTGCATGTATCTCAAAACATAAAAGTTTAATGAGAACAATATTTGGTATTTAAGCTTCAAATGTAGTGCTTCATAACATAATAGAATATTGTTAATATGAGATGAGTAGGAGTGGGGCTTTACTGAAGACCGAAAACTAAAAAATGCACATATCTCAGTTATAATCACGGTATTAAAAAAATGTACAAAACAACATTTATAGAACATTACATTTGCAATAAGATTGGATATTGCATATTAACGGAGATATTAAGAATTTTCCTTCTCTCAACCCCCCTTCCCCTGGTCCGATTTCAGACGTTAACGAACTTGATCTTTTTTTTTTGTATAAAACGATTATATATCAAGTGTGGTAACGATAAGACAAAAATTGGGACCGTTAGAGCAGTAACAGACAAATATTATAGATATATATATATATATATATATATATATATATATATATATATACAGTTTTGAACGGACCTCATTTTCGTCATCTCCTGGGTAGGACCGATGGACATTTGAAGAAAATTTTTCGAAAATCGCGTAATGAGTACGACCTTAATAGCTGATTTATTTGCTAAAATTAAATGTGATAATGGCTGAACTAGGCCTTGGGAGTGGGAGTGTTTACTGAATTGATAATTGAAATATCTCCGTTAGTATGGCTTGGTTCGAAATATTTCATATCACCAATCTTTTCTTTCCAACAACTACTGTTTTATACATGCACGTTTGCTCGAATATTAGCAAGTTAATTGTATTTTTTGGTGCCAGTATTTTGCAAACAAGCACTTTTAAACAACCGATTTTTACTTTGAGTACGTCAGGCAATAAACATCTCATGTGCATCTAACATTTAAATTTCTGTTTACATTCTTACTACAAACGAAATAGAGGCTAGATCACTACTTAGATGGTGAGAGGAGTCTGTCATATTCCAGCAATTGGGAAAGTTTCTTAGTTTTCGCACCGCCTGAGTCTTGTTTTAGTGGATCACATCAAATTTGTATTTTTTATTTTGCTGGTTTTGATAATATAACATAATTAGTACCACCATTGTGACGTGGTTTTTTTCTTACTTAGTTTACTTTTGTTTCTGAAATGATTAGTCAATATTAAAGAAGAAAGTCTGTACTTGTTAATATTATTAGGTCATAAGATCTCTTAAATTTGTAAATATTTAAAATAACTGTTATTCACTAAGTTCCAATATGACTGCCTACTATTAGTCAATTGCATTTCAACAATCCTCTACTTAAATAGAAATTTTTATTTTATGTTTCTTTTTGTAAATTGCAGTGGTCACAAGGAACACTATGAATTATCTTGTAAAATTATTGTTATTCAATAAAGGATTATTATAAAAAAAAAAAAAGAAAAAAAAAGCCAATATTAAAAAAATAATTGTTGACTGATTTTTGACATTTTGGTTGAAAGCGGTACCAAGAAACAAGCGTCTTATTGGAATTAGGGGCGGAAAGTGTAAGCATGTAACTAGGAGAAGTAATCTGTCTTCCCAATGGAAGTACTGAAATGAAAACATTGAAAAAAAAACCGGTTTATTTTTATAACCTTAAACGCTGCATGGGGTGTGGTTACAGGGGGAAAGAAATTATAGTTGAAGATAAATAAAGGTGTATTAGAATGAAACGCCAAACGATATTTATTTGTCATGAGTCTATAGCTTTCCTGGGCCCAATATTCAAATGCCAACAAGAACTCGGAGGAAGGTTTGTTTCAACGAGTGTAAGAGAAAATGAGCGCTTCACAACTAAAAAACCCCAAAAGTGGTGGTATATATATATAGGCTACAAAACAAGCAGGACAGCAGGACTTTAGAGAAACACTCCATCATATTGAAGAAACTATCTGGGACAGTTGGCTGAGTCGCTGGACCAACTCCAGCAAAGGTAGGATGACCTACAAATGTTTCCCCGATGTCAGGACCAGAACTAAGCTGACGTGGTACGTCCCAGATTACGTCACCAGCCAACTTATCAGTGGTCACGGGGACTTCAATAACAAGCTCCATTTCTTCAAACGAAAGGAATCCCCATTGTGCTCGTGTGGCGAGTTGGATACGGCTGACCATGTGATCCTCCAATGTCTGCGTTTCAACGCCAAGCGTATTCGGCTAATGAGTGCTTTCTCATATGTTAACTGGCCTCCTGAGAGCTACCATATGTTGGTAAACGACGCTGATAGATTTTCAGTCTTCAGGACCTTTGCCCAAGAGGTGTTGAAAGCGAAGTAAAAATGTATTTATTTGTAAATTATATGTATATATGTATTGGTTGTGTGAGTTTAGGTTAGTATTTAGGCTTTACGTATGTAGGCTAGTTAGTTATGATCTTGCTGCCACTTCTCTGAATAGAGGCAAAGAAGTCGCAGCTGCGGGTTCCCCTAGGACTTTTCGGACGTAAACTAAATCTCCCAAATATTGCACTTTTATGCTTAGCTCTGCTCGGTGAGCTAGGCTAAGTTACCTGGAGCAATTAATCTATTCAAAATTTGATATCTTTTAATAAATGGAGACCGCTGGTATGGGAAAACCCAAAGGTACAGCGGGGGCAGAGGTGGAGAAAAAAAACAGGTAGGGCATTTTTCAATTTAAGGAAGTTTTTTTCTTGTTGCTGATCGTATTCGTAATCTAGACTAGTAGTAGAAGTAAAACAGAGGTCTTAGTATGATTGTTTGCGTTCAGTATGAACAACTGTATTGGAATCGTGCATTAATTTCAATAAAGTTCGTTGAAATCGCTATGTATTCTATTTTTTTAAAAAAAATATTCCTTCTGTCAAATCTATTATAAATTCACACACGTATACCTAAAAGTATTTAGATTTCTCAGTTCCAGCATGATCCAATTTTATTTCCCCGTCCTGTATAAAATTTTCTATTCACACTAGTGGTTAAAGTTAATATTTATTTTATAATGGAAGAGGTATTTACACTATTATAGATGAGTTGGCATACTTCCTTATAAATATTTTTACTATAAGAATTACTATAATAGGTAGTACTATTATTAAATCAATAATATAGGCTAGCTTGCTTTTAACCAAGAAAATACAACAATGGCGATATAAAATTAGAAATTTGTCATAATGTTCATATAATGTTTAACACCGTCCTTTGGTCAATACGCTTTTCTAACGGTTGTGGCTATTAATTAAATTCATTAAATTTTGAATAAAAAGTGAACGCCTGTAACCAGAGGCATGTTGTAACTCTTTGTATCATAAAAATAGTATATTATGATCTTTAGCCACCCCCGAGCGAGCAGGGGGTTTAGTGATCAGAGCTTTACGCAGCTCGACGTACAGCCACCGTTAACCAAGGAAGACCTAGAATGAGTAGTCTCGAGTAGACTGACGGGCCCCGTTGTATCCGTAGGGTCTGTAGCCAGCTCACGCTTTTAGCCTGCCTGTGGGCGAGATCTTAGAGAGTCATAATCGTTAGACATGCCGAGGGGCTGTCAGACATATAGTTGTTAGACTTCCGCTGATAGATAAGAACTACAATAGTGCGCTATGGTGGTGTGTTTGTGAACTAATGATAACTCTTGGGGGATGGATCCAACCTGCCCCTGTTTTACTTTCAGCTTACTGACGACGGTAGTGGTAGATATACACACGCCTTTACCAGTAATATATATATATATAGTTTCCTCGTAATTCCAATGCCCTAAGCAGGTTTTTAATATTTAATCTTTTTTTTCTAAAGATGAAGAACTATAATTAATACAGGGTGGGGCAGAATGGACTCCCTGATTTGAAGGTTGAATTGCGAAAGAACAAGTAAAGATAATCTCACAACACACTGGACAGACTAGTCCAGAAGAGGCTCCGTCGGAAGTTGACCATGGATATGGAGGTCGGCGACGGTCAGATGAACCGAAATAAGGACGTACGTTTCCCTCTTTCTATTCCGTATCTGGGCTCTGTGTCTCATAAGATAGGAAATAAACTCAAGACACTCGGGATGACGACTGCTTTCAAAAGTCGACACTCTTTGAAAGCAATGCTCCCGAGGGTCAAGGATCCTGTTGACTCACTGAACAAGTCGGGAGTGTACAGGGTAACATGCCCTAGCTGTGAGGCATCGTACGTCGGTCAAAGTGGAAGAAAGATCAGAACCCGGCTGAAAGAGCATGTTATCAGAGACACAGAGTTCCATGCCCACACCAAGAAGGAGGGTCATGAGAAATCTGCTATAAAGTATGAGCTGCTCTACGAAGCAAAAAAAGGCAAGACCCTGAGCATAGCCGAAAACCTATTCATAAAGCTAGATAGGATGAAAAAAGGAGGCCTGAATATTAATAAGACAGGAGAAGGAACCAGGTTGAGGCATGTCTCGGAAGCCTCTCTCATGGCTCTCCGGTCCCGAGGCCTCAGTCACAGGGAATCCTTGGTTCCTGTCACATCATTGTGAAGAGGTTAGTCATTGTCTCGCTTTTCTATTTTTCTTCTTTTACGTTTTTTGTATGTATTGCTTTCTGCAGCTCCTCTGGTGGTTGTTCCTTCATTTTTTTTTTTTTTTTAATTTTAATTGGACTATTCGTTTTTTACTATTTATTCTATTTTAGACTTTTTAACTGTAAATATTCATTTATTTATTTTAACTATTTATTGAAATTGTGTATATATTCTACTGACAAGTTTTTAATTTTTAATTTTAATCTGTGAAAATAGTTTTTCTTATTTCTGTAAATATTCATTGGGACACTAATTTTTAGGTTGTAATTTAAAGTTGTATGTTTTAACTCTTGACCATCGACATGTACATATATTTTCTAAATTTATCAATTAAATGACATATTGTACAACGTTTTTATGGTATTTGTTTGCCAGCAGGGCACTGATGATGGAGCGTATGCTCTGAAAGCGCTCTGTCACAACGAATAAAGAATAGTGAAGGAACGAGGCGTTTTTTCTTACCTGAGATAATCTCACAACGTTTTTATTTTCCAAAACTACATTCAATGCCGAGCGATGCACATGTTGAGACGTTCAAAAAAGTTTCCGAAAACTCTTCTCAGCATATCTTCTGATATTTCAGCGACGACATCTGTAATTCCCTCCTAAAGGGCTTCCAAGGTCCTTGATCGAACATTGTAATCCTCAGCTTTGAGATAACCCCAAGGAAAAAAAAATTGCATGGGCTCAATTCCGGGGAGCGAGAGGGCCATGGAACATCGTCACGTAAGGAGATCAGGCGGCCGAGAAACAGGAAACAGGTCTTTGCAGGATTTGCCGTGAACGAAGGGCGGTATGAGCCGTAGCACCGTCCTGTTGAAACCAAAAGTCTTGTGTGCCTTATTACTGACCTACCTTTTACTGTATCACGTCATTTACTGGTTGCCAGTTCCAGTTTGAAACTCGTCCTATCTACATTAGTTGATTACCAGCAAATATAATTCGTTTTAATTTTTGTTATCAGATTTCCCTTAAGGGAAATCAGCTATTGAGGTTGTACTCGTGGGGCGATTTTCGAAAAATGTCTTCAAATGTCCATCGATCCTACCCAGGAGATGACGAAAATGAGGTCTGTTCAAAATTCTATTAAGCGGTCGCAATTTTGGTTTGATCGTTACCAAACTCGATATTTAATCGTTTTATGTAAAAAGAAAGTTCGTTAATGGCTGAAATCGGACCAGTGGGAGAGGGGGGTTTTGAAAATTCGAAATATCTCCGTTATTATGCTTCGGATCGAAAAATTGTATAAAATCAGTCTTATTGAAAATTAAATTTACTATAAATATTGTTCAATACATTTATTCTCTATCTTGAATATTAACCGAGATATTTGCATTTGTATTAAGCGTGTGTGGACGTAAGAAGCCTATGAATATAGCCGACTATATTCGGGACTTTCCGCCGAAAGCTAGTTCGGCCGTTTCTGTAACTGTTCGTCCCTCGTGAATTGGTTTAGAGATTTGTTACTACCGCTGTTATTAGTAGGCAGATTTCTCTATTGTAAAACTTCACGTGGGAAATCTGCTTAGTTTACGCAATCCCTGCGTGACGGACTTTTCTATTAATTTTAGTAGTCCAAAGGCTTTACTTTTGATTAAATTTTTTATCACTCCAACTATTCAATATATATAACACAAATGTCCAGTAACATTATTTACATTTAGAAATACGTCATTTCCCATATATCCGTCATTTAATTAAAATTTTATTAACGTTGAGAAAAAAAATCTTTCCCGTTTTCTCTGTATTTTTACTATGTGAGGCGTTGGCTTCTTTGAAGTTTATCACATTCAGTGTTTAGCGCCTGTGGTTGTCTATCGCTTCAAGTATTGAAAACTGACGGATTAATTCAACAGCGATCGATGCCTGGCCTGTAATTTGTATTGTTATTTCCTCTAATAGAAGGGCAGAGGTTACACTTATCACTGCAACAGGTTTTGCTCTTGCATTAATAACCTCTAGAGGAGTGCAAGGAGTCTATTAAAGGGAGGTTACGAGTATAGTACTTGTAAGCTGTCATTGACAGCATATGCTAAAGACAGTCGTTCAACAAACATTCTCAGAGGCAATGTTTACATAATTATGTTCTTAAACGTTTTTGAGAGTGGTAAGAGTCATATTAGAATTTTAGTTTTACATTTTCTTTATTTATTGATTAATTTAGGTCCATAGGTTTCGTAACGTATTTCCCACTTCTACTGATCCCTTTCCATACTCTACAATTGCCAATATGTTCTACATCCAAATAATTATTTATAGGTAAAAGTAATCTAGCTCTCTATTAATATCATCCAAATTAAGAAATTCACTCGTGAAATTATTTCAATGAAAGTTTAAGTATATTAAATACCACAAGGGTTGTTCTTACAAGAAGCTTTATTTGTAGTGGCAAGTCAACTTCATTCATTTTGTTTTTGTTTATTAAGTTTTTTTTTTTGGCCCTTTATCACATTGAATATTTATTTAGGATGATCTGAAAATTCTATCAGAAGAAGTACGTTTATCAGTGTTTTAAATGGGTCAACAAATTGCAAAGAGTACTAAAAACATAAAAATAATTAAAAATAATTATCCCTTAAAAGTACAACTTTATGTTTGAAAGAAGAAAAAGGAGCCAATATTGAATGAAAATGTACTGAAGATTTGAATCGCTTTGTACTATCATTCCAAAACCTGGTCAAAAGGTCTACATAAATTTGTGTGATTGAATTTTGTCCATACATCATTATAAGAAATATCATGACGTTCCTTAATCCCATTTTTATAATAACATTGAGTAAAAACTAAAATTATAGAGGTTTCATTAAAGTATAAAGAATAAATTGTACTTGAATACTAAAAGTTGTTGTGATTTATAAATTTCAACATTTTGGCGTCCAACTGTGGTTACCAATTAGAACTTCGTTGGCCTGAATCTAAAAATTCACCAATATCCTAATCAGTTTCATAGCAAGAAATGTATGTAATTATAACCATTTAAGGAGATGTTATTGAATGATCTATAGAAATCACCAAATGATAAATAAAGAAGTTTGAAAGGGCAAAGATTGTTTTAATAATTGACAACAGTGTGGTCTCTTGAAAAGTTTTTCTTTTTTTTTCTGCGTCTTTATTTCATTTCCGCTTTACGCTTGTAGTACGTACTTAATTAAAAGAAATCAGCTATTGAATTTCTTCTCTCTCTCTCTCTCTCTCTCTCTCTCGCTCTATATATATATATATATATATATATATATATATATATATATATAATACGTATATATTTATAAAACGTGTCTACATATATTTATACGTATCTCACATAACACAAAAACGACCTTGGAATGTTGAAATTTCAAATTTTGGATTGTTATATGGTCTAGTTGCCTACCTCTCCTATTTTTTTTTTTTCTCGAAATCGACGAAAGGGGAAGGTTGATTTAGAGGAGCGTGAAAATTTAAAAACTGCAAATTTCTTTGTACATTTTAAAGCTACAAAGTTTTTGTATGGGACCTTTTTTTTATAATGAAAATATTTATAAATCATGTTCAATGACATTTTTTGACCTAATGCATTGGAATGGAGATACCATATATCACTTTGAAACAAAATAAATAATTTTAAATGAAGTCCAACCAAACATTTTGATTATTTAGATTAGCCCACATCAGATTTTTCTGAAATCATATTATGAAGCTTTATTATGATTAATTTTTCAATGAAGGTTTTGAGATGAATATGAAATGATTTCTTAAATGGGCAATTGTGGGCAAGCGTATTGTCTATAGTTTTGAATATTGTTTCTTACCAAGCAATTTAATGCGAAAATAGATATTTTGACATGAGAATTCCTTTCGGATGTTCTTTTCTATATCCATGGTCTGCCCTCAGGGTTCCTGTGTGATAAAAATACAATTAAGAGTACACTTGTGAATTTAATAATGATAGAATTTTTTTCTTGAATGATAATTCGATGAATATATAAATTCCAAGTCTTATTTTTGTAGATTCTTTACAAAGAGATATATTGAGATTAAAATGTCCAGGCGACGTCATCTATAAATTTTGGGCCGGTGTGATCTGTTTAGCTTACGTATGACAGTCTATTTTTGTAGCAGAAATATTAACAGAGTTGCGCGCATTTTTTAGATTTCTGACTTGAGTTAATCTCCAGTAAAACTTAATTAACATATCACGAAATGTATTATAGCCAGCTTAATTACGTCCTAATAGAATCATACTGTAGTGAAGCAAAAAATGAACGTGTTTTAAAGAAATAGTATAACGCATAATCATAAAACATGACTCAAGAATATACTTCAAACCCCCAACGACAAACATAAATATTTCGAGAAAAGCATATCATTTCCAGAGGTAAAACTTTTTAACGTTCTACCAGAATGTGTTTAATATATTAAAGAATACTAGTTGTTTAAAAATAAATTAATTAACTTCATGATTGTTGAATGTTTTTATACACGAAAATTATTTAATAAAACTTAAAAAGTATTTTTCATAAAAATCGGTGAAAAATAATTTATGATCAAGTACATTGTCTTTTTAAGGTGGGGGCAAGTTTCTCTTCATTCATAAAGCATTTCATCCTTTGCTAAATTTAAGACTAATAAAATATGGGGGCTCAGGTTAGCCATGTGAGTTAAAGCGTTGCCTTTAATCTCACGTGGTAGACCTAGAGTGGGGAGTGCGATTACCGCCTGGGCAAAGGAATTTATTTATTGATGGAATTCATTAAATAAAATCCTGAGTCCCGCCCTTTCTAGAAAAGGGTGGCAACGTGTAGATAACCCGTCGCAATTAACCTTAGTTGCTAAAAGTGGACGTTAATAAATTATTTTAAATTTAATAAAACATGTATAACAATAATTTAAAGAAATATTAAATGGATAGATTTTATAAAATGTATTCATGAAATTTGAACTAATTATATAAGTACAAATACTATTCAATGATATGTAAAGACATTAATTGTCATACTATTAGTAAATGTTTTTATAGAAAACCGAAATATTTGTTGTACCCTGTTATGATGTGTTAGCTTTTAATGATAATCATCTACTATGATCGGTGAACATTTGTAGGCTTCTGGCAAAATCGTATCTAGAATACTAAGCTATATTTGTATCCTTCGTCATTATTCTTCAAAATGAGAGCTATATAGTCCCATCAGCGTTTGATTGTGAAGCCGGAGTGCCACTCGACTTGCTTTGGTCCTTTCTATATGTAGAATGGATGCCTATTGTAAAATTACAGATGACGAATTGTGGTTAGATTATTCAGGGACTATATACATTTCTGGTTGAGGATGTGATGATTGAATGAGTTCCTGTCAGCGTTTCTGTTCCTTCTTTCCGCCTTATAGGGTTCTTTTTTTCAATAATTTAAGGGTTTAGTATTGAACCGAGAAACTTTGTGAACTATACTATTCTATAGGAGGTAAAGAATTCATCAAAGAACTTCCTCTAGCAAAACTATCATGGATGTACGATCATTTAGCCATTATAATGGAAATATATGTCCGTCAAGCAGTGCTGTGTTAACTTAGCAGATTTCCCACGTGCGCCACGTATTTACATTTATCTCAAAACTTAAAAGTTCAATGGAAATAATATTTGGTATTTAAGCTTAAAATAAAGTGCTTCATAACATAATAGAATATTGTTAATATGAGATGAGTAGGAGTGAGGGTTTACTGAAGAGCGAAAACTGAAAAATGCAAATATCTTAGTACAACATTAAATTTACAATAAGATTGGTTCTATACAATTTTTCGATTCGATGCATAATAACAGAGATATTAAAAACTTTCGGAATTCTCCCCCTCCCACTTGTCCGATTTCAGCCGTTAACGAACATGATCTTTTTTTTTACATTAAACGATTATATATCAAGTTTGGTAACGATAAGAAAAAAATTGCGACCGCTAGAGCGGTAACACACAAATATATATATATATATATATATATATATATATATATATATATATATATATATATATATATATATATATATACAATTTTGAATGGACCTCATTTTATAAAAACTCGCTTAATATTTGAGTTACGAAAAAATGTATGAAAACAACAGCTTGAGAGCGTAAATATTTAAACAAAGTTAGCCGAAAACGAATATGGTAAACATTTTCGTGCCAAGAACGTAACATTGATGTCCTCATCACACATCGTATTGGCAAAGACCCGTTGTAAATAATATTCATTATTTAAGCTTGGAAAAAGACGTTTGATAATATTGGAACAATACATATATTGTTAATGTGTGATGACTAGAAGTGGGGGTTTACTGTATGCTGAAAATTAAAAAATTCAAAATATGTCGGCCAATATTCCAGATAAAAAGTGTATAAAACGAAATGTATAATAAATTGCAACAAGATTGGTTATGTACAATTTTTAGATTTATAACATAATAACGGAAAAATTATTAATTACCACCTGTAAATCCCCCCTCCCCAAAGAGGTACTTTCATAGCTATATACCTATTTAATTAGCTCTTTTACAATAGCACGAATTATAAAAAAAAAATACTCTGCCATTTCCGCAGCATAAAATTTTTATAAATGTAAGTGTATAGTGTGCTCAGTAACAGGATATTTTAGACACATGTTAATTAACAGCTGAGAGAACTGGGGTCAGTTCCCTCCGCTTTCACTAGTCTTCAGCTATGTTTCATCGGTTTTTCCTCTTAGGAAATTAGCTACTGAGGTTGTACTCAATACTCAATTTCATCAAATGACCACTGATCCTACTATTCAAAAATGTTTAATATCTCTGTTATTTTGAATTCGATTGGAAGATGATATACAACCAATCTGGTTACCAATTTAATAGCCTATAAATATTATTTTGTACATTTTATTTCTATATTGAAATTCTCATAATCACAATAGGCTAAGATTCCATGAAATGATTTATTTGAAGCTTAAACTCTAAATATGGATTTCATTTGAAAAGTTTCATATTGAACTTTTAATATGTGAGATATATGCAAATATGTTCGGTGTGAGGTCATTATTTAAGATTTTACATTCTACAATAAATGATTGATAAATACCATATATAATCGTTTCATGCAAAACTAAAGATCAAGCTCGTTAATGGCTGAGACCGGCCTAGGAAGTGTACGGGGGGAGGGAATAGAAAATTTGAAATATTTTTCGTTGTCACGAGTCTATATTACGAGATTAAATGTAGTTGGCTCTCAATAAATGCCCAATATTGTTATGAAGCATAGTTGCGAGGAACTGAAAGGAAAATGTGTTGTAGTTTCTGAAAGGCCAAATCTTGTATATTTGGTGAAAAAAAGTGTTGTATTCGCAGTCTATTCTAATAGAAGCGTGTGTTAAAACATATATAATATAAGCTACAATCAATATTTTGATTTATGCAAAATATATCTACAGTCATTTTTAATTGCCAGAAAAAAAATGTTATTATTACAATGTATTGTACAAATACTGCAATCGTCATTAGACTTTGAAAATTATTATTGTAATTTCATTTTATTTTTTCTTAGTTTATTGGCAAGGATCATCTACAATGATAATTTTAATATTGAGTCCAGAATAATAATAATAATTTTCATTTGCATTAGTAATAAAAGTTAGGGGATGATTGCTCTCTTACATAATATCGGGTAATATACGTATGCTTTAAAAAGTAAGTTTTATTGCCAACTCATTGATAGATCTTCGGACGAAATACTTAAAATATTCAATTTGGGCTTGTATAACGAATCATTTCAAAGCAGTGTTGTTGGAAGTGAAGAATATTTGTTTTACTTGGAGAGAGAAAAAGACGTCCAATTCTTCACAAATTTTTATTTCGGCTCTAAGCGCTTTTGAAGACTCGAAGAAGTGACACTTGCTGTCTTTCCCTATGATGGGCATGCAAGTAGCTCTGAAGATGGAGACAATAGTCTTCGAAAGCGCTTAACGCTGAAATAAAAATTTGTGAAGAAATGGACGTCTTTTTCTCGCTCCAAGTAAAAAAATTAATAAAAAAAAATCATTTCAAACGAAGAACATGTATTTATTTATCTTAATGGTTATTATTAATATGCAGAATATTTGAAAATGGCAATGTTATACATTATCTATCAAGTTTAAATCGTCATCAGCATTCTACAGTTTGATTTCATTGTTTTACTGTTTCCTATTCTCCGAAAGAGTTCTTAACAATTTGTTTCAGCATTTGTACTTAGTTATAACAAACAAATTTGTACAACTCGATTCAGTTCGCTTTGTCAAGGGCAATACATGTGACCAAAGCGTCGGCAAAGTGATGTAGTTTCCTTTCAACCTACGTGGCCGACAACAACATAACAAAAGGATAGAAATAGTATTCTAGATAGGACTTTTACTAAATTTTACAAATGTTCACCGATCCCACCAAATAGATAATAATCAGGTTCGTTCATCATGAATATATATCTGTCAACGCTAAAGCGGTCAAAAGTTTGTTTTCATCAGTAGAAAATTCTATATTTAAACCTTTCATGAAATAATAATGAGCAACTTCGATAATAGCTGTAATTGCGCCAGAGAGAGAGAGAGTGGTTTAATAAAGGATCATAATGTAAATTTTTAAATATGTCGGTTTTTACGCGTCGGAACGAAAACATTTATTTACTTTATCTTGCTAATAAAGTAGTTGCGTTACAATTGCAAGTTCTTTACGTTTTCACTGAACTAAAAAATTAACGGAGTTATTTGTATTTGTTGGGTTTCAACTTACTCTTACTCATGTAATTTTCAATTTATGCTATTATGTTTCTTAACGTCACTTACACGTGAGCTTATTATGTTTCGAGTCTTTTAGCAGATTTTCTTTAAGGGAAATCAGCTATTGATGTCGTATTCATGACGCAATTTTCGAACAATTTCTTTAAATGTCCATCTACCCACACCCATATATATACGTATATATTTGTCTGTTAACGCTCTAGCGGTCGCAATTTTTGTTTGATCGTTATCAAACTCGATATTTAAACGTTTTATGCAAAAAGACTGATCAAGTAAGACTGATCGTTAATGGCTGAAATCGGACCAGTGGGAGGTGGGGTTTAGATGGGGGATTTTCGAAATATCTCCGTTACCATACGTCGGATCAAAATATTTTATAGAACCAATCTTATTGAAAATTAAATTTACAATAAGATTGGTAGAGGCATTTCAGGCCTCTCTCACTCCTGTTGTATTCTAACATTTTCATATAGCTTATAATGAAGGAAGTTCTAATACTAACTCACATACATAGTTTCGTTGAGTTCCGTTTAGTCGTTTGTGCCCAATGAAATTGTTGACTACCGCTCTAGTTTTTAGCGTGTATCTCATTTATACTTCGTTATTCGACAAAAGTGTATTTAATAAGTGTTGCTTTAAATATCAAAATAAACAACATTTGTTATGTAAATATTTGCAGAAAAACCAATAGAAAACGAAATAGGCCTCCCTTATAATTTCCCGAGCGAAGCCGGGTACCTTAGCTAGTATATATATATATATATATATATATATATATATATATATATATAATTGTAACCTCTGTCTGTACATTGATTTTATTTTTCAAAATTTCACGATACTTTTTCGTTTCACATGTCATAGACACGATATCTGCAATTTGTTTCTTTCGTGTATGTTTGTTTGTTACCTTTACCCGAGCGAAGCCGGGTACCTTAGCTAGTATATATAATATATATATATATATATATAGGAACAGTTAATACATTGTGGAAAACTTAGTTTTATAATAATATGAAGTGCGGAATTACGGGATTTTTAGATTTCAATGTTTTACCTAGACAACGATAATTAATTAACTGAATATAAAAGAGGGTACCGTATGATAAATGCGTAGATGATCAATATTTTCTAAATTGTTTATACGATTTGTTAACTTTTCTGTATACATATAAGTCTCACACTACGTCAGAGTAGTATCAATAGAGCGTTCAACATGGCTTTCATATAATCTGAACAGGTTTCAGGATTTTGAGGAAGTCAAAATATTAATTTGCCTTATCAGAGTTATTAGTTTGTATTATCAAGATTGTGTTTAAATGTTATCATTAATTATATATATATATATATATATATATATATATATATATATGAAAAGTTATATCTATTATTTAACATCAAAAATATGTCTTTGTTATTGGATCTATCCAACATTATCTCGCCATAATGATGGGTTTATTGCGCCTGTTAGACAGTTTGAAGATAATGAAACATCTTTGACCGTTCAAGAAGATCTTATATAGCAAACTTGAGGAAGTTGGCAAAGCCGTAGAGCCAAGCACAAGTGACTTAGGACCTGAAGGATTTCACTTGTAAAAATCTTTTGAAAACAATGGCATTAAAGTTTGGAATAATACGTAGCAATAATGCTACGTACATATATAAATATGTGGAGTACTTTTCAAGTGAGATGGCAATAAGTTGCGTTTTAACGGAGAATGAAAATTAAGAATGCAAGAATCTCGGCCACGAAATATGATACTGTTATGATATTTGGATTTTTTTATTTTCTCTGGCTCTAAACCCTGGTCCGATTTCAGCTGAACACGAAACGCTTAGATATCGAGATCGATAGCAATCAAACACAATTTGCAACCGCTAGAGCGGTAACTGAAAAGTTTGTGTCTGTGTGTATATATATATATATATATATATATATATATATATATGCAGTTATGAACGCACCTCATTTACATCTCCTTGGTAGAATCGAGAGGAATTTGAAGAAATGTTTTGTAAATCGCGCCATGGGAACAACCTCAACAGCTGATTGAGGAAGGACTGGTAAATTATTTTATTAATATAATTAACCAATGATCAGTTTAGTGATAATTACACTGAACAAATGTACGTATCTAATTACACAATACTAACCCAGGAAACTGACATAATAATCCATAACAGACCAGGATTAATTTTTAGAGGTATAATATTATTGAAAAGGGTATAAAAGTTTGGAATAGATAGTGAAATATTTAAATGTAGTTCTAGGAAAACCGATCCACCCTCTGGCAGATGCTCCAAGTGTGCCGGAAAATTACACACACATATTTTAACAGGAAGTTTCTCCTGTTGAAATCGATATTTCCTATTCCATTAAGAATGTCGAATGCAGCACTCTGCTTGAATGCTAACAGGTTAAACACTACTTTCAGAGCATTCGACAGCGAAAAACGAAATGCATTTATGATCATTATGTAAGCTCCTATATTACTCTGGGTTAAAACTAAACACGTAGGAAACTAATCACATGTCTTTTCGCATACTTATTTATTAATTCCGAAACCATTTACTCAATATTAATTAGTTTTATTGAAGCATAATTACTAAAGGAAACCGAAGTCGTTCAAATGACATTATTTGTCAAATACATTTTTAATTCAAATAAAGGGTTTGAGCCACCAGTATAAATACTGTTGTCATACCTTTCGGTGAAGACCGACGTCACTTTTTGATCATCGAGTACACCTGGCAAGCGCTTTCGTTTGGAAGGCACCATGTTCAGGCCCAACTCTTGTTCAATTTTTGACAGGCTTGAAGATGGTGCCATCACATCAAAAGCAATATGTCAGCTGTACTCGACCATCAGCCAGTGACGACGGTCTTCACCGACAACACATTTTTAAATCTTCGCAAATAAAATTTATTATGCATATTTATATAATTCTCTCCTCACTTGTACGTCCCATATTTCGATACTACGTACAATGGAGTGGGTTACTAATTCACAATAATTATTTTAATAAAATACGATATACACTCCTCATTTCAGGGACACTGAACTGAGGGGGGGGAGTAAATCCGTGTTACGCTAAACATTAATTTAAATCTGAAAAAAAAAAAACTGATATACCAATCAAGTTCTTCTTATTATGGACCCAATATTATTTATATATTCTTCAAATTTGATGGTAAGAGTCTCCAATAAAAAGCATTTCTTTCCGGTGCAAACTTTATTGAAACTGCCCTACATGTTTCGTGGCTTATTTGCCACCTCTTCAGGTGCTATCCCTTTTAAAAGAAAAATATATACAAAATTATTCATAACATTAATTTAATACATCCCTCAATAATTCTTTTGTTATATATTGTATTAGTAGGTGCCTACATTTAAGATATATTTATTAAATGCAATTATAAATTGCTACTTACATTTCTGAAGTGCTCGTTTACCTTTTACATTACGTTGCGACTGTCCTCACAGAGGTAGATGGTACTGAGAGGTTCCCGAGGTAGATTAAGTCACCTGACTAAAACTCGATTATTTACAAGTCAATCTTGAACTCGATTATTTGGCGTAATAATTTAAAGTCCATTAATTTAACATAAAATGTTGTAGAATATATGATTGAGGTATTTGATTTCAGTTTTTTGTTTACTGTCCTTTTTCTATTCTTTATAATGTGAATGTTCTCTTTTATTTTCCGTTTAGTATTATTTAAATCTTTATTAATCATGTTGTTTGTCCTGTAGTTGAAGATTTTGAGATATTAAAACCAGGTTTTAGATCCCAGCTTTAGATTAAAAAAGAGAGATGGGGTTCGATAATGGCCAAAATCGACCTCTGGAACCATAAACACAAAATACAAATTTTTTCCCTTAATAAGTTGTGTGTAAAAATATGTAAGACATTTTTGGGCACAAATTAAATTTCTAAAAAGATTTGTTTTATAACGTTCTCGATGCATATACTATTAAATTGTTAAGATGTTGGAAAGTTGTGTATATGCAGTTACAGAAATAGGCTCTTAAGAGTGCACAACTCTGTTTTTGGCAATACAGAAAATCCCTTCCAACCTAATCCACATCAATCTGATATGCTTATTGGGTATTTCGACCTTCGATCTGTTTACAATAGCATAAGCCTATTTGTAATACAAGGAAACTCGTTGAAAAAAAAAGATAAAGTATGTAGACTCATAATTGAAAATAGAAATTCCATTAACTAGAAAAAAAACAAAACAAAAGGATGGTATATAATAATTCACATAATTATACACAGTGAAAACTGCATATTTGCCTTATCATTTTTATCAAAACTTTGTACTGTAGTCTCCAAATAATTTAAGAACTCATCAAGAAATTCCGTTTTCATTTTGTTTCCTAATATTTTAAAAAATAATGAATTCAAGATTGGAATTCTGTTGGGTAGTAATCTAAATTTATAGGAGTGCTCCGTTATTATTTCTTTAATCTAGCTGGGAATTCTACAAGATATTTGCATTTCTGACCTCAATTAGTGAACCATATGTTCAGCCCTCATTGCTTTCGTGGAACTAATGCGACATTTGTACTATTCTGAACATTAAATGAATATACGTCCATCCCTTCTTGACATATTCACTGATCAGTTAGCAGACAACTCGAGAGGTATATTAAAAAAATTCTGGAGCGTATCAACCATTATGAACACATATATATTTATATTAACTACAATAGTTTCACTTTGGCAAGTCTGTTGGTAGGAGACCGTTGACCAAAAGAAGTATGACAATCGCAAAGATTGGCGAGATTGGTTTTGAGATTTAACGGAATTATCCGTTTACGTTCGTATCTCGCATAACTCAAAAAGTCCGTCAGGGGCTGCGTTAGCTGAGCAGATTTCTCACGAGTGTCACGTATATGCATTTATCTCAAAACGTAGGTAATAGTTCAATGAAAAAAATATTTGGTATTTAGGCTTCAAATAAAGTGCTTCATAATATAATAGCTTATTGTTAATATGACACGAGTAGGAGTATGGGGATAACTAAAGGCCGAAAAAAATAAAAAAGGCAAATATCTCTGTTATAATCAAGATAGTGAAAAACATACATTTACAGAACATTATATTTAAAATAAGATTGGGCCTAAACAATCTTTCGATTCGACGCATAATAATGGAAGTGTTAAAAAGTTTCGAAATCCCCCTACTAAACTCCCTCACCCACTGATTGGATTTGAGCCATTAACGTTAAAATATCGAGTTTGGTAACGATCAAACAAAATTTTCGACCGATAGAACGTCAAGAAATATAAATAAATATATATAGACGGATTTCAGTTTCGTCATCTCCGATAGGTTGTCGGGATCTCGGTAGGATCGATGGGCATTTCTCAAGGAAGGAGGACATTTTTCAATTACCGCGCCATGAGTACGACCTTAAGGGAAATCTGCTAAAAGAGCTAGTCTTAGAATGTTGAAATTTCATATTTGTTTATTTTTATTTACGTCCATTTTATGCTACTATGGCTAATCGGGACGGGTTATCTACAGATTACCAGCCTTTTCTAGCCAGGGTGGGCTCAAGGAGTTTATTTAATGAGTCCGTCACTAAATAAATGTCTACTGCTCAGGGCGGGAATTGAACCCGCCACTCTAGGTCTACCACACGAGATTAAGACCAACGCCCTAACCCGCGCGGCCAACCTGAGCCCCCCAAAAATTTTTTTAAAAAAAAATTAAAATTTTTGAATGAAAAAAAAAATCATATTAAGTAGTGTTGTAACGTCCAGTGATTCGTGTTCTCAAAGGAATGGAATTCCACTAAGGGGAGGGGAGGTTAAGAGAAGGGCCAAACTTAAAATTTCTCCGTCCGTATTAGGGGTACAAAATGGTTGTATAGGACTGTTTATGTTATGAAAATATCTATAAATTATGGTCCATGGGATTTTTAGATTTTGTTCTTAGGAATTGAGATATAGTGTATTACTACTTTCATGTGAAATAGTTATAAATGAAATGCAACCAAACTCATTGTTTTTTTTTTAATTCAATACGCATACAAGGAAGCTCACATGCGGTCTACACATCAGATTTTATGAATGTAAAGGGGAGTAAATAAGGAGTACTACGAGAGGGAGGAAAAGAGGTGACAAAAAAATTATTATCATAAAAAAGTAAAAAGAAAACAGGAAAATAAACTAAGAATATTTTATACATATATGAAAAAAAAAGATTCAATAATGAAAGAAAAAAAAATCATAATCCTGTTGTGATTGTGCCCAATTGCACGGAATAATTATTCAGTACCTTTACCTGCTGTCGATAAGTGGGAACTTAGCGCTTACTTTACAATTCGGCCAATGGCGACCAATGCAGTTTTCGTGACCCAAACAAAAACAATTCGAACTTGTTCAAAAGTTTACTCCGTTGCAGTAAAATATTTGACTTGCTTGAAGATGGTGCTTTTGCATCGATGTGCTTGAGTGCCAGGAGTTCTCACCAAAATGTATGTGTGTGTGTGTATGTATGTATTTATGTATATATATATATATATATATATATATATATATATATACTGTCTGAAACAACATACTATGTTATGTGATAAAGATTGCAACTTTATCACAAAATGATCCTCGACCAAAGCTCAGAAAATACAAGGTGTTCCACGGGAATCGGACGGTTTATGTAATCATAATTATTATTCATTGATAAGACGTTTTGTCATGTCCGTTTCACGTGGACCACCCTGTACATAAAATACTTCAGTACATTTCTCAATTAAAAATAGTTATTTATGAGACCTTGATCAATTATTTATGAAGTAATCTGCAGTGGTATTTTAATAATTCACCTAGCCTACGAAAATAAATAATTTTACTAATAGTTTAAGCAATAGGTCATTACTTACGGGCCTTCTTTAGCTAAACAAAATCCTGAATGAAGAAAATGTGGTGGGAGAGGGGGATAACCCACCAGGACCTATTCTATACTTACAAGGTTTATGCCAATCTGAAAAGGAAGAGTTGGTCCAGATAAATAATCATACTCAATTAAGCTTCGTGTTTGCAGGGTGCATAATTAAATTATTCGTGTTAATACATTGATATACTAGATAAAAAAATATTATAAAAATTACTTTCAATAACAAAATAAACAACTTTTGTTCACATCTCATTTAGAATGTCTACTTTTCGTTGAATGGAGCTATGGTATTTACACATATCTCGTTTCACCATGGCTATACGATAAAAATGTATAAATTAAATTCACTCTTAATAACAATTCAAACTAAAGGTTTTAACTATTGTACGTAATAATAAAAACATAGAGGAAACAAAATATCGTGATTTTCAATTAACAACCCTCATTACTACCCCCATTTAACTTCACCCGCATGTTCATTAATATTGCCTATGGTCTAAAGATACATTAACTCTCACTGAATTTCAGTTAATTCAATTCTGTCGCTTAGGCACCATTAAGTAATTGGCTCAAGGCATAGTTTTGTGAGCATATGTTCTTTGTGTATTGTTATTTGAAAGACATTATATCACCCAGAATTCCCAAAATATCAGCTTTTTGTATGCGCTTATTGGCATAAAAATAAAATGGAAACGAAATATCCTTAGCAGATTTCACTTAAAGGAAGTCAGCTGTTGAGGTTGTACTCGTGGCGCGATTTTCGAAAAATTTCTTCAAATGTCCATCGATCCTACCTAGTACATGAAGAAAATGAGGTCCGTTTAAATTAAATATATATGTCTCTGTTACCGCTCTAGCAGGCGTAATTTTTGCCATATCGTTATAAAACTTGATATGTAATCGTTTTATGTAAAACAAAAGATCTAGTTCGTTAACGGCCATAGAGGGGGGAATATTGAATAGTCTACATATCTCCGTTATTATGAGTCGAATTGAAAAATTGAATAGAATCTATCTTATTGAAAATGTAATTGCCTATAAATGTTGTTAAATACCTGCTTTCTCTATGATGAACATTAACCATGATAATTGGATGTTTCAGTTTTCAGCCTTTGGTAAACCCCCACTCCTACTCGTGTCATATTAAAAATAAGCTGTTATATCCACCACATTATTCTAAGCTTAAATGGGAAATATTGTTTTGGAGAGACCTTTATTATGCGAGGTACATGGAAATCCGTTGTGTGATGATGTCACGAATTAAGATTTTAAGTTATTGTTTTGAAAATGTGTATTTGGCCTATTCCATATTCGACATTTAACCGTTTCATTCAACACTAAAGATGATATTTGTAATGGCAGAAATCTGATATGGATTAGTGGGGGTATAGAGGGGGATTAGAAAATTAAAAATATTTCCGTTATTATGAATGGGATCGCAAAATGTTATAGAACCAATCTTCTTAAACTATTGATGATCTACAATTGTTATTCTAGGCATTTGTTCGTATTAAGCATGTTATTCGCGTTTTTTTAGTTTCAGCTTTCAGTAACCACCCACCCACCCTACTAGTCATGGTTTTTTTTTTTTTACATAAAAATAGAAAATATGTGTTGAGAGGAGATCACAAGTTTGTTATACCAGCACGTGCCCTGCGTGACAGACTTCTTTCGATTTCAGCCTTCAGGAAACCCCCACTTTTAGTCATCGCACTTTAGAAATAAGAGGATATATCATGAAATAAATACCAAAAATACCATATATTGTTTTCAACGGACCTTTATTATGTTATAAGAGGCATGCAAATAGTTAGTGTGATGTCTTCATCAATTAAAATTTCATTAGAAATAGAGAATATGTGCTAAGATGAGATCAGTAGTGAGTCATTCCAACATGTGGGAAATCTGCTTAGTTTACGCAGACATTGCCTGAAGAACTTTTGCCTGATGACGAAAATGAGGTCCGTTCAGAATTATATATATATATATATATATATATATATATATATATATATATATATTTGTCTGTTAACGCTCTAGCGGTCGAAATTTTTGTTTGATCGTTACCAAACTCGACATTTAATCGTTTTATGTAAAAAAAAAAGATCAAGTTCGTTAATGGATGAAATTTGGCCCGTGGGAGGCGGGGGTTTAGAGGGGGGATTTTTGAAAAATCGAAATATCCCGTTATTATGCGTGTATCGAACAATTGTATAGAATCAATCGTATAACAAATTACATTTACTATAAATATTGTTCTGTACCTTTATTCTGTGTCTTGAATATTAACCAAGATATTTGCATTTGTATTGTGTGTGTGGTCGGCAGAAGTCGGCTATATTCCGGACTTTCCGCCGAAAGCTAGTTAGGCCGTTTCCGTAACTGTTCGTCCCTCGTGAATTGGTTTAGAGATTCGTTACTACTACTGTTATTAGTAGGCAGATTTCTCTATTGTAACACTTCACGTGGGAAATCTGCTTAGTTTAAGCAGCTTCTGCGTGACGGACTTTATTGAAATATGAATCAATGCATTGACAGAGGTTAGAGTTATATATATATATTTAATGTAAATACAAGTAATGTAACTGAACTAACAATTATTGGCATTATTTTTTCTTCATTACGCGTGCGCGAGCGTGTGTGTACAGTACAGGAAGCAGCACCTCCCAATCGAGTACTTACAATCTCGACCTTTTATCTTTGACTTAAATCAATCATTTAAGTCCCGTCAGTGTCTCACAATGGCATTGCCCTGTGATGAAAATGAATGAAATTCTCTTTTGATACGGACGCTTTTAATTTTAAAGAGCCCAACATACCAAAAACGAAAAATAACCTAAAATTTGTTTATTGATTTATTTATTTTTATAAAATTAAGATGTGTCGTCAAAATGAAATTAACATTTCTTATTAAAATCGGAGGAATGAGAAAGACTTAATTTACGAAGCCTTATTCATCCGTGTTTATTTTACGTCAAAGCGATTCCGCTATGAAAACTCTCTAGTCAATAACCTATCAAAGACGTGAGGTGTGAACCTTACCTGTTGACTCATTAGGAGTAAAGCTGCTGACAAACACCAGATTCTGCGAACCAATATGTTGTTTGAACGGTGAATTGAGGACAACACTGCTCTTTCCTTGAATGTAAGGGAGTACCTTATTTATTCGTGTAATTCGATCCACTGGAAATAGTGCGAAATCAAAAGAGAAAAATACTCTTTCAGGAATAAACAACTTTATAAATAGCATTTGGCCTCATTGTGTGATAATATACTTGATTTTTGGCATGTTTACTTTGAATTACTTAAAAATGAGAAGCGTTTGACTTCTGTCACTTTTCCTAAAGTTCAATGCCCTGACAAATGTTTGAACGTTTCGTTGCAAAATAAATATAATAATATCACAAACAATAAAAATGATAAATAGCAATCAAATTTCGAAAATTAAAAACTCTTTGGCGTTTTACTGGAGTTTCGTTGCTCACTGCAAAAATAGATAATTTTGTCATTTCACAACAGATTTTCACTGAGAAAAATATCTATAACACATGCCTCTTACCATAAAAATATTTAATTCATTTTTAATTCGTTGCATCTATTTGTTTAATAATGGAAGGGGTTATAAATTTATGTTGGATCCGCTGAAAATTTGGTTATTTGAGTGCAAGAAACTAGTTTTGATGTATTTTATCAGTTGGTGAATAAGTTAGCGTTTGTACGTCGTTTTAATAAATCCCATCCCCTTCTAGGAGATCTTCATTCATTTAGTCACCATTTCCTTTAAACAATGACAGTAGGGTGAAGCAAATAATTATCACGGTATTTCTACCATTATCTGATATAACTAAAAAGTACTTTTATTTTAATCAAAAATTTAGATTTCTAATAAATATTGAACATTGATCTTCGTCTTTTATGATCACCCGGAGGATATTCGATGTTTTTTTTTCTTTCTCTTTTCTCTGGTTAAGTATTGCCAGTGGACTAAAGCTTGAATCATGTTTTTTGTTCACACCATCTTTTAATGCCCGTTGCTAGTAAAATTCCTTGCCCGCTAATCAGTTTAACCTACTTCCTTTCTCTGTGTAAATAAGTCTGTGTTCGTAGACGTGGCCGTATAGCTATTGAGAGCAATATTGTGGAACGAGAAATAAAGACTATTATTTTAGAATAAATCTGATGCTGACATACATGCCCTGCAAGAAACTCTCTACCCCAACAATAAACGTAGGACCGAAAAATCCAATATACAAAAGTCCGTCACACGTAAACTAAACAGATTTCCCACGTGGTGGAATGGGACGTGCTGATGTCAAGTAAAAATTTGATTTTTAATTTCTCTAATAACGAGAAACCTATGAATACCACAACTTCAATTCAAGTTGTACACTAGATGATTAGAGATACATTAGCTGAAGTGTGAAAATCCCATGAGTAGAATTGGGTGTTAAAAGAAAACTGTAAACAAAAAATACAAATAGCTCGCATAACATTCAAATTAAAGAAAAAGTAAGTTACAAACTATATATAAATATAAAACAAAAAAAAACGACTTTTTTTCGATTCAACACATATTAACAAGATATTTTCAAATTTTCGCTCACCCCCTCTAAACCTCTTCTTCTTCTCTCGGCCGATTTCAAACTTGATCATTAGTTTTATAAATAAGAAGCGCATAAATATCTTTTTAGAAGTAACAGACAAGTTTTGTGTGTGTGTGTATTTATATAATATTTATATATATATATATATATATATATATATATATATATATAATATATATATATAATGATAGGAGGGGAATGGTCTGTGTACTCTCGCAAAAAAAAAGCAGTGACTACTGATCTAGGAGAGTATAAACCAGAGAATTATTTTTGGAGATGTTGGAGAGGAGTTCAGATTAGAAGAAGGGCTAGAAGCAAGAAAGGGCTTTGTTAGTTATATGAGCGGGCATTGACCTAAGTAATGGTCATACTTTTAAAGTTTAGTAAAAATTGCAATTATATCATTTCGGTTTCTTTGATATTAAAAGCGGGAGGAGTTCAACAATTAATTTTATCCCCGGCTTCCTTTCAGTATAAGTATGTGACTTTTATTTGAATATGGTGTACTTATGGCATGAGAGCTTTCGGAATCATTAAATAATTTAACTGCTTGTTTATTAAATACAATACATTCATTAGAACAATACGCAAACAAATTACTGAATTTTTCAAACTTTTGGTAATTAATTACCAGTTTCTTTCCATAATTTAGATTTAAATATGTTACCATTGCCGATAATGTACACTTTTTATTTAATGATTTATTGTTTCAATTTTCAATTAGGCTATTGCCTACACTGAAGTTTTACACACTGGTTTCCCGAATTACTTATGTATCCTGAATTCAATTGTGTATAAATCTTTTATAGACAGATAAGATAGAATATTATCGTAATATTTTATAGGCTAAATTGTAATGTAGATAACTGTTTTTTTTTTAACATTTGTAGCCTACGTAATAGTTAATGAAATACCTGTTTGCCTGGTGGAAACAGATCTTCTTTACCAATTTCATTTTAGATAACATTATTCGTTTTATTTTAACATTAATAAACGAGTTTTCGTTTCTCTCATAGCAGTATCACTTGTACTTCTGGTCATCATTTGGTAATCAAGAACATTTGAATTAAATTGAATATGATTTAGAGTTTACATAATCCTAATGTACCTAGTGAGATTTCTATAAGTGTGCACAGGGCTTGTCCAGAAAGTGAAGAAATTATTTTTGCCCAGACACTCTGTCAGCTCTTAATGGGTTGGAATTAGTTCGACTAGGAAGGAAGAACTTTATCTTTATCTCAGTCCACTTCGATGCACAAAGATCATTCCTTCCTTCAACTACGTTAAAGTTGATGTTCACGGCCAGGGTTTAAATCAACAGCAGATTGATAGATATTTTATTGGCTTATGTTTACAAACATGTAGTCAAGAGTCTGGCCAATTACTGTTAGTAAGGTTGTTAATATAATATATCATATTAAAAAGTATATAAATAAAAATAACAATATGTTCACCAATATTATTGGTTTATAATATAATATAAATATTAGTCTAAATAATTATAATGCTTAATCCAATAAATCATAATTTAATGTAAATATAGATTAAATATTTTTTTTTAAATGTCTAAATAAAGAGGAGTTTTCTGAAATATCAAATCAAAACATAATTCTTCTATAAGATTTATAACAAACAGAATAATAATAACATACGGTAATAATAATAATCATACAGACGTCATATCCTCAAGGACAGTAGTGTCTCAGACAAATGTAGGTTATGCAACAAATCGTATGAGTCCATTCAACATATTAGGCTGAATGTGAAATACTTGCTGGGTCCGAATACTTACAAAGGCAAAATAACGTGGCAAAAATATAACATCAAGCTCTAGCAGAGAATTCGGTATGGTAGACAGAAAGGTCGCTTATTACCGCTATAATCCTCAAAAATATTGGAACAAGATAATGTAAAGATGTATTGGGGCGAAGCGATGATAATTGACCATACTGTGCATCATAACAAACCGGATATTCTCATTATTGATAAGATCAATAAGACTGCTGATATTATTGACATTGCAGTACCCAATGATGAGAATATTCGAAAATCCTATGCCGAAAAATTAAGAAAATATCAAGAACTGGCTACCGAGCTCAAAGAGGTATACAAACTGAAATCTACCATAGTTACGCCTACTATAGTTAGTTCAAATGGGCTCGTGCCAAAAACAACAATAGCAGGTACCAAGAATTTAAATCTGCCAACAACAATTACGAAAGAAGCAGAGCAAGGGGTACTTGATACTGTCAGAATTGTTCGAAAATTTTTAAATTCTCCATAACATGTCCCAATCACAAACTCCATATCGGTTGGATTATCCCCGATATGGATTTTATTCCAGTTTTTACTGAGTATAAACCTCCCATATTAATAATAATAATAACTATTGTTGTATATAATAAATTATTGTTGTATAAGCTCCCCCATACAGTAATAAAATTCTTTCTTTAATACTGTCAACTTTCGCAAACTTTTGATAAGAAACCGAAAACATCATTAACTTTATTTTCAGAGTTGTAATCCAAAATGTTTGTCAGTGATAAGTTGTCTCTGCGAGGCACTATAAATTTATCAAGGAATTTTACCCTGTGTGATGTAAAAACGGGGCAATACAATGGTAATTGATTCAAATGTAGATACATATATTTTTGACACCATTTACACGCCTCTCCAGTTTTTATAATGTGAGTACTATTTTTATAGGATAATTTAAAATATTTCAGTTAATATTTCTCATTACTGCTTGTATTTATTTACTTAATATTAACGTTGGTGTGTTTGTTACCTGTATGTAGATTTATCTAATGTAAAATTTCACGAGGGAAATCTGCTTAGTCTACGCAGCCCCTGCGTGACAGACATTTTCACTATTCATAGAGACTCGTAGCAATGCTTCTCCAGGTTATTAGGCTACCTGTACCTCAGCCTATCCCCTCCTGGTTTTCCAAATAGGATATCCATATCCAATGTCTCTCTCTCTCTCTCTCTCTCTCTCTCTCTCTCTCTCTCTACATATATATATATATATATATATATATATATATATATATATATATATAGTTTTGAACGGACCTGATTTCGTCATCTCCTGGGTAGAATAAATGGACAATTTAGCACATTTTTCACACATTTCTGCTAAAATGTAAGAAACAGTTCACACAGTAATTATGCCAATCTCTAATGATTTGAGTCTCCCTAAGCACTTCACAATCATTTGTATAAACAAAGAAAAATACAGGGTGTATATATCGTCATTCGGAAAATCTTGTTTCTGTACTAAACATTTAAGATAAGAGGCTTCAAATCTAATGATTTTGAAAAGCCAACTTGTGAATGTACTATATAGAGTGAGTGTGCAATAAAGATGCAGGAAGCGGTGCAATAACTCTAGTGACGACATTTTTAGTATGTTTCCTTCTAGGAAAATCAGCTTTTGAGATTGTGCTCATTATATATGTGCTCATTAATATTACTCGTCTTTTCGAAAGACTTCTTCATATGCCCATCGATCCAACCCAGGATATGACGAAAATGAGGTCCGTTTAAATCTACACAAACACGCGCGCGCGTGTCTCTACGATAATGTCATCAATCGATTTTGCGTTCTAAAATGTTTATGTGCTCAATACGATACTCGATATTTAACAGATTCATTCAACACTAATGAAAATATCCGTGAATGGCTGAAATCAGACCAGGATTAGAGGGGGTTTAGAGGGGGGGGGGATGAATCGAATCGAAAATTTTATAGAACCAATCTTGCTAACTATTGATGCTGTACAATAATTGTTCTATACATTTTTCAGTTAACCCCTACTTCTACTCATTGGATTTTTAGGTAGAAGAGATCAGTAGTGTGTCATACGAACCCATGGGAAATCTGCTTAGTTTACTCAGCCCCTGCCTGACGAAACATTTTATTAATCATTTCAGGGCCCGATATTTAAAAATTGCATGTAAAAGTAAAGATCTCGTACATGATAGCCTAGAGGTCTAGGATCATAGAACTGGAGTTTAGAGTAAGGTAATATGTACAATCAATATATCATCAGATTGAATAGTGCTATATAACCAAGCTTGTGGATAAAATAACGTACTACATTTGTTCTTCAATACTTTATTCTTTAACTCGAATATTAATGGGGTTACTTGTTGTTTTTTTCTCTTTCAGCCTCCACTAAACCCCACTACATTTCATACTATTTTCACCTTAAACCATTACATTTCTAAACATTTCATGTCCCGTTAAATTTGAAGTTTGTGTACTTATGGGTTTGACTTTGTCATGAAGCTATTAAATGCTACACGAGCAGATTAAATTCCAAGAAATTTAAGGCTCAGTGAAGACGGTTTTGAACTAATAGTTTCCTACCTGTACAATCTGGGACGTAGAAAGTCCGTCAGGCAGAGGCTGCGGAAACTAAGCAGATTTCCCTCGATACTTAACAAAAGATAAATCTACATACTGATAACACAATAGAACCGTCAACATCAAGTGAATAAATATAAGCGATAATAAGAAACCCCCAGACGTGGAGCACCTGAAACTTAAACTAACAGGCCAACTTCTCACAGGAGAGAAAAACAATTACGGAAATATATCAGAATTTACCATATTAATTTTATTGAAAACTATTTACCATATCTAGTACTGTAACTTATAATGGATCAGAATAATTATTATCTCATTATCAATCAAATTTTAGTTGTCCAAGAACTTAAGAAGGAGGGGGGGGTCACGATAACATATTTGCACTTATCTTGTATAATAAAGGTCTCTTGAAAACAATATATGGTATTTAAGCTTCGAATAATGTGGTTTATTACATAACAGAGTATTGTTTACGTATAATAAGTAGAACTGGGGTTTTCTGAAGGCTCAAAACTGAAAAATGCAAATATCTCGGTTAATATTCAAGATAGAGAATAAATGTATATAACAATATATATAGCAGATTTAATTTGCAATAAGATGTGTTCTATACAATTTTTTGATCGACGTATAGTAACGGAGATATTTCGAATTTTCGGAAAATCTCCCCTTTAAACACATTTAATGGATTTCAGCCATTAACGAACTTGATCTTTATTTTTATATATATATATATATATATAATTTTGAATGAACCTTATTTTCGTCATCTCCTGGGTAGTATCGATGGATATTTGAAGAAAATTTTTGAAAATCACGTCATGAGTTACCACCTCCCCTTAAGGGAAATCTGCTAAAAATTATTTGGTGACGTAAGACTAACATCCACAATGGAAATCGACTTCATACAGCAATAAACAGGTAATTCTAAGACTTCAGTTACATCAACAGATAAATGTGCGTTCTATCCAATGCAAAATTACATGTTGTTTGTACACGACATTGCTCTACTTGATAAATTTTCTTTCTCACTAACTACAAAGCCATTGCAGATCTTATCGCTGATTACTAACCTGTTCTATGTGCAATCAATGAACCAATGCACTCTGTATTGAGCGTCCTCGCCAAATTAACAGAGAGATTTGCTTCAGAAGTGGACAAATTTATATAGCTACTACTTACAATAATAAGTATGCCATCATCGAACCAATTACATCTTAACGTCGTACATACTTGTTAGCTTTAAGTACAAAAGCTTTAAGAAGACTATTCAATACGAAAAACAAAACCTTTCCCTAGATTCTGAACCTTATACAGATAAAAAACATAATTAAAAAAAGTTGACAACAGAGTGTATTCAAGCCTTAATGTTATAACATTACTCGGTGAGAATAATTGTCCGAATGTTTTTACAATCTTTCTTTAAACTTCCAAAATTTAAATGTTTCCTCACAAACAGAACTCTTGGTTTTGCCTAATCAATAATTATCATTAAATAATCTCATGTTGCAGTACTTCATACTTCTCCCAAAATAAAATGAATTCAAACATTGTTAAGAATTAAAATTCAGGTATTCTTGAGCGACGGAAAAATCTCAATAGCTATACGAAATCCACCTTCATTCGACTCTTATACTTAAAACTATTACTATATGAATTAATTTCCTTCAGAGGTTTGCTTTAGGAATGCTGGCAGCAAAGGACTTTGGTTTATAACGCTGGGTGAGTGAGTATATGCATGGAAGTAATAAGTTAGTTAATTGCATGCATTAATTAAAATGTGCACTACACTTTATTTCTCATGATAATATGTAAAAATATTCATTTAGGTAATAAGGATAGGCTTAAGATGTAGGAGGTATTGCATTCAGTGAATATGCTAAGCAAGATTATCAGATAGATGTTATGTCTTTGGAGAGTATTTCTGTTCAGAGTAAACCGAAGTTAGCGTCATCATTTTAAGCTCACCTTTTGCTGATGGAAACGAAGTGTATTATCACCTGTACTTCTTAACCTTGTTTTGATGGAAATCCTAGAAAATATGAACACTCTTGATAGCTATGTGAAATAATAGGCTTATGTTATCAACTTGAACAATTTATAGATAAGGTCACAGCTTTGAGATGCTTTATCGTTGAGTTCTCCTAGACAGTGCAATATAATAACAAAATTCTAGACAGACACATTTGTTTATTTTTCTCATATTTCATTTGGCCTCGAGACATACCAGATAAAATATTTTCTTTATTCCCCCGTCTTTACCCCTCCCCCGTTACTTTTATTGTTTTCCCTTTAATTATCCCACAACAAATTCAAATGACCACTCTATGAAATGGTGAAAACCGTGTGAATCCCAAATGGCAGTATTTAAGAAAGGCAGTTTTCAAATTTTGGACATACATGTTTTTGAAATGGCTATTAGAAGATTTCCCTTAAGGGAAATCAGCTATTGAGGGCGTACTCATGACGCGATTTTGGAAAAATGTCGATCGATCCTACGTAGGAGATGACGAAAATGTGGTCCGTTCAAAATTATATATATATATATATATATATATATATATATATATATATATATATATATATATACATATATATTTCTGTTAACGCTCTAGCGGTTGCAGTTTTTGTTTGATCGTTACCAAACTCGATATTTAAACGTTTAAAGTACGTAACGCAAGTAAGTAACGTAAAAAGACAGTTCAAGTTCGTTAATGGCTGAAATTGGGCCATTGGGAGGGGGGTTTAGAGGAGGAATTTTCGAAAATTCGAAATATCTCCGTTACCATAGTCGGATCAAAAATTGTATAGAACCAATCTTATTGCAAATTAAATTTACTATAAATATTACCTGGGAGAGAGGTGGTCTTGTTGTACGGGTGAATCTTACGTAATCTAGTTATAGCACTTTCAAGTACTTGAAAGGACTATGTTACTGAGAGTAATAGCGTGGAAGTAGCTATACAAGCCTGAAAGGTCGATGGGGTCCAAATGCTTCTCTGCTTCTACATACAGGAAATATGCGTCGACGAATATAAAGTCCCTCACGCAGGGGCTGTGCTAACTAAGCAGATTCCCCACCGCGCGTCGCGTATTTGCATTTATCTTACGACGTAAAAATTCAATGAGAACAATATTTGGTATTTAGGCTTCAAATAAAGTACTTCATAACATAACCGCGTATTGTTAATATGACATGAGTTGGAGTGGGGGGGGGGGTTATTGAAGAAGAAAACTTAAAAAATGCAAATATCCTGGTTAATATTAAAGATAGTATAATATTATAGAACATTACAATTTGCAATAAGATTGGTACTATACATTTTTCGATCTGATGCATAATAACGGAGTTAAGAAGAATTTTCAATGTTAATTGAATGTTAAGAATTTTCAAAATTCCTCCCCACCTCCTCTAAAACCCACTCCCTATCTGATTTCAGCCATTAACGAACTTGATCTTTATTTTTGCATAAAACGTTTAAATATCAAGTATGGTAACGATCAAACAAAAATTACAACATCTAGAGCGTTAATAGGCAAATATATAAATCTCTCTCTCTGTCTCTCACTCGTCCTGCCCGATTTCAGCCGTTAATGATTTTGTTTTTGCATAAAACGTTTAAATATCGAATTTGTAACGATGAGACAAAAATTACAGACAAATATATATATATCTAAAATTTTGAATGAACCTCATTTTCGTCATCCCTTAGGTAGGATCGATGGACATTTGATGAAATTCCCTTAAGGGAAATCTGCTGAAAGAGTGCTTCCAGACTAGGGAGACAAGAAACCCGGCGAAGACATAAGCAATAAACGGGCAACACAGATTGACAATTAGAATCAAAGGTGGACAAAACCCTGATCAAGTAAACGGCAAAGGCGGAGGTAAGTAAGGTAAGGTACCTGGAAGATCTAAGGGAGGAGTAAGTGGAGCATGAGGGGCATCAATGAGATCAACCTTGATACAGATTGCAGTAAATGGTCACCACGAAAACAAACCCCTGACAGCAAGTAAGTAATGGTTTATTATTACTAACACGCGATAATGAATTTAATTAAATGCCTAACAATCATAAGAAACTAGCAAAAAAAAAAATGTATTTCTAACCATGACAAGACTTGTGTTCTCGAAGACAAGAAAGTTTTTTGTAGCGATTGACCAGAAAAAATTTAAATCAAATGCTAATGTTCAATATTTCGAAAAAATTCTTCTCGCCACGTCTAGTGGCCAGTGGTACTACTACTCTCGAACTGAGAGCCGTTTGTTATTCACTCTGTGATTGAGTTGACTTTCCAGAGCCCGAGATTCTGGCTCCACACTTCTTTCGATACATTTTTTAGGAACTTCATTCAAGAAATTTCATCTCAAGTAAAAGGATATAAATGGAATCAAGATTATTTGTGTTTATGCTCGCATCTCTGCGATGCATTAAGGGCATAAGTACAAAACTTATTATTCCACCTATCTTCTATCGTGGTCTATCACCACATTTTTTCTACTTCACGATTTGTATTCAGGTATACCAGATCAAATATTTTATTTATTCTCCCCGTAGTTACCCCCTCCCCCGTTATTTTTATTGTTTATCCTTAATTATCCCAAGACAAATTCAAATGATCACTCTATGGAATGGTGAAAACTGGTTGGAAACTGTGGAATTGAAAAATCCCAAATGGCTGTATTTAAGAAAGGCAGTTTTCAAATGTTGGACATACATGTTTTTGAAATGGCTATTTAGAATCCACAGCTTATAGCTTCTATGCTCTGTTGAAAGCTATCGATTTTTAGTCTCCCCAGAGTGGCCGATATCAAAAACTTTCATTAGATCAATACTTGTATACGGCAGTGAAACGTTAACTCGTATCCAGGAAAATCAACGAGGCTCCTATCTAGGAGAGGATTTCTGTGATAAAGGAGCACAGATGGAGGATCAGAAGGAACCCCTTATTGATATAGTTGATGGGGAGGCTGATATCATCTGTAATACTAGGAAGGGCAGAGTTCGCTTATTAGGACACGTTGACAGAATGGAGCCTCACAGACTGCTCAAGAAAATATTTTCTTGGTGCTTCGAGGGCGAGTGGCAAGCCCAGGGTAGCAAAGTACGAGGATGATAAGGGTGATGCACACTATTAGTGGATCACATCGGTCTGAATAACTTAAGATGTAGCACAAAGCACATGCTAGTAAAGTATCCGAATAAGCTTCCGTCATATGCGAAGAATGACACTCCGTTATCAATACTATATTAAAATAAATAACTAAATAGGAGATACTTGAACATTCAATTCTTTGTATTTGTTATTTCTAGAGTACAATATCGTCACTGTAATTGTGTAAACTAGTCCGCTCTTGACTGCCATTGTACGTAGGTAAACTATTCCGGTCATGACTGTCACCACTGTATGTGCGTAAACTAGTCCGGTCTTGACTACCCTTGTATGTAGGTAATCATGTACGGCCTTGAATGCCATTGTATGTAGGTAAACAAGTCTGGTCTTGACTGTCATTGTACTTAGGTAAACTAGTCCGGTCTCGATTGCCCCTTTATGTAGGTGAGCTAGCCCGGTCTTGACTGCCATTGTATGTAGGAAATCAATGCCTGGCTTGATTAATGATAGCAAGCTCCTTCTGAAAAAAAAAATCCACTGACCTAGGTCCTCCTTCAAAGGCTTTGCAAGTAAAAAGTTATGTTTAACTGTTCTATTTAAATTTATGTGTGTGTAAACATGTCCGGTCTTGACTTCCGTTGTATGTAGGAAAACAACTCCGGTCTTGACTGCCATTGTACGTAGGCAAACAAGTCTGGTCTTGACTGCCATTGTACTTAGGTAAACTAGTCCGGTCTTGACTGTCACTGTATGAGCGTATTCTAGTTCGGTCTTGACTGCTCTTGTACGTAGGTAACCATGTACGGTCTTGACTGCCATTGTATGTAGATAATCAAGTCCGGTCTTGACTCTCATTGTATGTAGATAATCATCTCCGGTCTTACTGCCATTGTATGTATGTAGGTAATCAAGTCCGGTCTTGACTGCCATTGTATGTAGGTAATAAAGTCCGGTCTTACTGCCATTGTATGTATGTAGGTAATCATGTCCGGTCTTACTGCCATTGTATGTAGGTAATCAAGTCCGGTCTTGACTGCCATTGTATGTAGGTAATCAAGTCTGGTCTTACTGTAAATGCATGTAGATAATCATGTCCGGTCTTACTGCCATTGTATGTAGGTAATCAAGTCCGGTCTTGACTGCAATTGTATGTAGATAATCAAGTCCGTTCTTGACTGTAATTGTATGTAGATAATCAAGTCCCGTTCTTACTGCCATTGTATGCAGATAATCAAGTCCGTTCTTGACTGCCATTGTATGTAGGAAATCAAGGCCTGGCTTGATTAATGATAGCAAGCTCCTTCTGAAAAAAAAATCCACCGACCTAGGTCCTCCTTCAAAGGCTTTTCAAGTAAAAAGTTATGTTTAACTGTTCTATTTAAATTTATGTGTGTGTATATATATATATATATATATATATATATATATATATATATATATATATAACTCTAATGGTTTTATTTATTTTATAAGCTTATAATATAATGTGTAATGGTTTGATACTCCATTGCAATATTAAATATAGTATTATTCATTTAAAATCTTTCTCAAACCGTATTTTTAATAATATTTTTGTTACTATATTTGCTTATGTGGCAGAGGGTCAAATTGAAAAAAAATATCTATCGCAAACAACTTTCTTAATTTATTCATTAACACATGTAGATACTCACACATAGAACGATTTAATTTTTCACTCACTATACATCTCATGCCTAGTTGGTATATCATTTCCTGTTTCCATAGACTTGTTATTACGGGAGAAATAAAGAATAGAGTTGGTGAATTGAGATCGTCAGTGGGACACATACAAGCCACATGGAAATCTGTTTCGTTTTCGCTACCCCTATTTGGCGAACCTTTTTACTTCTCTGAAATGAAATCAACTTTAGCACCCGGGATAGAGTGGGTTTAGAGATGGGGTGGGAGGAAATCGAAAATATTCAAAATATCTTCGCTCTTATGAGAGGGATCGGAAAATGTTATAGACCAAATATTGATAAACTACTGACGCCCAACAATTGTTGTTCCACATGTTTTCTCGTGATTAGTATATTAAGCGAGTTAATAGTACTTTATTGTTTTCAGCCGTCAGTACCCCCAATTCCACTCGTCGCATTTTAGCAGATTTTCCTTAATGGAATTCAGCTGTTCGTCAGAGGTTGTTATCATTACGCGATTTTCGAAACATGTCTTCAAATGTCCATCGATCCTACCCTGGAAATGACGATTCAAAATTATATTTGTCTGGTACCGCACTAGCGGTCGTAATTCTTGTCTTATCGTTACCAAATTCGATATTTAAACGTTTTATGTAAACAAAAAGATCATTAATGGCTGAAATCGGACCAGGGGGGGGGGTTTAGAGGGGGGAGAATTTCTAAATTTCGACATATCTCCGTTACTATACGTCGGATTGAAAAAATGTATAGAACTAATCATATGGCAAATCAAAAGATACTATAAAATATATAAATTTATTCTCTATCTTGAATATTAACCCAGATATTTGCATTACTCAGTTTTCAGCCTTTAGCAATCCCCCCCTCTTCTACTCATGACACATAAACAATATTCTGTTATATAATAAATCACTATATTCGAAGCTTATATACCAAATACTGTTTTCAAGAGTCCTTTATTGTACGAGATAAATTCAAATATGTTCTGTTGACCTCCCCCCCCCCGTCTTAAATTCTTGGACTACTAAAACATGTGTGATTGAGAAAAATATTATTCTGATTCATTATAAATTACACATCTAGATATAGTAAATGGTTTTCAATAAAATTAATATGTTATATTCAGATATATTTCAGTAATTGTTTTTACTTCCGTTGAGGAATTTCTCTATTTTTTATAGGTTTGCAGACCTGTTTTTTTTACAACTGAGACGCTTTCCCTTGGGAGGTTATTAAAATTTACTGAAATATTTCTCATTACCGTTTGCATTTATTCACTTAATATTCACGGTGGAGTTAAACGTGTTGCCAGTATGTAGATTTATCTATTGTAAAACTTCACGAGAGAAATCAGCTTAGTTTACGCAGAGCCTGCGTGACGGACTTTATTTACTTCCCTGAACAGAACAAAACTATAGGACCTGGAATACAGGGGTTAAAAGGGGGGTGGGAGGAATTCGAAAATTAAAAATATCTTTGTTATTATGAGTGGGATCGAAAAATGTTATAGAACACGTCTTGATAAATGACTGATGCTCAACAATTGTAGTTCCACATATTTCCCCCTAATTATTATATTAGGCTAGTTAATAGCACCTTCTTGGTTTCAGTCTTCAGTACCCCCGTTCCACTCATTGGGGTTTTAAAGAATATATGTTAAGTAAGATATGCTTAGTTTAAACAGCCCCAGCGTGACAGATCTTGTCCTTTTGGCCTCTGATTCGATTTTATACTTTTCTAAACGGAACTCCACTAATCTAGTTAATGTTTTCTTCCAGAGAATTAATATTCGCGAAAATCCGAGTGAAAGTTATAAATTGGGCGTGAGAGTGTGTATAGAGATGAGACATAGGCTTGGAAATGCGGCCTACTCGGAAGCTGGTCCTCAGGGGTGGTTGCTGCGGTGGGGGAGGGTGGCAAATCGATCCGAGTAATGCTCACAGCCCCATTCAGCACCCCTCGCTCCCTCGCCCCCTCCCGTCCCTCTCACCCCCTCACGCTCGCCTCTCGACAGTTGTAGCTTTTACTGAAATTCTACTCAAATAAAATAAAAGTCCGTCACGCGGGAGCTGCGTTAACTAAGCAGGTTTCCCGCGTGCGTCACGTATTTGCATTTATCTCAAAAGGTAAAAGCTCATTGAGTACAATATTTGGTATTTAGGCTTCAAATAAAGTGCTTCATAATATAACAGCTTATTGTTAATATAAAATCAGCAGGACTGGGAGTTTACTGAAGACCGAAAACTAAAAAAATCAAATATCTCGGTTAATAATCAAGATATTGAAAAAAACGTACATGACAACATTTATAGAAAAGTACATTTGCAATAAGATTGTCTATATACAATTTTTCGATCTGTCGCATTATAACGGAGATATTTTGAATTTTCAAAATTCTCTCCCTCTAAACCTTCCCTTCCACACTTCTGATTTTAGCCGTTAATGAACTTGATTTTTATTTTTAAATAAAACATTTAAATATCGAGTTTAGTAACGAGGGGACAAAAACTGCGACCGCTAGAGCGCTAAGAACGAAGGGAAATCTTTTCAAAGTCCGTCACACAGGGGCTACAGAAACTAAGCAGGTTTCCCATGTAGTGATACGGCATGGTACTGACCTCATCTCACTATATATTATCTATTTCTCCTGTATTAATATGCTCATTTAAATAAAAAATAAAATGGTATTGTAGTTGGAAATGTTCAGTGAGAAGGGGAAATCAGATGAATCGAAGTGAGGGATTACAAAAGGGCAGGATAGGTATATAATAATTCCAACCTCGAAGGCCGTTCGGTATCTCACATTATTAAATCTCTTATATAATTTAGTGCATAATCTCTGAAGTCGATTCAGGAGATCGGCTATGCTAAACACTCAAGTCTTTTCATAATTTCATTATGAAAGGACCTGCATAACCACCTTTGTTGGTTCAGATGCGTTATTACGCACGGGTAAACGGGATATGATGGAGTAGGGGTGTGGCATCGGGAATAACGTAATGAGGTAAACAAATATTTAAATATTTCCTATTCCTATTATTTTATACAATGAATGATAACATTTCCCATATCAGTTTAGCGTAAAATAAAAAGTCCGTTATGCAGGGGCTGCTTAAACTAACAAGATTTCCCACGTGCTGACATCCTCCTGGACTAAAATGCGCATGGAAACGGAAATTAAAATATTAGTTGGACTTGTGATGTTCAATGACTAAGGTACTAAAAGTCAAAATCGGATTCGTAGAAGTGGGGGTTTACAAAAAGGCTGGAACCAAAAAAGTACATTTGACTCGGTTCATATTCCAGTAAGAGAAGCGGTGTATAAATATATAATAAGCTGTAGGAAATAAATATTCCAACGACATTGGTTATATTAATTTTTTTTATCAAACTCACAGTAACCGAGATATTTCGTATTTCCCAGAATTCCCCTTCAAACCCACTTTCTGCCCTAAGTTAAATGTCGTTTTGTACGTAAAATCTAATATTATGACGTTACACCAAACAAATATGCATAAACCTCAAAAATACTGAAGACTGATGACTAAAAAGAATGAAAAGTATACGTGACGAAAAAATATACACTAATTATATATGATAAACACAAATAATGTACATAAGAACTTTATGATAAGAAAATGTGGCCACGACAACCTTGTACTCCTTTTAAATTACATAAGCATTTCATTAAAATTATTCTAGATAGGATATCTCCGTTCGGATGCAGCCTATCGAAAAATTTCAAGGAGCATAATTTGTATATCTTTTCATCATAAACAAAAAATGCTTAAACCAGTGTTAGGCATTTCTAATAGGTACCAAGAAATTGGCAGTTTAATAATTAGTTTTAGGCAGTTTAATATCTAGTCCCTCTTAGTTAATTTTCATCAGATGGGGAGGTGCACAATTAGACATTAAAACCCAAATATGAAATTTCAACATTGTAAGGCAACCCGCTTTAGAATTATGCGAGATACGAACATACAAACAAGCGTCACTCCAAAATTAGTGAAAATGGGTTCTTGATTACGATGTTAAAGTAATATAAAATATTGCTGCTTACAATTTATGCGATATAAATACAGTAAAGCACACTGGCAACGGGCTATGATGGTTTCTGAGGAGTTAAAATCATACAAATTTAGTCTCTTTAATAGTATGATTAAGGCTCTATCAATGTTTGATTAAGATTCCGTCATTCATGTTCTTATTATGAGAATAATCCTGATAGATCTAGAAGCTGCTTGTATATACTAGGTCAACGGACAATAGCTGGTATACAGTGGTTATGTATGACCCTTAAAATTGTTTCTGGGAAGCGACCTTATGAAACTACCCATCAAAAGCCGTTTTAATGATTAGTTTTAACGTTAAAGACTTAATGCGAACTAGCGTTGGATTCGATTGGACTTATTTTTAATACAAAAATATAGCGATTTCAGTTAACTGAATAGGAGTGCACACTCAGTTGAGTTTTGATTTGAATGGCCCTCACCCCCTACTTTTTCGGACGTCTGCTAGCTGCCCACCCTCCTTTTTTCACGAGCGATTTATTTTGAACAGTCCAACGACTTAATGTCCTGTGAGTTAATCGAACAAATGGCATAGCTTCACCAGGAGAATGCTTATTGAAAATGAATAAATTGTCTTTCTTTTAGCAAAAAATTTCCATGCTAGTTGGCACTAACTTGCGACAATTGTTAAAAATCTATATAATACCGTACAGTTAGTAGATGTTAAAATATACTTAATTAACAAATGGTTTCTAATTGTCCACTTGTAAATGAAAAAGATTTGGCTTGTTCACCCCAACGCAATTGAGTATAATGTTAAATTTAGTATTACAAAAGTTGACTATATTTAATTTTGAACCTGATGCAAGTTTCAAAGTTTTATACATTTTTCTAATTTTACTTTTGTTATCTTGTGTGTCTTTCTTGATGAATAAAATTTAATTTCTTACTTATGTACATACATAAAAAGAACAGTCTACTATATGTAGTTCAACTTTATAATAGAATTTTTATATAAGTGTACTTGGCATTTAATGTAATTGATAAATAGTATGTGTAGAGAAGCTTATATTGGTTCATTGTCACTGTACAGGAGCAATGGAATCCCAATATGAAAAGGTCCTTAATATTTGCCATGCCCAGAAATAATCATTTGAGCGTTAGGATAACCCAAGGTAGCTTATAAGTCTACCTGTTCATTAAAGATTAGTAGGAATTGCTTAAAGATGAAGCGGTGTATAGAGAAGGATTAAAAATAATCGTAGCCCCCCCCCCTACGTTCTTTGCTTCTTTCTTCAAGTAAGCTCAATTGCCTCATGAGTGGGCATTGGGGAGCCCATAGAAGTCCAACCTCAAAGATCGGTCGGTACATCTCAGAATTGACATTAAAAAAATAGACCAACTCAGCCACCTTCGTTGGTTCATATTTAAAATATTTTCTATTTCAAAATTGTAAACAAATAATACCGACTTCGATGTGAGTTAACTATCATTTTAGCCTATTAAAACAAAAATGTAAGAGAGAATGTAATTCAGCTGGAAAATAAACTAAAATTAAACGGAATTAAGGACCCAAAATATATATTGGTATAATAATCCTATGATTTTACTTAACATATGTAATTTTCATTTAGTCACAGATCAGGCACTCGTAACATTTAAATACACAGCACTTTTCATAGCCTAATGTGCTCCAAATTTTGTAAGTCTTCTAGAAATAATCTCAATTCCGTTATTTTTAATTCGCTTCGGCAATAGCAGAGAGTCAGTATTTTGAGGAATTCAAAGTTGCATTATATAAAATCGTCTTCAGACAAAAAATCATGTGTAAGAGGATGGAACGTAGATTCTCACCAAGGAAGCCCGGAGAACTTTCATGGTCTGGGAAGGTTAACGTCTGAGAGGTATAAATGGATATGTAGAGAGCAGATCTGGAAGATCGGAATCAACGCTGAACTTATAGAATTTACTTATAGAACCTGATGTCACGTTACTAAGACAGCTAAATTGCGCTGGTTGGGTAAGGCTGACGGGCTGTCCAGAAACATGTTTTATCTCACACGGGCTGGGGCGAAGAGAAGTGGCAGGGCCAGATAGAAATGGATGGATTACATGAAGGTCCACCCACAGAGGCTGTGGGTAAAAAAAGAAAAAATTTTAGCGACAGACCTCACTGAATGGTTGTAAAGGACGACTGAAGTCTCTAAACCTCCAAGGGGTGTAGTGTATAATACAAAATATTTATGTAAAGAATCTAAATAGAAAATGGTTATCAGATTAAAGATTATATGCACTCATGTAAAATGAGAATTTTCTTCAGGGAAAATACGTTATTTATATAAGCAATGTTTGCTTTCCTGGTCTGAATGTTTAGAGCCCTAAGCAGTTGTGAAATAGAAGGATTGTAGAAATACGTACGTAACTAGTGAGATTAGGGAAGTAATTTTAAAACTTTTTTTAAAAAGGAAAAGATACCATGAGTTTGACTAAAAAATTATTATTCTACTTATACATTCTGAATTTTCAAACGGAATTTTCCTCAAGCAGACACATATCTGACCCAAGCTCCCTGAATTAATTAATTTTACTGGTGCTAATGTATCTCTATGGCGAACGTGATATCATCTGCACTAATAGAAAGAACAGATAGACATGGTTGGATCGATGATATGGTGCGTAAGTTGTGGCAAAGCGCAGCTGGCTGGGAGATCCCAGAGAATAATTCCTAGATATCCACAATTGGACGATCCAAACTACTGACCATTCAGAGTAGTCTTAAATGGTTCTGTTTCTACAAAGAAGTAGAGACTAGTAGTTGTACGGAATTGATTGGAGTATTTATTTATTACAGTATACCGCATCTACTATTGTCATTAGCGGTAGGTGGTTCTACATTTCTTGGAACAAACAAGTTACGGTTAAAAATACAGAAAGCTTTTTTATGTCGTCTTCATCGTCTCTAAGGAGTTCTTTTCGGTTCGGTTTAAGGTTCAAAGCTCTTCTTGGAAGATCGTATTTCTTACAATTGATGAGAAGATGTTAGACGGTAAGATGGACATTACAAGAATCGCAGGTTGGTGGGAATAAGCTCTTCAATAAATAACTATGTGTTAATTTTGTACGTCCAATTCGGACACGAGCAAGAACGACCTCCTCTTTTCGGATTTTTCTACTTGCAGTGCTCCAACGCTCGGTAATTTCTTTGATTTGTAGCAGTTTATTGTCGTATTTCTTCGTCCAGTCTGACTTCCACCTTGTAGTATGAGCTTATGGAACTCTCGTTAATTGGAGTAGTTCTAGTTTTTATCACTCAATTTTTCTGCTAACCATTAACCGTAGAGTAAATTAAATTTCTAATTGGGTCCAGCACACATTGCTGAGGAGCGTTGGCACGTCTATCACTATCGTCAGAAAGGGCAAAATTATGACTAGGTGGAAGTTCAAACCCCGATAAGAGACAATATTAGTTCGCCTGTTCACTGCCAAAGCAAGCTAGTGGAGTATTGAAAATTTAAGAGTTGGGACTATCATTCAAGTGACTCTGGTATTATTTGTGAAAACTGCATTAATAGGAGTCAGTAGGAGGGATTTAACAAAAAATTGAAAACTACGAAATGCGGTACTTGTGTATTATATCCACCACATTCTAGTTCCAATAGTTCCACGGTAGAGTGCGCCACTGTTTTGTTATAGTTGCGTTTGCTGTTTATTGTGCTCTTTAGTGTTTCTTATTCGTTTAAAAATGCCTCTTTGGATTTGCAAACAAGTGAAGAAGAGGCAGTGAAATATTTACAGGAGAGAAATATTTTGCCTAGGTGAAGAAAGTGTTCTAAATCGCATAGTATGAAACTTTATAGTTGAAAAAATATGTTATGGAAGTGCAATGTAAGAAAGTGTGGTGAGCAAGTCGGCCTTCGGATTGGGACTTGGTTTGAAAGAATCAAAATTCCATTTTGTAATGCTTTAAAGTTCATTTAACTCTGGTGCGAAGAATTAACATCTATCAATTTTTGCCAAAAACAACTAAAAATGTCAAATAAAACTGTTATAGATTGGAACAATAAATAAAATGTTTTATTTTTAAAAATTGTGTTTTATTTTATTTAGCATTATAATTCCTTAGAAGTTTATAAGTTAAGTATAACCTCCTTTGACGGCGAGGAATCGTACTACTTAAAACAGCAGCGCACTCTACCGTCGAACTATTGGAACTAGAATGTGGTGGATATAATACACAAGTACCCGAAATGCTTATAATTCAGTTAATATTCGAGGTAGCGAAAAATAAACAACCAAAATCGAAGAAAATTAATATTTGCAATAACATTGTTTGCATACCTGTTTTCGAGTCTAGATATTTCGAAACTTCTGTAGGTATAAACCACTTCTGGCCAAATTAGCCATTAAATAATTCGCTCTTTATTTTTACATAAGATATCTTTTATCTTAGATATCATTGGTTCTGATCAAACTAAACTTACGACTACTAGAGTAGATTTAATTTAGAACAGCTGAAGAAATTGTTCAAACATTCCGTCTTGAGTACAGCCTCAATAGATGATATCACTTAAGGGAAATAAAAGGAAAAAGTATGTATGCAAACGTTCGTTATTATCATTTAATGGTTGGGAACGGTGGAAGCTTCAAGAAAGTTTAGAAAAATCGCTTAATCCAGTGATATATATCGGCTATTGTAAGGTAGGGGAGGAAGGAGAGGATTGAGTGACAAAAGGGGGTGGACTACGGGGAGTAGTAGAGTTAGGCTGATGTCATAATTCAGGAGCTGTAAATGATTGACGAACGTAATGACGGTGGTAGAGTGCATGTCTATTATTGAGCATCGGTTCGTAGAAATATAAATTGTTGTTTATTATGAATACAAGCTGTGTTCCGCACCAACACTAATCATTTGATGAGCACCCCCCCCCCCCACCACCTCTCAACACACACACTTCTTCATTCTCTTCCGTTAGTCTTTATTTCATTAAATTGAACATAGTGAGGCCTTATTACATTACCTATCATTTTCCTTTTACAGTTGGCAACAATTCCTTTTAAAATTTATTTTATAATTTCACTTTCCCTTTCGTTCCTGAGTTCATTGCGAAGTAAAACACATCCTCCGCTGAGCTATAAAGTTTATCAAAAGTATATAAACTCAACCGCAAAAAAAACCGGACACTTAGATTTAGTCTTATAATTTTGTTAAATACTTAATATATATGTATATTTATCTTTTTAATTAAAATAATTGGTTAATCTATAGTTTATCTAAACAAAATCTGCCAAAAGTGAATAATTTTTATTGACTATTTACAAAAAAAAAAAAACAAAATAAAAAAAAAAGATAAATTAACACATTTAAAAAAAAAATTATTCTTCATTTTTATTACAGTGAATAGTAGACTTCGCTACCCCAAGCGTTTCGGCAATGTAACCTAATAATAATAATAATCTAAGTTTAAAAGACCCATTATTCTGGACCGAAATAAAAATAAAACATTAATTAAAGAAAATGCTTGGTTAATAATTAAAGATGTTTAAATGTGCGAAAAACTACTTAGAGTTTAGAATAGATCAACTTCACGACAAATAAATCTAATCTGAGTTTTATCTAACTGTTTACTAATCCTGAAGGGATTAGTTCAATGGACTTAGACTCTACATTCTCTGTAATAACTAGAATACCCACATAAAGAAACACATTGCTGAAAATTAACTTTTAATACGACAAATATGAAGTGTCCGGTTTTTTTTTTTGCGGTTGAGTATATATGGATGTAGCAAAAATACATTAGAAAGTAAAGTTGATTGTGAGGAACGGGATTATAATTCAATATATTTACCTTACATAGACCCGCAAATTAAACATCGGTTGAGTTTAACTTTAGTCGATATGTTTTTTGTTCTTATTTTATTTATTTAAATTTTATCTCATTTATTAATTTTATTTGTAATTACCTTACTTATTTTAATATTTTATTTTATTATTATTTTCTCTTTTACATTATATTTGAGTAGATAGTTGATTAACGTATACATATTGTAAAATAAAAATGTATTTAAACATAATCATACATGTAATATGCCATGTGGCAATGGGACATGTATTCAAATGAATAACTCCACATAGGGTTACTATGAGGAGAAAAAAAAATCCTCCGGTGAGTGAACGTCTTGAGTTTATAATTTTATGAAGGCTGAGAAAGCTTTATACTTTTTACATTATAGTAATAATAATCAAATTCTTAATAATAGTAGGTCTTTCAGAACAAGTTCAATACACTTTTCAGTAACTCGAATGTAGTTCCAACTCCTACAATGATAATATGAAGTTATCACATTACTACATATATTATGCCCTGCTTAAATTTCAAATATGTTTTGTGTAGGATTCTTACTAAGAGAGAAATATGGACTAGAATATAATATAACGTCATCTTAGTGTCATTACAGTTGGCAATAAGTTTGCGCTTATTTTACGCAGACGAAGTGGTTAACTTCCTTTTTACTTAGATCTTTTACCGCCTATATTTCCCCAATGTATTTCATTTTTTTTACCGTTATATATTCTAGTTGTAAACAACAGCATATAAATTATATACAGTTTCAACTGTATATAGATAATAATTAAAATGAGCAGACTTTTATACCAAAGTAAACTAGAAATAGATAGAAAGTAATATCTATATGTGTATATTTACAGAAAATACAAACGGATAGCGTCAATATTAAACAAAGTAACGAAATTATTATTTGCAAACATGCATAATTCTTAATAATATTTTATTTTAATATATCTAAAATTAGTATAATAAAACTATGGAATTCTATATTATTTATACAAGGCAAATAAGAAATATTTCGTCAATCTAAGAGTATCCCTTGTATTTATATGTGTGAGTATGTATGTATATATATATATATATAATTGTGTTGATGTTTTCAACCAGGTTATATTTACATATGGTGTGGTTATTCCTTTTTGGAATTTTGCTCAATGTTGGTAAAAAAACCTTAGTTTATGCCGATATTTCGAGAATCTTTATTTTCTCTTCTTCAGGGCAAGACTAAAAATACTTAAAAACTATTACACATGACTATTGCACTTAGGACTAGGGTTAGTCATGTGTAATAGTTTTTAAGTATCTTTAGTCTTGCCCTGAAGAAGAAAAAAATAAAGATTCTCGAAATACCGGCATATACTAAGATTTTTTCACCAACATTGACCAAAACTCCAAAAAGAATAACAACACCATATATATATATATATATACATACAAAACTCTAAGGTTGCCTAGGACTATATTTATATTTGGCATGAATACATATTTTTATATCATTTTAAGTCATTCCGCACATGGTGGCGTGAAAATTGGCACTCTTGTCTTTTTTTCTGTCTGCCAACCCGTTTGCTTCTTTATCGCTTTCAATAAACCTTTATTCCAATAAGGTATATTTGAGAATTACATTTTCTTATTAGTAGTGCGGGTTAACCGAAAAATGTTAAAGCATATATTCGTCAATGTTTTCGTCACCATTTGTGAAAAAGATGGTAAGAGTAAATTGTGTTCAGAATGTATTTGTAGGGCATAAAAAGTTGTTTTGATTTTTGTTTATGCATATTTTCAATTGCGATATTCGTTGGCATTTATAAGTTTGCAATAAAAATTAATCCAATCTTTATTTAATGTTTTTATATAATAACGTTATGTAATTATCGTGAATGCAAATGATAAACGGTGAATAACCAGTATAAATATAACACTTTGAGATTTATAATTGAGTCCGGGGTAACAGTTCAGATGTCATGGAGTGGCTGTCAATAATGAAGATGGAAATGTATTTTTTCCTAATGTTGATAATGTATAAACATAGTTGATGAAAGTTTGTAATTTCACTAATACTCTAAATCTTAGAAATCAACTTTCTTAAGTGCCAAGAAGAATGAGATATTTGAAACACAAACAGACTATGATGTTAAATAAAGGATTTGACTGATTGTAAAAGGAAAACCACAGATTTTAGGTATTGATAGAGAAGCATCAGACAGTCAAGAATATTAAATAAACATAATCTGAAGAAGCATTTTGGAATATAGAAATTCATAGCAAAAAATAGTAGAGCTGGCTGTTTTGAAACAAAGGACAGGGGCAGGAGGAAAGAGGCGAGGATAAAGATAGACAAAGAATATGAGGGTATTGAGTTCAAAGCAAGCCGTACTCATTCAGCCACTATACTTTCCTATTCAGGAGAGCTCCTTAAGGATATCCTCATCCTGTTAAATCACACTGGCACCACGTCACTGGGCCAAATATTCTATGTATATTACAGTTTTAATCTTAATGCTTATATTTGTTAACGCTTCTTGTTAGTCGGTTTATTAGGGTTAATGGTGGAGGGAATACCATCTTAAACTTTTCCCCTTAAGGGAAATCTGCTAAAACTGAGATTAGTTACTTAAACCGTACTTTCCCTCTCCTTCTCAAGTAAAACATTTCTATAACTTATTGCTTATATAGTTATATTGGTTCGAAATATTGAATTTACTTCATCGAGACATTTTTATTATAATTCCATCGATCATAAAAGTATATTTTAGAAAAATTGATTGTAACCGTTTATAGATTTATGGTAGCATTTGGTACAAGGTTGTGTCTTCTTTTCGGAATAAACGAAGTCAGTCTGGAGAAAGGATGCCATGAGTGACTCCTTTTTTAGTCCTATTGATATTGTACTCCTGATGAGGCGTTGAAGTAAGCAACGTGGACCATGAAGAGTTATAATAAAGTGAATGAAGGAAAAATAGTGCTGCTATAAATTCTGACCTAGTGTCTACAAGTGATATCAGAATAGGGATCTCTTGGACTTTAGCCACACCAGTTACTTTTTGATATTATTAGTGATTTATCATACCGTTAATTAATAACGTATGTCTATTTTTAAATATATATATATATATATATATATATATATATATATATATATATATATGAAGGAGATTTCCTACGTATTACCTCCTAGATTTTAAGAAACTTGTTTAAGTTTCCAAAAAATCTAAACGACTTGTTTAAGTCCTAGACTTTAAGAAAGTTGTTTTTGTTAATAATAAATCAGAAGTCGTTTTCTTAAATCAGATGGCATTTAAGACATTTCAAAGGTTGGGAATATTGTATAAAACCAGACAGAACAGCGGCTACATTAACTGAATGTATTAAATATTCTGTACGCCTAGGAACAACAATATTTTCTGATGTTTGTTCAAAAGACTTTTGTCACAAGAACTTGCGTCAAATGAACTTGGCTCACGCCGTTTCCGAAGAGTGTTTGGAAGACACTTTACAACATGACTTTTGGTTATGACATTCTGGACTTAAAATCCAAAACGTTTATCATTCCTTTTGTCAAAATGTTGTTAAACAACATGACTTTTGGTTATGATATTCTGGACTTAAATCCAAAACGTTTGTCAAACCTTTTGTCAAAATGTTGTATTTTCCGTTTACTCAACTTTGTCCTAGGATAGCGCTCGGAGCGAAAGGTTTGACAAACGTTTTGGATTTAAGTCCAGAATATCATAACCAAAAGTCATGTTGTTTAACAACATTTTGACAAAAGGAATGATAAACGTTTTGGATTTTAAGTCCAGAACGTCATAACCAAAAGTCATGTTGTAAAGTGTCTTCCAAACACTCTTCGGAAACGGCGTGAGCCAAGTTCATTTGACGCAAGTTCTTGTGACAAAAGTCTTTTGAACAAACATCTAAACAAGGCAGTTTGCCTTTATTCCAATCGTTCCAACGCTTCTTCGCGTTGCTGATGAGTCACCGTAAGTACGAAAACGATAGACCAAAGTCCCATCCACCGAAACAAGTCATTTAGAAAAAGTTTCAAAACCCATTTTCAGTAAATGCAAGTTTGGGCTACTTCGTTTCGATCTTTCGGATCTCTTCAGCTAGGCGTGTGCTAAACGTGAGCTTTCGCTCCGAGCGCTATCCTAGGACAAAGTTGAGTAAACGGAAAATACAACATTTTGACAAAAGGTTTGACAAACGTTTTGGATTTAAGTCCAGAATATCATAACCAAAAGTCACGTTGTTTAACAACATTTTGACAAAAGGAATGATAAACGTTTTGGATTTTAAGTCCAGAATGTCATAACCAAAAGTCATGTTGTAAAGAATATTTTCTGACTTACGGAAATCATACCAAGGTCTCAGAAAAATTACGGGAATGTATTTCAGAGCGCATTACACAGGCAACCATTCACAAAATTTTGTTGATTCTAATACAGAAACCCATACCCAAAGGATTGAGTCATTGTAGGGCAGCGCCAAAAGAAGGAACAAAATTGATATGACGCCTCATCAGGAGTCCTACTAATCAAAGGAAGTAAACTAATGGCTAAAACTTTTTTTCTACAGATTTTATTGAAACGGCAGATGGTCAATGGGCGAAGAACAAGTGAAATATCTTCCAATTGTTTATTTTTTTCGTGTTTCTTGTTCTCTATGACGCCTCTTCAGTAGTACGCTCTCCTTCTGACATTAAAGCTAACTGCCAAGGACTGTATATCTGTCATTACATTTCGAGTTTACCTCATTATTATTTTACTGGCCATTGTGAAGTATGTAACATATACTAACCAGCAACAGATCCTTTTTAATAGCAGAAATGGTGCTTATTATAGGCTCGAATATTCTTCATATTTTTCAAGGGTCCTTTTAGCAGATTTCCCTTAAGGGAATCAGCTATTGAGGTCGTACTCATGACGCGATTTTCGAAAAATTTCTTCAAATGTCCATCGATCCTACCCAGGAGATGACGAAAATGAGGTCCGTACATATATATGTAACAACTATATATGTATATATATATATATATATATGTCTGATACCACTCTAGCGGTCGCAATTTTTGGTTAATTGTCACCAAACTCGGTATTTAATCGTTTTACGTGAAAAGGAAGATCATGTTCGTTAACGGCTGAAATCGGACCAGTGGGAGGGGGTTTTTTCAAAAATTCAAAATATCTCCGTTATTATGCATCGGATCGAAAAATTGTATAGAACCAATCTTATTGCAAATTAAAGTTACTATAAATATTGTTTCTATATATTTATTCTGTATCTTGAATATTAACCGAGATATTTGCATTTGTATTCTGTGTGTTGTCGCCAGGATTCGGCTATGTTCGGACTTTCCGCCGAGAGCTCTGGCGGCCGTTTCCTTAACTATTCGTTCCTCGTGAATAGGTTTAAAGGTTTCTTACTAGTACTGTTGTTATTAGGCAGATTTCTCTACTGTAAAACTTCACGTGGGAAATCTGCTTAGTTTACGCAGCCCCTGCGTGACGGACTTTTTCACCTAGGAGCCTGGCTCTCCTGCTTTCCTTCTAGAATATATACGATTCGCATAAACATGGGTATAACCACCGTTCTCCACCTTAGCTCTTCTCTGATGCTATTTAAACGTTTCTTAGTCTGTCTATATGCTCATATATATTTGAATTTTCCTATCATTTCTACAGTTCGAGCGGTAACTACTATAGTCCAGTCTAGCTTTTTGTTCCTCTTTTGAATTCCTTCCAAGTACGGTGCGGTAGTCTCAGGAATCGTAAAGTTTCCGAAAAACGGAAAATTCCTCTGTCTCAGGAATTTCTTTACTTACTCATGCACGTCGTCTTATCTTTATTTGAAGAGAGCGTGAAGCTCAAAATGACGGAAACACTTCAACCACATTGACCAATGCTGCGATGTTTACTCGTGGAGCGGACCAACATTGACTAGAGGGAGCCTATTCTATATGATATCGATGGATTTGTTCTTTTATTCTTTGAAATCCCATTTAAAGATAAGGCCAAACACAGTAGTAGTGATAAAGGGATTCTCTGCCAAAGACAATTAAATTAAATAAAATTTGTTTATTTCTGTTAAATGTTGTCATAGGATACGCATCTGTTTTTCTATAAACAATTTTCTAATATTATGAAAATTAAATGTTTTACAAATTATTGGAATTATATTTATAGCTTCTATAAACATACGTTAAAAAAATAGGTTCTAAGAATACATACCATAAAATTCATCAAGTTAAATAATTATATGCAATAAATTAGTTTCATTAACAATCTTAATACAACTCAAAATATGTACAATTTTTTTACAACTCTAAAACATACATAAATTTTATTTGTTGGCATGCAAATTTATTAAAGGACAACAAGCTTTATAAATGATGAGAAACTTGTCCCACCTTATAAAGACAGTATAACTGATAACAAATTATTTTAGACCGATATTTATAACAAGTATTTAGTAGTTTTATATAATAATAGAATATGTTTAAATGTATTCATCTTGTGTACAAAAACATCCATCATTCATGAAGTTCGTTAGTATATTTTTAAGCAAAGAGTATTTAAATTTAAACAAAGAGTATTTAATTTAAACAATGGTACCTAAAATCTATCAGAAACACCACTCTGGTTCCAGCTTTTAGCGGATTTCCCTTAAGGGAGATCAGCTATTGAGGTCATACTCATGACGCGATTTTCAAAATTTTTCTTCAAATGTCCATCGATCCTTCCTAGGAGATGACGAAAATGAGGTCCGTTCAAAACTGTATATATATATATATATATATATATATATATATATATATATATATATATATATATATACGAGCTCAGATACCCGGCTTCGCTCGGGAATTCATTTGAGGCTGAATGGTGATGGTATATTTTTGGCAAGGCTTTACTTTGCACAATATTTTGACATTTACCCGTCTCAGAGTTTAGGGTTAACACCCATCGTTTCTGAGGATTTGTTAATAATAAAATTATTTTTTTTTGTAAGACTTCACTGTTCTTATAACCCCCACTCCCGTTCTAACCTAAAAATTTTAATATAGCTTATAACCATGGAAGAATCAATGCTAATTGACATACCAAGTTTTTTAAGTTCGGTTTAATCGTTAGCGCCCGGTTATACGGAAAAAGTGTATATAACAAAAGTTACTCTAAATAACAAAATAAACAACTTTTCTTATGTTCATACTTGCCGAAAAACCAATAGGAAACGAAATATCGCTATTTTTAATTTCTGGCTTCCCTTATAACCCCTACTCCTGTTCGTCTCAGAGGATATTAATATAGCCTAAAGTCTAAGTTGGGTTAGTAGTAATATACATACCAAGTTTCATAAAATTCGGTTCAGCCGTTTATGCGTGAAAAGGTAACAAACAAACAAACAAACAAACAGACACCAAAGAAACAAAATGTAGTTATGGTGTCTATGACATGTGAAACGAAAAGATATCTTGAAATTTCGCGAAAAAAATCAATGTACAGACAGAGGTTACAATTTTATATATATATATATATATATATATATATATATATATATATATATATATATATATATATTTGTCTGTTACCACTCTAGCGGTCGCAATGATTGTTGCCGAACTTGATAATTAGTCGTTTTATGTAAAAAGAAAGGTCAAGTTCGTTAACGGCTGAATTCGGACAAGGGGGAGGGGGGTTTTAGAGGGGGAGAATTTTGAAAATTCGAAATATTCCAATCAATCTTATAGCAAATTAAATGTAATATAAATATTGTTATATACATTTATTTTCTATCTTGAATATTAACCAAGATATTTGCATTTATCAGTTTTCAGCCTTCAGCAAACCCCCACTTCTACTCATATTACATAAACAATACTCGGTTATGCAATAAAACACATAATTCGAAGCTTAAATACCAAATATTGTTTTCAAGAGACATTTATTATACGAGATACACGCTAATACGTTCTGGTGACCACTCCCTTCTTAAGGTTTTAAACTACTAAAATTTGATTAATTGAGATAAAAATCATTCTGATTCATTTTAACTTACAGTGCCTGATATAGTAAATAGTTTCCAATCGAAACTAATACGTTATATTCAGATATATTACACTAATTGTTTTTCTTTCAGGTAAGAAGTTGGTAGAACTGTTTGTTTACATTTCAGATGTAACAACATTTCAGATGCTTTCCGTCGGGAGGTTTCTTACTATCGTTTGTATTTATTCACGGTGGTGTTGTGTTACCGGTATGTAGATTTATCTATTGTTAAACTTCACGCGGGAAATCTGTTTAGTTTACGCAGCCACTGCGTGACGGACATTTTAGTAAAGTGCTTGGTATCTCCACCTTGTGGGACGCATCTGATAAATTTAGCCTATCTACACTGTCATATAATTAATACCGAAAATTAAAGAATATACTTTAACCTAATCTGGAAATTGAAAACATGATATAAGCAGTTTATTATATAAATTTGAAACGAGAATATTATTAAAGGATTACATATAAGAGAAGACATTGCCTGGCTGATAGTGATTTAGCAGTTGTGTAGGCTGGGTAAGGAAGGACTGGTGCCTGTATGTCGGAGAAGGGTGGTTCACTCTACCCTCCCTTTCACGTTGTCGTAATCAAAATATTCATATTTATTCTCACAATTTTCCCAAGTGGATCATCCTGTGCTATTCATCCGTAAATATTTTCGATTCATATTTCATAAAGTGGCCATTTAATAATTCATGCAATATATTCTTGTTTCGCGGGTATTTCAAAGTCTAACGACTATTATACGCGTATAATACGGAAAATAAGTAGAACGTCAAGACTTCAATTCATCTATAACAAAGTAATTATTTCATCTATTGAATTCTAGATGCATTTGTTGTTTGTAATTTGGATTGCCTCATTAGTCTATACGTAAATAGCAACTGCCATTAAAAAAACTAACATCGATAATCGTTCTACCTTGTTGAAAGAATTGACTTCGTCTATAAATGTTACAAAACTAAGAAAAGTTTACATTATTAGAAAGGGTTGCTATTTCCGTGTATTGTGTCTGTGACTCCTCTGTTCACAGCTAAACGAGATACAAATTTAGTGAAACTTGGAATGTGTATTATTGGTAAGTCAACTTAGACTATTGGGACTTGATCAATAAAGAAGGAGCTGGAGGGGAGGGGGTTGTAAAAGAGTGCACAAATAAAAAAAAAAATTATTCACCTCCTGTCCGTTTTTTCCTGATTTTAGAACAGAAATTTAGAGAAAATGTTTTGTTATTTAACATAATATAGTCAAGATCGGTTCAAAAAAGTATAGATCAAATGTGTATTTAAACGCTGCATAAATGAATTAAGGGTGTAACTTTGTGTTTGGTTTGAACCTGGAAGCCGTTTTATACTTCAGGCTGTATTAACGTTGTTATGGCTTATTAGCCTAGGGGAAGCATAGAAGAACAGCAATGAAAATAATCGTGATTCGTTTTCTGTCCACCAATATATGCAGAGTGTTTCAAACTCCCTGATCAGCCCACCCCACCCTTTTTCAAGAGTTTTGTGAATTTCGAAATGAAGCTTAATAGGTAGTGGATTTGAAGTTTTTTTTCCGCCTAACTCTTGAATTTCTAATAGGAACGCATATTTTCATAAATTCTTAACAAATAATAGTTTTTGATCAGTCGTAAATCACCAAAACCTCTATGAACCACACACTTTTAGACTATTTTAATAGATTTCCCTTAAGGAAAATCAGCTATGAAGGTTATACTCATGACGTGATTTTCGAAACATTTCTTCAAATGTCCATCGATCCTACCTAGTAGATGACGAAAATGATGTCGGTTCAAAATTTTATAAATATATATATATATATATATATATATATATATATATATATATATATATTTGTCTGTCACCGCTCTAGCTGTCGAAATTTTTGTTCAATCGTTACGAAACTCGATATATAAGTGTTTTAAGTAAAAAGAAAGTCAAGTTCGTTGAATCAAGTTCGTTGATGGCTGAAATCGGACGGGGGGTTTAAAGGAAAGGAATTTCGAAAATTCTTAATATCTCCGTTATTATGCGTCAGATCGAAAAATTGTATAAAACCATCTTATTGCAAATGTAATTTTCTATGAATGTTGTTATGAACATGTTTTCATTATCTTTAATATTAACCAATATATCGGCGTTTTTTAGTTTTCGGTCTTCTGTAAACCCCCACCCGTACTCATGCCATATCAACAATAAGCTGTTATATTATGAAACACTTTATTTGAAGCCTAAATAACAAATATTGTTCTCATTGAACTTTTACGTCATGAGATAAATACAAATACGTGACGCAAGTGGGAAATCTGCTTAGTTAACGCAGCCCCTGCGTGACGGACTTTTTTAATTATCTTCAGAATGAAGCACTGTGCCAAAAAAAGTTTTGAAAAATATTGAAACCAAAAATGAGGCTGTTATCCCCAAACCAAAAATGTTAAAAATTGGAAGTATTCAAGGTGATGATAATGTTTGAACATCGAACTTTTCATTTTGTCTAGAAATAGAAGCTCTTTAAGTCTACTCACCCGGCCGAGGAAACTGATATTATAATTATTTTCTTCTTTACGTTTTTAGTGGATTTACCTTAAGGAAAATCAGCCATTGAGGTCGTACACATGACGCGATTTTCGAAATTTTTCTTCAATTGTCCATCGATCCTACCTAGAAGATGACGAAAATGAGGTCCGTTCAAAACTGTATATATATATTTGTCTGTTACCAATCTAGCGGTCGCAATGATTGTTGCCAAACTCGATAATTAGTCGTTTTATGTAAAAAGAAAGGTCAAGCTCGTTAACGGCTGAAATCGGACTAGTGGGAGAAGGAGGGTTTAGAGGGGTGGATTTTCGAAAATTCCAAATATCTCCGTTACTATACGGCGGATTGAAAACTTGTATAGAATCAATCTTATTGAAAATTGAATTTATTATAAATATCGTTATATTAATTTATTCTCTATCTTGAATATTAACCGAGATATTTGCATTTTTATTAAATGTGAGCGAATAACGGACGAGAGTGGGTTTCCCGCCAAAAGCTAGTACGGCCGTTTTCGTAACTGTTCGAAACTCGTGAAATTTCTGTACTTTACGTGAGAAATCTGCTTAGTTTACGCAGCCCCTGCGTGACGGACTTTTTTATATTTTCCATGAAAATTGGGCGATATTCACTGATATTTCTAGCAAGAAGTATTTTTTGTTGTTTCATAGGGGTTTAGGACGAAAAACTACTAGATTACCATCGCCCTGTAATATCTATAACCCTCGTTTTTGTTAAGTACGTGCATTTGGAGAGTAAACTGTGTTTATACAAATTGTCAATATCGTAATTTTTGTAAATTTTTATTGTAATTATATCCTCATTAGTATCCCCATTTAGCAAGACGTTTTTAACTGATTTAAATCAATATTAATGTTTTACTTGTCATATTCAGGTACCCATTTAATGGTGTGTACTTTTGATATTTGTCTTACAATTCTGTTAAGGAAAGCATTAACAGTGACTAGCATGTTAAACGCATTCCTTAATTTCATTACCGACAGGTGTGACAATAGTAATAACATTTCTTACATTGTGTGATTATGATATATTATGATATATATCTTATATATGATATATGATATACATATTATGGCAATATTAATAACATTTCTCACATTATGATCGTTGAACGGTCCCCAGCTCTAGTTGAAGGGTTCGAAATCCTAGTCGGCCAGTTGGAACGCTCTTCAAACTCTAGTGGAAAAACGAAACGCGAAATGAGTTCTCGAACGAGAACTCAGAACTGTCCATGCTAATTTCTCCGAATACAAATAGAAAGTCTACAAATCTTGAGCAATCGACCATATACTTAAGACGCTTGACTTCTTAAGAGATCGGAAAATTTTAGATTTTTCTTTTATGGTCATGAGGAATTATGGCCCCCTCTCCTACTGTTCCGATTGCGACTATTAAAAAATGTGCTTTAGCCTTATGTGAATATTTAAAAAAAATATTCCGTCACGCAGGGGCTGCGTACACTAAGCAGATTTCCCACGTAAAGCTTTACAATAGCGAAATTTCACGAGAGCCGAACAGTTACGAAAACGGATGTACTAGCTTTTGGCGGGAAACTCACTCTCGTCCGTTATTCGCCCACGTGTAATAAAAATGCAAATATCTCGGTTAATATTCAAGATAGAGAATAAATGTATATAACAATATTTATAGCAAATGTAATTTACAATCAGATTGACTCTATACAATGTTTCGTTTCGGTGTATAGTAACGGAGATATTTCGAATTTTCGAAAATCCTTCCCTCTAAACCCCCCCTCCCACTTATCCGATTTCAGCCATTAACGAACTTGATGTGTCTTTTTACATATAACATTTAACATCGAGTTTGGTAACGATCAAACAAAAATTGCGACCACAAGAGCGTTAACAGACGTATATATATATATATAAAATTTTGAACAGACCTCATTTTCGTTATCTCCTGGGTAGGATCGATGGACATTTGAAGAAAGTTTTCGAAAATCGCGTCATGAGTACGACCTCAATAGCTGATTTCCCTTAAGGGAAATCATCTAATATAGAATCTGATATTGATGAAGTAAATATTGAGGCTTCTAGAAAATATATTTATTGATGAAGCCTCATCAAGCATATTTCCATGTATTAATTTTTCCAGGTGATGTACCTGGTAGTTCATATTGAAAAGAATTGTTGAGCAAATTTCTCTAATTAACAAAATAAACAACTTTTGTTATGTGCATATTTGCCGAAACCACAATAGGAAACAAAATATCACCATTTTTAATTTCAGGCCTCCTTATTACCCCCACTCCAGCCCGTCCTTAGAAATGTTGGTATGGCTTATTATAATGAAGGCGTGCAAATACACAGACCGAGTTTTATTTAGTTCTGTTCAGTCTTTTGTGCCAAATAATATTGTTGACTCCCGCTATAATGTTTAGCGTATAACGCATTTACACTTCGGTATACGACGAAAGTGTATATAATAAAAGTTACTTTAAATAACAAAATAAACAACTTTTGTCATCTGCACATTTGCCAAAAAACCAATAGGAAACGAAATATCGCTATTTTTAATTTCATGCCTCCCTTACAACCCCCACTCCTGCCCATCCCTAGAAATGTTGATATGGCTTATGATAATTACGGCGTCAGTGCTAATACACATACCGAGTTTTATTTAGTTCGGTTCAGTCTTTTGTGCCAAATAATATTGTTGACTCCCGCTAAAATGTTTAGCGTATAACGCATTTACACTTCGGTATACGACGAAAGTGCATATAACAAAAGTTACTCTAAATAACAAAATAAACAACTTTTGTTATGTGCATATTTGCCAAAAAACAATAGGAAACAAAATATTGCTATTTTTAATTTCAGGCCTCCCTTATAACCCCCACTCCTGTTCGTCTCAGAGAAAATTAATATAGCTTATGTCCGTCTCCTGGCTCTAAGCTACCTCCTCACTAATTTTCAGCCATATCGGTAAAGCTGCTCTTGAGTTATAAATAGTGTAACTAACACGACTTTCTTTTAGCAGATTTCCCTTAAGGGAAATCAGCTATTGAGGTCGTACTCATGACGAGATATATATATATATATATATATATTTGTCTGTTAACGCTCTAGCGGTCGCAATTTTGTTTGATCGTTACCAAACTCGATATTTAAACGTTTTATGCAAAAATAAAGATCAAGTTCGTTAATGGCTGAAATCGGACCAGTGGGAGGGGGGGTTTAGAGGGGAGGATTTTCGAAAATTCGAAATATCTCCGTTACTATACGTCGGATCGAAACATTATATAGAAGCAATCTTATTGCAAATTAAATTTACTATAAATAATGTTATATACATTTATTCTGTTCTTGAATATTAACCGAGATATTTGCATTTTTCTGTTTTAAGCTTCTGAGATGAGTTCGGCTAACTTCGGGTCTATTCGTGAGTTTCCGTCAAGAGCTAGTTCGGGCCCTTCCCGTAACTGTGTGACTCTCTATTCTGAAATTTCTCTATTATAAAACTTCACGTGGGAAATCTGCTTAGTTTTCGCAGCCCATTGGGCTTTTATATATATCGATATTCCAACTAGAGAATAGATTATTGAACAACAATTGCCAACAATTAGACTTGCAATGCGACTTAAGTATTTTTAACGGATTCATAGTAACGGGGATATTTAAAATATTTGATTCCCTCTGAAGTCCTCCTCCTCTGATTTCAGGCATTAAACAACCTGAACTTTAGTTTTACAAGAAACGTTCTAATCAAGATTCGAGTTTATATATATATGCATTCCCTTAAGGTGAATCTGCTGAAAGTAGTACATTGAAGATTCTACTTTCAAGGGTTTTGAGTGATTCAGTCGCTAAGCAATTTATTTTACGAGCATTGATGTTCAACCCCGTAGACAGCGATCAATACTGCAGTAAACATTCCCAATCGTTGGATCTTAGCACATTCCAACCGCTCTTGTTTGATTGTTGCCCGGATTAGCAACTATTATCTAAACCTAAGGGTGAAAGATTAATATTTCATGTTTCGTTTAGGACAAATTCATTATAACCTTGTGTGCCTCACAGTCGTTTTAGAACAATTTGATATAAGTGTTTAAATATTTAAATTATTTTTCATAACAGCTTTGCCCAGTTAAAAACTACTAACCTATTTAAACAATTTCATCACAACCATTTATTGTTTGGTACAATTTGAAAGTAAGAAAAGTCCGTCACGCAGGGGCTGCGTAAACTAAGCAGATTTCCTACGTGAAATTATACAATAGGAAAATCTCCATAAGAGCCGAACAGTTGAGGCAAAGGGCCGAACTAGCTTTTGGCAGGCAATAGTCATTCCTTATCGGCCCAAATTTAATAAAAATGCAAATATCTCGGTTAATATTCAAGATAGAGAATAAATGTATAGAATAATATTTATAGTAAATTTAATTTACAAAAAGATTGGTTCTATACTATCTCTTGATCCGACGTATTGTAACGGAGATATTTCGACTTTTCGAAAATCCCCCTCTAACCCCCCCCCTCCCACTGGTCCGATTTCAGCCATTAACGAACTTGATCTGTCTTTTTGCATAAAACGTTTAAATATCAAGTTTGGTAACGATCAAACAAAAATTGCGACCGCTAGAGCGTTAACAGACAAATACATACATATATATATATATATATATATATATATATATATATATATATATATATATATATATAGATATATATAGATATAATTTTGATCGGACCTCATTTTCGTCATCTCTTGGGTAGGATCAATGGACATTTGAAGAAAATTGTCAAAAATCGCGTCATGAGGACGACCTCAATAGCTGATTTCTCTTAAGGGAAATTTGCTAAAACAGAAACCTTCATCTCCACAGATGATTGGAAACGATAGTTTCAAAGGCTAATATTTCAAAGGAGGAAGTCAGAAAAAAACTGGTAGAAAAAAAACTTGACAATAAACTGCGATAAATCAAAGAAGTTACTGAGCGTTGAAATACTCCGAAAATAGGAGGTTGTTCTTTTCAGTGTCCGAATGGACAGACAAAATTAACACATAGTTATTTCTTGAAAGGCTTATTCCCACCAACCTGCGACTGTTGTAATGTCCAGATTACTGTCTCACATCTTCTCTTTAATTTTAAGAAATATGACCTTCCAAGAAGAGATTTGAACCTCAACCCGAACTCCTTGGAGACGATGAAGAAGACATAAAAAGGCTTTTTGCATTTTTAATTGAAACTTGTTTGTTCCAATAACTATGGATCCATCTATTATAGCAGATGCGGTATATTGTACTAAAAAAATAATAAAGTAAGAAAAGAACGATTGCTATTATATTATTTTAAAATAATAGGGGCAGATAATACCTGCAATTTAGTTTAGTTGAAAAAAATGAATTTTGAAACACTGATTATATTGTAATAGAATACATTTTTATTGGTTTGTTTATTTTAAAATGACAGTCATTCTTCAAACAATAATATTGAATTTAATTAATATTGGTTGCCGTTTTGCACTTTACACTGCACTATATTGGTTAATATCATAATGACATTAACCTATATATATATATATATATATATATATATATATATATATATATATATATGTTACGCTGAATCAGCGAAATCTGGAGAATGTCGACATTCGCCGGTGAATTTCAACATTCACATAGTCGCTTGTTGTATGCCCGAAATATTTGCTAAATACCCTTATTCCTGACTTTCACCGGTGAGTGTCAACATTCCCATAGTCGCTTGGTGTATGTCCGAAATATTTGCTAAATACCCTTATTCCTGACTTTCACCGGTGAATGTGAATGTGTACACCGATGTGATTGTCGACATACACTGATGTGATTTCCGACATTCACCGGTGAATTTCAACATTCACATAGTCGCTTGTTGTATGCCCGAAATATTTGCTAAATACCCTTATTCCTGACTTTCACCGGTGAGTGTCAACATTCACATAGTCGCTTGGTGTATGTCCGAAATATTTGCTAAATACCCTTATTCCTGACTTTCACCGGTGAGTGTCAACATTCACATAGTCGCTTGGTGTATGTCCGAAATATTTGCTAAATACCTTTATTCCTGACTTTCACCGGTGAATGTGAATGTGTACACCGATGTGATTGTCGACATACACCAATGTGATTGTCGACATGCACCGGTGAATTTCAACATTCACATAGTCGCTTGTTGTATGCCCGAAATATTTGCTAAATACCCTTTTTCCTGACTTTCACCGGCGAATGTTAACATTCACATAGTCGCTTCGTGTATGTCCGAAATATTTGCTAAATACCCTTATTCCTGACTTTCACCGGTGAATGTGTTCACCGATGTGATTGTCGACATACACCGATGTGATTTTCGACATTCACCGGTGAAGGTTAACATTCACATAGTCGCTTCGTGTATGTCCGAAATATTTGCTAAATACCCTTATTCCTGACTTTCACCGGTGAATGTGAATGTGTACACCGATGTGATTGTCGACATACACAGGTGAGGGTCCTAATGTACAATAATGTAATGAAATATTCGATCTTTCACCGACGTATTTGGTGTTTGTTAACATTCACCGGTGAATGTCGACATTCTCTGATTTCGGTCTTTCACGGTAATATATATATATATATATATATAGTTTGTCATTATAGCACCTTGTAAGGAGGTGGTTTATTTAGTTTGATTGACCTTAGCCCCAAAGCTTATATATATACGCACTGTTTTACCGAGCTATTTTTTACAGAATCCAATAGTGAGAAAGGCATCTGGTTCCTAATCTCGCTGAGTACATAATTCATAATCTCCTATCACTGTGGCTTCTACTTGCTTATTTATTTTATGAGTAAAATGTATAGAAGTGCTCAATGCACGTACTAATGTATAGAAATATTCGACCTTATCGAGGACCTCAACGCCTCGGACTTTCCTCTTTTTAGCAGATTAAGGATGGTGGTTACACTTGTGAGGCAATTTTCCAAAGAAAAAAATAAAATATAAAATAATCAAGCCTATGTAACAGATTATAGAAAGAAGGTGTATATGTTTCACTTAAATGTGATGCCCAAGTTCGTTAATGACCAACAATCTGGCCAGGAGGCATTAGGGTTTCGAGAAGGCGTAAAATGATCGCATCGCAAATGTGGACGTTATTATGTGTCAAGAAATGCCATAAGTCTTCTTAAAAACGAAATTTTATGAAATTTTCGCATTGTAAATGTGTCTTTTTCGTGATTATTATTTATAATCAACCACTTTTTGGCTAATTAGGACGGGTTCTCCGCAGGTTATCACCCTTTTCTAGCAGGAATGAGTTCGCCATTAAATAAATTCCTATATCCCAGACGGGATTCGAAATCGCCCCTTTAGGTTTGCCATGTGAGATTAAGGCCAACGGTTTAACGCACATGGCTAACCTGAGCCCCCTTTCTTGATATGAATTAAGTATTTGTATTTTCGGTCTTGTGTAAATTTCCACTCTTACTCACGTTATTTTAAATTATGGCTATTTCATCTTTTACGCAGCTTGAAATTTCTAGGCTTGTTGTTTACATAAATGGTAACTAGAAGTGAAATCGAGAATAGAATATTGTGTGACGTCATCTGTGTGTCGTTCCAGCACATTTGAAATGAGTTTCGCATAAGGAAATCTTGGATTACGTGCTTCTTCGTTTCTGCGATCATTTTTAATTATAGTACTTAAAAAATGTGGTTAATTCTTTTAAAACTATAGCTAGTATTTACATTTCGAACTTTGAAACATTAATTATATATATTAATATAATTATATAAATAATTAAATGATTTAGGTTTAGACTTCCTTTTTTTATCTTCTTTGAACATTTGTTTTTACGTCTTACGTAATTTTATTTTAATATTCTGATTTATTATCAGTATTAACTAGAAAATAGTTAATGCCATGAATGCAAGATTTATTAAAAGTTTCAGCATTAACTTGAAAATACGAGTAGTTAATGCCACGAATGTAAGATTTATTAAAAGTACTTTTGTTTTGATTCAGTTCTATTTTATTAGGTATAAAGTTATATATTTTTCTAGTGCTGCAAACTTTATCGGAGAAGAAAAATAAGCTGAACTAGTGTATGGTAATAAAAAAGCTATGAGATATTAAGTATAAATCCTTGAGTTTATTGGTTGTCGTTAAAGTCTCGATAAAAGTAATGTATTTGTCAGTCGATTCACTAAAATATATTTATGTATTTCTCTTTATTTTCTAGACCAAATGTAACAGGATTATTACTAAACTAGCTGTGTCGCCTACCATAAAAATAACATTGGTTCCTGTCAAAATATATAAATGAGTTTAATATAAGCTCTAAACAAAGTGATAAATCTTTTTAGGTTTTCAACAAGGTCTGTTACAGTTTCGCCGTCCTATCTGTTGAACTTTTATAATTACAAGTAAAACGCAAAATCATAAAATTTCCTTTCAATTTCCGTGCGTATTCAGTATATATTTTAGCAGATTTTCCTTAAGAAATCAGCTATTAAGGTCGTACTCATGACGCGATTTTCGAAATATTTTTCCTGAGATGTCCATCAATCCTACCCAGGAGATGAAAATGAGGTCCGTTCAAAATGACAAACGCACACACACACACACACACACACACACACACACACACACACATATGTCTGCTATCGCTCTAGTGATCGTAAGTTTTTTTTTATCGTTACAAAACTCAATATTTAATCATTTTAAGTAAAAAGAATGATTAAGTTCGTTAATGGCAAAAATCTGAACAAAGGAGGAGAGGGGTTTAGAGAGGGGAATTTACAAAAATTGAAATAACTCCGTTACTGTAAGGCCGATCGAAAAATTGTACATAATCAAACTGAGTTCAAATTAAAATACCGATAAATGTTGTATAAATTCGTTCTCTATCTCAAATATTAACCGAGATGTTTGCATTTTTTTTTATTTACAGCCTTCAATAAACCCTCTCTTCTTCCCTTTATATCAAGCTGAAATGCCAAATATTGTGTTCATCAAATCGTTTCTAGATGAAATACGTGCAAATACTTTCTGATGAACTCCCTCCTTCTTTTCTTCTTCTATTACAAACATTTGAGTCATTGAGATGAAAACTATTCCTGTTTATCATAAATTGCTAGATATAGTAAATAGTTTGCAAGAAGATTATTATATTATATTCAGATATATTTCAGTAATTGTTTTTCTTTTCGGTCAAGAATTATTTCTATCTTAGAGCTCTGACAGATTGGTTTATAATTCAGACGCTTTCCGTTTAGGAGGATATTAAAATGTAAATTGGCTGAAAGATTTCTCATTGTCATTTGTATTTGTTCACTTAATATTCACGGTGGTGTTATGTGTAGAAGTATATAAATGTATCTATTGTAAAACTTCACGTGGGAAATCTGCTCAGTTTACTCAGTCTCTGAGTGAAGGACTTTTTTAAAATGGCACAGCTACTATATTTTATATTGCTTTAAATATATTTATTTATTGAAAATGTATGAAAAAACAGTTTGAATTTTTCGGAAATTTCTTCGTTTCCAGATAGTTTTGATATTAAAATGAATATTCAATTTTCATATTTACTTCTATGTATAAAGTGAAGGAAGTATTGTAATCGCGAAAAGTTTCAGTTCTCGGATTGCATCTGAATTGTCGGTTTTAACCTACCCTGAAATCGTTTTGACTCATTTTTGCGTAATTTCTGAACGTATCTATGTCGCATAACTCAAACATTATTACCTTTTTTTTTATTTTTTTATTTCCTCTACATAGTAACCCTATGTGGAGGGATTTTATTTTCTGCACATCCCATGCATATTTGTGAAATCGATTAAAAGGGAAGTTACAGGGGATTTGATACCCACATAAGATTATTTAATATTTTGGTAAGGGGAAGTGTATTTAAAAAAAAAAAATCATGAACTTGGAGGTTATGTCCATTACTGAGGATTGATAATAATTTCCTGTGGGTGGGGGGCAGCCTGTGCTCCTTTTATCTCTTCTGAAAGTGTTCCTATTTTTGATAAGTAAAATATGTTAATAAAAGAAATTGGTTTAATTACGGAATTGAGGTATATTATTTTAATAGTTACTAAATTATTAAATTGTTATAATGAAGAATTTATATTTTGACTAGGATTTAACTATTTTTTGGTAATTACAACTAAATACAATGTAGCGAATGTTCCACCGGCCTTTCCTCTTTTTACGAATGCAACGCATTTCTTTATTCTATTGATCATTACAATTTTATTAACGGCAACGTATGAAGTAGAGCCAAAATTAGGGAAAGCAACCTTTTGAACTCATAATTCGATAAAACTTTCGAAATCCGTAAAATACAATTTAAAAAAATAAATTAATACTTATGTTTATTTCGATATGACCTGTTGTAACTAATTTAACCATATATTTTTTTTTATGCTTTCATTAATAAATTAACAGTCACTCCTGTTTGAAGAATTATATTGCATTAAAGCCTGTGTTGTACTGAAACGAACATTATTGAACTTTTTTAAGAGAATAATCACTGGTCCTAAAGTCTGGAAGGGGGCTCAGGTTAGCCATACGAGTTAAAGCGTTAGCCTTAACATCATATGGAAAACCTAAAGCCTAGAGTGGCGATTTAAATTCCATCCAGTGCAATCGGAATTTGTTTAGTGACGAACTCATTAAATAAAATCCTTGGTCTCATACCGGCTAGAAAAGGGTGGTAACCTAAAGGCAACCCGTCCCGATTAGCCATAGTAGCAAAAAGCAAACGTTAATAAATAATTATAATAATAATAGTCTGTTATAATAATAATAATACAAATCCGTTCAATTAAAATGAGAACCTTCTTTTTCTTCGAATTTGATGACAATATGGTACAAAACTAATTAAAATGCCGTTACTAGCCAGGAGTAGAGCTGTTAGAGAGTGGGATAATAAATTCGAAATAACTTCGTTTTCTAACCAGGATCTATAGTAATTACAGATCCTTTTGATCATTTAGTGTTCTACAAATGACATTCTGACATTTTTCTCCGATTCGAATATTGAGAGATTTATTTGTATATTGGTGCTTCCCCACTCTTCCTCATCATTTCACTTAAAGCACTAATAATCTCGTGCCTTACATAAACTTAGGCTTAGATAGGCTTGTTATTACTGGAGAAATAGAAAATCAAAGTAATGATGAGATAATTAGAGTTCACAGCATACGGGAAATTTACTTGGTTTACGCATCACCTGCGCGACAGACTTTTAACTGCTAAAGAGCAGCACCAGCTTTAGTAGTTTTAGTAACTATAGTAGTTATGGTAACTATAGTTCCTTTAGTAGGCATTGCATATACTACAACATTAATCATCAAGACACCAAAAAAGTGATTTCTTTGGTTCAAGGCATAAATGGGTTCACGGCATATGCACATTTAAATGTTACAAAAACGTTCTGAAGCGTGAAGAAACCCAAAATATTTCGTGATGCATGAAATATTCTGTTACGATAATAATTTCATTATTGGCCCATTTTGCCCCATTGGCAAATAATTCATAACAGTGTTTTTTAATCAGCAATTTTATCTACAAATCCGTTTCCTTGGGAGTTTCTTCATTTAAAAAGAAATAATTAAACGTGCCGGCGAGAATTCATTTCCATTTTTACGCCATAAATATTTAGCAATTGTTCCTTTCAAGAATGATTAATTTTAAAAGGTTTTCACAGTTAAGCCAAATTTCTAACAACAGTTCAATAGTTCTTCATATCGTTTGCTATCAAACCTGAGTAATAATTTAGTGCTTCTGATGCCTAGAAAAATATGTTAATACTTTTCATTTTCATTTACATTATTTAAATAAATTCTGATCAATAAATGGCATATATATATATATTTATAACACGGAAATGCAAATGAAAATAGGATGTCTTTTGCAGGTTTCACCGCAGCAATTACACGATACACAAATAAAATAATCGTTAAGTCTTCGTTACAAGGAATAGGTGAATGATCTTCTGTATATTTATTCCCTTTATCTCCCTTTTTAAAGATCCTACGTAAGCAAGACTTAAAACGGAATGCTGGAAAAGAGATGTGCATTAATATAAAAGCTTTGAAGTGAAAATTACACTTTTCGCACGAGGGGTTACCTCGAGAAAGAAAAGTCAAACATTAAAAAAATACCGTTTTCACTTAAATTATCTGATATCCAGCTTTAAATCAGATCCTGTTTACATAGGTTCTTTTTGCTGTAGAAATCGAGGACAGAATATAACATGACTTCATTGGTAGATCATTCCAGCATGTCTGAAATCTACGAAATATAAGTAACTTCTTCGTAACTGACTTTTAAAGCCTTCAGCCTGTGCCTTATCCTACGCTCATACCAAGCACAAATCCATGCGACTCTCAAACCGCCTGAAATTGAAAATCCATAATATATTTACCTAAGAGGATTTTCTGAGGCATTGAAATAACAAAATGTATGGAAAATTTTGTCCATTGATAGTCGTAACGTAGGTTGTTTTTAGCATTCATGTTTTTAAATTTTGTTTCCTTAATGAGCAAAAACTAAGGCACACTTGTCATAGTGGTGAAACAGAATCAAATGAGATACATTTAGTTCATCTACGTGAAACGTTAAAGAACAATAAGAATTAAATTAGAAATACTGTCTTTCGTTATTTTAAAGAGATAGTTTTCCCAGCATAAATATAGATTTTTTTTCATGCTGTATAGAAAGTTATTCAGCACATAAGAAAGCTGCTCATAATTTTGGATCAGTTATAATACGGTTCGTGTATTTATGACATCCAAAATTACACTTTGAATGTTTTGACAAATGCTTTAACACTCTTTCAGTTAGAATAAAGTATTATTTATTAATTCGTATATTAAAAAGTGAAATGTCGGATTTTCTTTTACTTTTTTATTCATTTGACCTTTTGAATATTAATGGAAGTGTTATATTCAATCAAAATACGTTCATCTGAATAATTCATAGTAGTTAATTCTTAGGATCGTTTAAATGACACATCATCGAACCCGGAATAGTTTAGTCAAAATACAATGCTTAAATTATTGAAATGTGATTAATTGATGATGAAGTAAGAAATTATTAAATTTTATTTAATATTTGTAACACCGAATATCCACAGTAAAATCATTAAGGTTTTGTACAATTTTAGTTAAAATACTTTCAAGTTATCACTTTTTAACTATTTAAGAAATTGTATGATATAAATTAAATTTGCTTAGGCTCTTCAGCCCAAATATTAATTAAAACCAATTATTTTCAATATATGCTTTAAGACTTAATTTAATATTTAAAAAGAGTTTACAAAATTCAAGACCGGATAGCTGATGGGACTTTAGAAAGTTTAAAGAATTCTGACATTATTTTTTCAACTATCATGCTCTTTTAAGGAAGAAACAATAATATGTGGCTTTAATTAATTAGTCTCAACAAAGGTTACTTCTTGAGACATGAATATGTGATTCCTGCTAACATTAAAAAAAAAGAAGAATTAATCCAATCCTTATATTTCGGTTAGTTTTATTGTAAATTAAACGAAGCCTTAGAAAAAAGGATGGTAACCTGTAGATAACCCGTCCCAATTAGCCTGAGTTGCAAAAAGTGGACGTTAATAAATAATAATAATAATAAACGAAGCCTTATTTTAATAGAAAAAATGTGTTATTAATTCATATTTTTTATATCTGTAAGTATTGGAAGTCCTCTTTAGATAAACACCTTTTTTTTCCTGTAGGTTTTTCAATAGAAAAATATTATTTAATGAAATTTAGTACAAATTATTACAAATTTTGCCAATATTTTGTAGGTTTGTTTTAAAGAGGAATGATTCGTCAGGAACCAATGCTAGTTTGATACATTTATTTTTCATAATTAGTCTGAAAATGTGGAATAAACCGCCGCATATTTAAGAATGCTTTTTAATGGTTCTAATAGTTACTATTTCCTGGTCAATTTTCATTAAGATCATTAAGAACTTTAGTAGGTAGAAACTAACATCCTTATACTATTCAATTAGTTATCAAGATATTTAAAAAAAAATAATTATAACTTCTTCTCTTCTCAATGAAAACGAATTGAGGTTTTGTTTTTCATTCATAATTGTTAGTATTTGAAAGGGGAGATTGTGTGAAACCTTATTGTTTGAATCATTAAAGCCTTATAACCTGTATAAAGCCTGACAGATTTTTGCAAATTTAATCTTATTAATCCCTGATATAAACACATGTAAAGTCCTTACTACTTTCCTCAGCTGTTGTATAAATCAGGCCTACATGTTATCAATAATTCTAATTGTTAATTATTTTTAACTCAACACAAAAATGAAAAATGAACAATTCGTTAATTAACAGGTTTATGCCACATTGAAAAAAATGTCTTCGATTGATCGTCCTTGCAGGGAAAAAAACATATTTTTCCTATCAATTTGATCAAATTAAGAATATGTAAAAATTTTGCCGATAGAAACGTAAATCCTGAAGTTATTTGTTAAGAAACGAAAAAATAGTATCATCCTTCCACATTAAAATATAACAAAGCAATTGAGACTATTCTAAGAAAGTAATGCTGATTTTCTTTTAACTCGGAGTTTAGAAGGTGGTATGAATGTATGAAAAATTGAAACTTGTTTGATTAGAATTTTGATTTTGGGGCTAAATATTCAATAACCATTTCTATAATTTTTGGCATGCATACTTTTTTTAATAAGTGCTCATATTGGTAATGTAAAAGACAACTTGGGAACATTAATATCCAACATGACTTTCTTGATACAAACAAAAATCTTTAAATGTATGGATAAATATGCTTATTCCAAATTGAAAAATAAAACAAAATCTCCAAAAAAGGCAATTTATGATTTCTTTAAAGCGGAATAGAAAGTAATAAATGCGTAAAGGTATTTTTTTTATTGGCATATTTTACTATTTGATAGCAGGGTTACTCAATTTCATTTTCAATATGTTCAATTATCTTCTCCATGGCTATTAAAATGAAATATATATTATTAATGTCTAAATTACACTAGTCATAGTTTTATTACAAATAAAATCCTTTACCGCCTCATTTTTGGTATTCATTATTATTGTCTACTTTAATTTAATTAATATTCCTACAACATAATTCTTAGTTCATGGAAAGGATAGTTCTGGATTTTATTAAGAAACGAATACATGAACGTGTGTATCTGCGAAAAGAAGAAAAAAAAATAATCTATTCGTCGTCAATGAGAGTAAGGGAAAGTAAGAAACTAGTGAAAGTATTGTGGTTCTATTGACTCTCTAGAAAGCTGAGAGGAGCGAATGGGGTGGGAAGGTTAGTGGAGGTGGGGTTTAGAGTAGGGTGTAGTGTTCTGGGTGTAGTGTATAGTGTGTAAAGCCCTTACACACTAGCTCAGTGTTGATAGGAAAGGGCTCGCTAGGTGGCGGTCCCAGCTATAAACAACGGAGGAGGTTACCGCCCGCTCTACACTATCATATACAACTACAAACACACACTCTCACATACACATAAGCTCATCTAAGAGGCTCACAGCCGAAAAGGGAGAGAGGAGGGGGGGAGGGCAGCTTCAAATCTCGACCCTAGGCCTTTTAAACAATGTGCCAAATTTACTCAGCATAACCAATATCCTGCCATGCTGTATTACTCATCACTGGCCTTTCATTCATGCAGTCACATTATTCGAAGAGGGGGAAAAACCACCATAGTTGTGGCCGTGCAGGGAAATTGCCTTAAATCTACCAGATTGAAATAAAGACTACATATTACATGATAAATCACAAATATCTCTAATCAGTAAAAATGATTTAGTCGTGAGTAGTTCAACAATTTCACAACTAAATCTAAAATAGACGTTATTCAGTGATACTTACAGAAGCATTTACAGCTGTAACAACATGATATATGTATAAATAAAGGCATAAAATATTTAGTCAAAAACTTTTTGTTAATAAAATACTGTTTAAAACAGTTCTCAGAAGTTTAATTTATATACAAAAATTAATATACCTGAAAAACAGATATTTAAAAAAAATCAAAACAATATTCATTATATGAACAACGACAATTTCTCCTGCAATGTAGGGTTTTCTTAGGAGCAAAAGGGCATAAAGGTAACAAGGTGGTTATATTCAGAGCAACCTATGTCTTATTTGTTATACGTCAATAGGGGTGTTTATTTTCTAAAAGATTTGATAAATTGAATTATGATACGCCTAAAATATTACTATTTACTCGTACAAACATAACTGTTTTATTGTTGTAGCAAACACAGTAGTGGTCAGATAAAAACAAAAAATAATATTAATTATGGGCTTAGACCAGATTTATAAAAAATGATTTATGTCCTTAAAAATAATTTTGTGCGTGCGGAGTAGCGCTGAAAGCATATTGTGCTCTGTACGTCAACGCCCTTCGCTAGAAAGTGAATTTAAAATATCGATTACGTTGTTTACTCACCCTGGGTTGTGTGCATGGTGTCGGTGTGTAGTCCTATGCATCGGGGTGTATGTGTACGGGGTTGGAATGTGTGTGTGCTGGAGGCCCTGGGATCTGCGCCGGAGAGAGCCAGCCCGGTGTCGTGTCTTCGCCTTCACAACACACACAACTGAAATCCACAAAACAAAGTATCGATTGATGTGTGACGTCAAAGGAGGGTAGGGGACACTTGATACGGCTCGGGGAGGGGTGGAAGTGCAAACACGATATGAAATTCAATTTTATTACTTTTCTCTAGCTGCCCTCCCTCCTCCCCTCCGGTAGGGGTGGTCGGGACTGCGCACTCCCCCACCCCCACCCCCACTCCCACCCCCACGCTCTCCCCCACCAAAGCCACCCCTCCGCCCCTTCGCCCCCCTCACTCCCACCCCCCAAACCCTCTCACTCCGCTCCTCTCTCACTCACTCTCACTCCCTCTTGGAGGGATTTATGTAGATTAGGTAGGGATGAGCCGGCCGGCCGCACCCCTGGAGGACCCACAAAGCTGAGATAATTAGCCACCCTGGATCGTGGACTGGACCGTTCCCCTCCCCCCAACCCCCAGCTATGGGGAGTCCCCTCTCAACGCCTCCTATAAAATGTTCTAATATAGGAAATATCGATTGGTTTCCCCGGAGCGGATCTCAACGGCTTGTCAAAAATCTCTGAACCTTCTTTCTCCATCGGCCTTAAGTCTTTCCTCCCAAGTAAAAATGCCTCCTCCTATTGTTACATCCTCTGTACATGGAGTCTACAATTACTTTTTACTCTTTGAGTACTGATATTTTTCATTTTTTTAATTATGGACAGTGCCTTACTTGAATGAAGCAATGAAATAATTTTAATTATCGCCTTACAGACCAATAGTGTTTATGGTCATTTATGCAATATAAATTAATCCAAACAGTAATATTTTTCGTTAATTATTTCATTGTTTTAGAAAAAAAACACAATGTTCTTGCACAAACTCATACTCACAACACAAATTTAGGTGTTAGAAGATTCAAAAAAATAAGTGAACGCCTTTTTCATTGAAACTGATGACTTACATCTAAACTAATTTTGGATAAAATAGGAACGTTATAACATTTAATTACTTAAAATCGACAAGCAATGTAACTCAACTGAAACAATAACGCAGCAGATGAATTACTTCAGAACTTCCTCGAGCATCAATCTTACTCTTGAACACAAATGAACTTGTTAAAATGTTAACAAATGAATTATGCATAAGTGTTTCTTGAACTTGTTTATGGATTCAGTTGGTTAAAAAGAATAAGGAGTCTAATTCGAACGGTTTGGCTAGGAAATGAATTGAAGAGAGATGAGGCTGAATGACCAAGGCGAGGAGACTAGGAGGCCGAAATTGGATTTGAGAATACTGGCTTGTGGGGTGATATGAGCTGGTTGCTAAGATTCTTACACGGATATATCACCTAGTAGTTTTTCAAGGAAATAAATTAAAGATATTAGTATTTACAAAATTTATGGTACGTTCTATTTAAACATGAAATATGTACAAAAAAAGCTTACTAAGCTGTATTAATGAATTACATTTGTAAATTCACCATTTGCAACATGAATACTTATAATTATCACGAATTTACTAATATACTGTCATTCAGAAATTCTGAAGCTAGTCTCCAAAGCCATCACCCCCCCAGGGCCAAAGCCCCCTTCTCGCTAGAAAGTGTCACCATTGTAGTACAATACAGATTCGACATAGGAATCAAATATCACTAATTAGTTTGGCATTTGCTAGTAAGCACACAACAAGTACAATCCTAGTAGTACAATCCTTGTGAGGACCTGGGCCGCTTCCACCATCTTAGACCTCCAAGCACTGTATGTCATCTGTGGTCGTTACTCCTCCTTGCACGAACATTTTCTACTGATGAGGCATCATTACTTATTATTAATGTAACTAAAGGATATGAGCATTCCAATAATACGTTAAGAGCGTATTCTAAAAGCAGGTATGCCCCAGCTCACACAAGCAGGTAGTGCCAAAAAATAGCTCACATGCCCAAAAAATATAGTTAACAATGAAACCTGCAATAATGTTTCTCTAAAAGAGTGCCACATCCATGCAAAGCATAGTTTGGTTAACTGCAGAGCAAGGTTCTGTGGGCCCGCCATTTACACTAATGCTCCTCATGAGCAGTTTTTATTTAATGAAATATTGAAATAACCGTGAACGTACCTCTGTTGCCGTAAATGCAATTCATGGAAGAAAAACAGAATAGATTATCATTCGCCAATATACACTGTGCCTGGGCTATTGCAAAACGGGAAACCAGGGAACGAACACAAAGTGTAGTACATCATAATTTAATTTCAACGAGGACTTGTGTGTGGTATTATTGAATTTACTTGGCTATAAATTATTAAAACAAATAGAGTATTCCCCCAAAAATTCCTTAGTTTTATATTTGCAAACGAAAAATAGAATGATCTTAAAGAATAGAAATTGTTTCAGAATTTTAGAATACTCTATGTTCCTCGGGGTTGGATATACTTTGATCTAGCTGTACGATGCTAGACGACTTTTCTAGCCATTTTGTCTGTTTCAGTTCTTTTAATCTTCCTCAACCATCGTGATCAGACCTTCTAAAGAGCAAAAAATACATCTTGGTTTCCATACGAGTTCATAGGGATTGCATCGCTTATGATCCTTCATCTGCCCAAACCTAGGTATCTGTTTCTTTAGCGAGACTCCACCATCAATACCCCATAAAACTGTTGGCAAAAGGGAAAAAAACGTAAATGAAAAAATGATGGATCCATATCCCTTTTCGACAACTGATCTTTTCTGCAAATATTATAACTTCAGTGGCTAAGAATGGAGGGAATCTTAGTAGAATGGATTTAACCCAGGATACTCGAACTTAGATCACCTTATTAGACAAACGGTTTTCAAACGTCCGTGCCTTTTCAAGGCATTTTAGTATCACGTTGATCAGCATCACATTGTAATGTATTGTAACGTGATAATATGTTTGGATTCCTTTTCGAAGTGAATTCCTGAAATACGGGTAGAACTGGGTCGAGGGTTTTCCGAGAATACTATTTTCTCCTACAAGGTTTAAGGGCGCAAGAAAAAAATACACTCATTACTGGATCTTTTTCTTCTCATTCTTGTTTGTATTCTGAATGCTCAGACAAATCATTAAAATTCTACGCATTTATTCAATAAATAATAGGCATCGACACTTTTTGTCGCCTAGTTCATCAAAACATGGAAAAATCCATTAGAAACATCAGCACATTAATTATATTTAACATTTCTTTAATCGATGCGGTTCATTATTAATCTCAAGTGTGACATGTTTTATAAATTATGAGAATCTCTTCTCGACAATACTCTTGATCAAGAATTATTTTTAATTGATCACCTTGACAAAGGTATTTGAATTTTGATTCATTCTTGAAAGTTTTATCTTGCAAATAAAGACAGATGACATGAAGTTTATTAATTAACTTCTTACTGGGGATATTTCTTTATATATCTAATACAATCCGGCAAAAGATTAATGAGTTTCACTTCCCAAAATTCATTACAAATTACTTATGATTGTGTTAAGAAGTTTGAAGTATATTAAAATTATTTAGCTTCAGGACAATGTGTTAAAACATTTTTATAATATAGGCTCATTTTGTATCAATGTTGAATTGTGACTCATTGAAGAGAAATTCAGATATTATTTTTTTTTTCATTATTGATTATGGTAGTAACTAAGAATCCATAGTTAATTAGTGATGGAACGTTTATAGAAAGATGTATTAAAATATTGCAATAAAAAGTAAGGGGAATTATGGTTTTTAATTTATTCTTTTTTATGTCGAAACTTCGTTCAATCCTATAAACTTTGAACGGCGATAGGAATCTTAAGGGAGTTTTCTGAAATATAGTATATTCGTTTAAAAACTAAAATATTAAACTAAAATATTATAAAATATTTTTTTATTAAAGAATCAGTTGATACTCATTAGCTTGGAGGCCGTTTATACATATGATATAGGACATATATATATATATATATATATATATATATATGGATATTAACAATAGGAAAGAAGAGAGAGAGAGAGAGAGATGTCAAGTTCTCAAATGCGACATTGATCTAGCTATGCGACTTCAAATTCGGCCAGCTAAGCTGAAAACAGCGATGCACAGTCAAAGACGGGGCAGATGAACATGTTTCTTCATGAGTAATAGTCCCATTAAGTACGTGAGAAATCCTAAAACAACTAACAAAACAACACCTGTCACACCAACCCCTAAGTGAGTTTCCTTCTGTTAAAGTCAAGTTTTGAAATAATGAAGAGTTGGTGGTTTTGAACATTTGTTCCATTTAATCCCGTGACAGGGACCCGAGTCATTCCAGCTCATTGGAAATCAGCTTATTATGAACCAAGTACTCATTTATATCATTTGGCAATTGATTTCTTGGTCCTTTTCTCTACTAGTGGCAGAATACCCTGGCAATTTCTGACATCTTTTATTTTGGCTGTTAAGTTAAAAATATATTTTGTACGCCTGATGAAGTCATCCGCTTTTCATGCCTAAACATTGGAACTTTGCTTTGCTTACCCAGCCCCTTAATGATGGATAATTTTATATTTTTTTTTTTTGTATTGATTTGTTTCAAATTGAGCATATCTGCTCTTAACGCTGAGTTCATTCTATAGATTCTAACTCATAATTCAAAATATCTTTGAACATGCCTGTGAAATGTTGTGTTTTCTTACAAACGGAAACGCTTGTTAGTGCTACCTCGCAAGGTTTCGATATGGTCTACAGCTTACAGAAATTAAACAAAGCTGCCGATAATGGCCTCCTTGAGGCACATGTCTGCTCACATTGATTGCAACGGACTTAAGCTCCCCAGAACTTAAAATCATCTTCTTATCACAGAGGAGTATACCAATGTTTTTCGCACGTCCAAACTTTTTCCTTCTAGGTTAACACCCATTTGGCTAACCTGTCAACGTCTATAACATTAAAAGTCCGTCACGCAGGGGCTGCGTAAACTAAGCAGATTTCTTTAGAGAAATCTGCCTAATAATAACAGTGGTAGGAAGGTATCTCTAGACCTATTCACGAGGGACGAATAGTTACTGAAACGGCCGCACTAGCTCTCGACGGATAGTCCCGAACAGCCGACTCCTGCCCACCACACACACAGTACAAATGCAAATATCTCGGTTAATATTCAAGATAAAGCATAAATATATAGAACAATATTTATAGTAAATTTAATTTGCAATAAGAGTGATTCTATACAATCTTTCTATGCGACGCATAATAACAGAGATATTTCGAATTTTCAAAAATCCCCGACCCTAAACCCCCCCCTCCCACTGGTCCGATTTCAGCCATTAACGAACTTGATCTTTCTTTTTACATAAAACGCTTAAATATGAAGTTTGGTAACGATCAAACAAAAATTCCAACCGCTAGAGCGTTAACAGACAAATATATATATATATATATATATATATATATATATATATATATATATATAATTTTGAATGGACCTCATTTTCGTCATCCCCTGGGTAGGATCGATGGACATTTGAGAACATTTTTCAAAACTCGCGTCATGAGTACGACCTTAATAGCTGATTTCCCTTAAGAGAAATCTGCTAAAATTCCATCCCGCAGGGGCATCAGACTTTTAGTGACTCAGTTACTCGAAGTAGAAATACGTTAAGTAGGACCAGAATTTCAGATGGACAAAAAAAATACAAATAACTCGCTTGATATTCACATTGAAGAAAACATGTAGAACATTAAATTTGCAATAAGGTTGTTTACATAAACTTCTACCATCCTATTCATAATAACGGGCAATTTTCTATTCTGTCCCTCCTCTAAACCCTCTCATCCCTTCCTGGTACAAAATGTGTGTGTGTGTGTGTGTAATATTTCAGTTACGTACGAATATTAGCTTTAATATCTCTTGAAACATCTATGAGGTATATTATGATGGCTTGAAATATGAAGTATGGTTTTGACCAAATAAATATTTTCGAACCTAGAACGTAAATCTTAATTGATGACGTCACATAGCATAGATTACGTTTATCTCTCCAAGTAAAATCCCCTTTAAAAAGAATACTTGGTAGGCTTAGACAGCAAAAATACGAATAAGAAGTTTTATTATATATACTCAACCGCAAAAAAAACCGGACACATAGATTTAGTCTTATAATTTTGTTAAATACTTAATATATATGTGTATTAATCTTTTTAATTAAAATAATTGGTTAATCTATAGGTTATTTAAACAAAATCTGCCAAAAGTGAATAATTCTTATTGATTATTTACAAAAAAATACAAAATAAAAAGATAAATTAACACATTTAAAAAAAAAATTATTCTTCATTTTTATTACAGTGGATGGTAGACTTCGCTACCCCAAGCGTTTCGGCAATGTAACGTAAGATCCGGCCTTGCATCTAAGTTTGAAAGACCCATTATTCTGGACCGAAATAAAAATAAAACATTAATTAAAGAAAATGCTTGGTTAATAATTAAAGATGTTTAAATATGCGAAAAACTACTTACAGTTTAGAATAGATCAACTTCATGAGAAATATATCTAATCTGAGTTTTATCTAATTGTTTACTAATCCTGAAGGGATTAGTTCAATGGACTTAGACTCTAAATTTTCTGTAATAACTAGAATACCCACATAAAGAAAATTGCTGAAAATTAGCTTTTAACACGACAAAAATGAAGTGTCCGGTTTTTTTTGCGGTTGAGTGTATTAGCTTAAGATAAAGTGAGACGTAGATGGAGGGGGTGGTGGTTCACAAAGCTGAAATAAATACAAATAGCCTACTTAATAATCGAGATATGGACAATTTTTTGATAACTATCATAGGTAATTGAAATTGAAAACAAAAATTGGTTATGTAGTATTTTTGATTTGGCATGTAACAACGAAGGGATTATATATTTCCCCCTCCTCCTGATCCGACTTCAGCCGTCGAGGAAGTTGATCTTTTAGTTTAAATCTCGAACTTAGGAACATTAAAAAAAATGATACCGCTAGAGCGTTAACAAACACAAATATTTGTAGTTTTGAACGCATCTAATTTTTATCATCTACTGGGTAGGATAAACAGACATTTGAAGAAAGCAGTTTTCTCATAAAACATGGCCTTTCTTAGCGATCAGGTGCATTTACACGAAAGTGGCGAAATTACAAGCTTGCTATTTATTTATTAGTATTGGTTTGTTAAGAGATGCTTTTTTGTTAATGAAAATCTTGAATAATACAAAGAATTTGCTATAGTGATCATCACCGCTACCTGCCAATCCTAATGATAATCTCAGATGGTCATATTTCATAAGCTAATGCAAACCCATACTTTTAGTAATCGTGCTTTAACAATAAGGGAATAGATCATAAAAGGTTTTATTCTAAGATTAAATAGCAAATTTTGTTTTCAACAGATCTTTACTGGATGAGATTCATACAAATACGTTGCGTGTTGACGTCTTCAATTATGATTTTATTTCTTGACTCGAAAATGTTTATTTGATCTATATCATACTCAATATTTAACTCTTTCATTCAAAATTGAATGAATCTGAGCCAGAAGGGGGTGGGTAGAGAGAGGGGGGTTTGGAAAATTCTAATCATCTCCGTTGTTATGAGCCAGATCGAAAAATGTTATAAAACTAATCTTGTTAAACTATTGATGCTATACAATTGTTTCATACATTTTGTTTTTACTTTCACTTTTCTAATCTTCAGTAAACCCCCACTTTGCTCTAATCGGATAATTAAAATTAAATTCTAATTAAATTAGAAATGGTCAATTTTTGTTGGATGAGATTAGTAACTTGTCATACTGACACGTAGGAAATCTGCTTAGTTTACGCACCCCCCCCCCTCTCCCGTGTGGCGAACGTTTCTTGTATGTCATATTGGATTTATAGTAAGAAAAATGGCAGATATAAATAAATAACATGGATTCGTGGACATTTGAAGAAAACGTTTGAAAATCGCGTTATGAGTACAACCCCAATAATTGATTTCCCTCAAGGGAAATCTGCTAATAAGTCTAGACTGACTCAAAGATATTTTGGGTCTTTTGGCATATATACCATCATTATACAAGACCGAAAAAATAATTATAGTAATTCACCTCTAGAAGGACATATTAGTTTCCCACACTTTAAAGAATTTCCCAGTGCCCCCCCCCACCAAAAAAAAAAAAATAAACGTATAGTGGACGTAAAAGTAAAAACCCCCTTGCCTGGAACCCCCCCCCCTTGGGACTAGTTAATATGTGTGAACATACGTATTTAAGTTTGCTACATAAGTAAAAACCGGCTTAGAATGTTGAAATTTCATATTTAGGATTAATATAACGTCAGTCGTGTACCGCTTTTTTCATAGAAAATTACTCAGGGGTAGAGTAGTTCAGACGACACATAATTAAAAACTTGCTAAATTCTCGGTAGCCATTAGACATACAAACAATTTGTTTAGGATTTATTTTTGTCATAGATAAGTCTATGAACATCTATAAATTATGTTCTTTAATATAATTTAATCTGATGCATTGGGGCGGATATGTCGTATGGGGCTCTCAAATGAAATAATTTTATAAGAAGTGTAGCAATACGTTTTGTATATTTAGTTTAACTTGAGTACAAGGGAGCCACGTGGTGCCCTCTTCAGATTTTTTATTACAGCAACAGGCTTTCAATAATATTTTGCTTTAATATTCATCAGTTCCATATGAGTATTGTAGGTAAATTCAATAAATAAGTTCAATCGGTTCGGTAAATTTTTATATAACCATAAAATAAATAACTGAAACGTTGAGCAAACAAATATTGTCGACAATATCAGCCAGTCTCTTTATTTACTTTCACTTTTTTGTTTATTAAAACATAATTGATTCTCATTGGTTGTTAGAAAATATGTATATTGTTGTTTCTAAATCTAGTACTAGTATTTCTCCCAAATCTCTTAGCAGATTTCTCCTGAGGTCCGTTCAAAACTGTATATATATATATATATATATATATATATATATATATATATACTATATATAATGTTACCTCTGGTCTGTACATTGATTTTTTTCGCAAAATTTCACGATAAACTTTTCGTTTCACAAGTCATAGACACTATAAACTGCATTTGTTTCTTTGGGTGTCTGTTGTTTGTTTGTTACCTTTCCACGCATAAACGCTGCTGACACCGAATTTTATGAAATTGGTATGTATATTAACTACTAACCCAACTTAGACTTTAGGCTATATTAATATCCTCTGAGGACGAACAGGGAGTGGGGGTTATAAGGGGGGGAAAAAAGGGCCAAATTTAATTAAATAATAGCGATATTTCGTTTCCTATTGGTTTTTCGGCAAAATATGAACATAACAAAAGTTGTTATATACACTTTTTAGCAGATTTCCCTTAAGGGAAATCAGCTATTGATGTCGTACTCATGACGCGATTTTTGAAAAATTTCTTCAAATGTCCATCGATCCTACCCAGGAGATGACGAAAATGAGGAATGAGGTCCGTTCAAAACTATATATATATATATATATATATATATATATATATATATATATATATATATATATATGTCTGTTAGCGCTCTAGCGGACGGAAATATTGTTTAATCGTTACCAAACTCGAAAATAAGTCGTTTTATGTAAACAGAAAGATCAAGTCCGTTAACGGCTGAAATCGGACCAGGGGGAGGGTGGGCTTAAAGGGGAGGATTTTCGAAAATTCCAAATATCTCCATTACAATACGTCGGATCGAAAAATTGTATAGAATCAATCTTATTGCACATTAAATTTACTATAAATATTGTTATGTACATGTATTCTCTATCTTGAATATTAACCGAGATATTTGCATTTTTATTAATGGTGAGATCGGCTAACTTCGGGTCTAGTAGTGAGTTTCCGTCAAGAGCTAGTGCGGCCGTTTCCGTAACTGTTCGGCTCTCGTGAAATTTCGATATTGTAAAACTTCACGTGGGAAATCTGCTTAGTTTACGCAGCCCCTGCGAGACGGACTTTTTTTTATTAAGGAAGGGTTAACTTTTATAGTGCATCATATAGTTGTACCTTACTGTTTTTTTTATGTACCGAATACACTGTTCGTAAATAATTATTAGCTTAATCAGTTTTTTAATTAAGAGAATACAATTTCCGAATCGGGACTCAATATTGGGTTTCCTATTTATCACTTCCTAAATATGGGAACCACTGTCCATCGTTTTCTGATTTTGACTCAAGGTAGGAAACGATTTACACGGCAATCTATTTTTACAAAATACGTAAATAAGCGTCTGTGTGAGTGGACGCACACGTGCCACTGTGTCTGTGTCTTTTTTTACTTCTCCAAAGTCGCGTGCTGGGACGTCTGTGAGTGCGTTGCATAGTTATAAATATCCAAACCACGATTGAAGGGGGTTTGGATCGATTGGAAAATGAGGGCTTCGGAAACGTGACTGCCTTACGGAAAACTCGCTTGGAGATGATCACTCCTTACTGTAGACATAAGGTACTGAAGTGTATCCTTTTCATGGCTTTATTTTATTGTCAAGAATAAACATCCGTTTATTGGAAAAAGAAGCTCTCCTGGATTGCGGCCAATAAAATTCCAAAGTGACAAATAGCTCATGTGTTTAGTGAAGATTTCTTTTAAAATGACTTACCACTCGTCAGTTCCGTTTTGTAACTTACAAAACAGTATCTTTCTTATACATTTTTATTGTCTAATAATAACTATTATTATTCTAGAATCATGTAAGAAATTGGTAGGATTAGAAATACAAAGAATTTATATTGCTGGAATAGTTAATTTGAATTAATATCGATTAACTTTATATGTAAGTGGTTTGATCAAAAAAGGTCAACAATTAAAAAAAAAGAAGAAAATTCTAACATTTTGCTTCTCTTGAAAGACTAATACAAAAAAAATACTTGTATATAAAGATTTACAGAAAATGTATATATACCTGACAGACTGCATCCAACAAGAAAACCTTAACATTCCCCACGATATGTCAGAACTATTAACTGACAGCAGCCAATATATTTCACAAATTCTAACATATCTAAAACACATCAACATTTACAAAAACATATAATACAAAATAGAATAGGTCTACAGCATACCTAAAAAGATTTAAAAGAGTTAACTTTAATTATATTCTTTGGACAAAGCACGGATATGAGAATGAATCAGATATTAAAGAAATATTTTCCATAATATAAAAGTACAAAAAAAGGTAAGCACATGAAGGAGTAAATATGTTATCCTAATAATGCCAATCACCATCGCAATGGGGTATAAAACTAAATAAATAAAAATTAATAATAATAATATAAATGTACTAGTATATAGGAATAACATATTTTTTTTTATAAAAACCATTTTAAATTATTGTCTTTATTACTAGTCTAATGTTTATTTATGCTTGTTTATCTAATGTTTCTTTGTTTGTTTATGTCTTATGTTTATTAATTGTCTTTATTACTAGTATTTAAAGATTATTTCTTGTATTTTATTTGTAATTGTTGTTTCAGTTTTTGTTATTTTTCTATAATTTTGTTTTCATTTTACATTGTGAAACTTTGAGCCAAATCGCCAAGATGCGGGTGCTCCTGAATAAATAAATAATAATAAATAAAATTATATACCTCGAGAAAAAGTCTTATTTAACAAAGGTCAACAAGGTTTTCAAATGAGTCGTGACAAGGCAAGTGCCAAAATTTCATTTAAATTCCCATTCCGAGGAAAAAAAATTCAGCCTGCTTCACTCAACAATTTCTTAATATATTGAGAAAGACATAGATTCCCATCATCATGGATTTACCTGAAACGACCTTTCACTTTAATTTTTTATTGCTCTGCCGCTTGTAATTTACTTCTCATGCCACAAGAGTATTTTCTTATCTTGAACACTGACTTATTTTATAATAGTTCCTCTAGCCAGTACCCTCTGTTACAAAAGCCACGCCATGAATGATAAAAGCAATAATGGTGGGTTCTAGTCACAAATTAAAATCGATATTCCTAGCAGCATTGATTTTCACAAAAGGTAAAAAGTATCGATTTCTAAAACCCCGATACAAAGTTCACATCATGTTTTGAAACAGTCGAATAACAAAACATTTTATCATTTATATGCTTGATTTCTGTTTTTGTCATTAAGCATTATTCTAATTTTTCTACATGTATATTTTTTCCTTCATTCTTAACCATAACGATTTTCAGCATTCTTAACCATAACGATTTTCAGCATTCTTAACCATAACGATTTTCAGTCCAATTTAACGTCATTAAATACAATAAACAGAGTTAAAATCGAATTTATGATTATTAGTAAAATCATGTTTTATTATAATTTACATTTTTGTTCACTTTGATTATTTAAGTCAATTATACTCACTGTTACATCAATTCAAGTTAGAATTTATCTTTTATAGTTGCTATCTCTATCAAGTCTTCGTTTGTTTGAGAAATATTACTGTTAACGTGGGGGGGGCGAGTTTTTAAATGTTGGACTTTGGGATGGGAGAGTTATGGCGCCAGGGATGAAAATACAAACCAAAAATTAGCTACTAGTTAATATCCTTTGATTGGGGGGGAAAAAAAATTCATACGATATCATCAAAAAGAAAAGTATACAGAACTGAATTTTGAGGAATGGTCTGTGATGAGGACAGTGTTTTGATATTTTTATCCTTTGAGTATGATAGCGTGAGACTGATTAAGGACATTTTTAAACTAGTTTTCAGATGAGGTAAGGTAAAGATCCGAACGCAGGACTAGCTGATTGAGGTAAGATTTTAGTTTTAGATAAGAAGGGCATATTTTTCATGGGCGTTTTGCTCATAAATATAAGAGACCGGACATCAATATCTCACTAGCTCCTGATGTTCGAACACGAATAAAAGCACATTTGGTAGGAGGACTTGAAGTGTTCCCATTTTAAAAAAGTCAGTCATGCAGGAGCTGAGTAAACTAAGCAGATTTACCACGTGCGCCACGCCACACGTATTTGCATTTATCCCAAAAAGTAAAAGTTCTATGAGAACAATATTTCTTATTTAAGATTCAAGGAAAGTGCTTCACGATATGACAGCTTACTGTTAATGAGTAGGAGTCGGGGTCTTCTAAACCTTAATTGGCCAGGAACTCAAAAAATGACTTGAAATGAAAATTTTTCTTAAAAACACATTATTTTTATTCCTAATAAATAGAATATATAAGGTTTTACTTAATTTTTTTTTTCTGAACAAAAACATTACATGGTATCTTTAAGTACACTTTGGCCAATTACCCTAAATCCTTAGTGGTGTCTTTAAGTACACTCTGGCCAATAAACTGACATAGTTTCTAAAAATGTAATTAAATAATTTATTATGTAATAAAAGAAACGTGTTGTAAATAAAAAATAAGTACATTGTAAACAAAATATAAATCCGTCAAAAATATCATTAAACCTTCCATTCATTCAAGAAAACAGGGCCTTTTACGGGTGTTACAAAGTTTCACATTACATTTTCAGCATAAAACAACCGTTTGATTTTGGTGACAGAGTCTGCACTTTCCTTTTGTAGTGAATACTTGTCAATGGTGCATCCCATCAAGTCTTGCTGCATTGGCTATGAGAGCTGCAGCAGTTCTTGGCTGCAATTGGTGGTGTCTAGCCCTTTTAGCTCGCCGGTCCAGCAGAATATCCTCTGCAATGTGTATTCGAAATTGTTTTAAATACATTTTTTTTAGGGTGTTCCTTTTGTGCAATAGCAATACGTTATTAACCACCAAATCCAATTATTAGCTGAAAATGTTCATGTAATATTTGTGGGAGCGGTAACCTGTTCTATAAAGTGCAACGAACATGTCACTAAGGTCAACACTTTGTTTGTTGTTGTTGTTGTTTTCATACCATTTAATAATGCTGATACACTTTTTGTTATCAACGTATTCTTCATAACATCCTCTTCCCTCTTTCACCCTCAATATTGAAATGTTCCAATATTTCATTCATTTCAATTTGAAAATTTCCTTCATCCATTTTGGGGTATCCGTCTGTATTTTCTCTTTCATTGCTTTTTTCTTCATCTGAGGTGATACTAAATTTTGGTAGCAAAGAGAAAAATGGTTTCAACTCGACTTTTATGCGTATCTGTTAATTAAAATGGTAAAAGTAAGAAATAATATAAAATCATGCCCCTTGGGTAAATTTGTTGGTATTTGGCCAGGGTGAACTTAAGTACACCATCCTTAAAATCCATGCTAAATAGGGCGGTAAACAATGATGATTTACTTCAGTATATTGTTAGTTAATTCAATCCTTTAAACTAATTCACCCATTTTGGTTCATATTTAAATCGAATACATATATTTTAATGAATTAGAAACTTCGCTGGCAACTAGTGTGAAGTAGGGTGGTAAACAAGATGATTTACTTCAGTATATTGTTAGTTATTAGCTCCAATAACAATAAATCGACTTGTGTCACATATGTCCATGCTTGGGAGGTTACAGGGGTGTGGACTGAAGCCCAAACGGGGTAAGAATAGAAGCAGTTGCTCTCTGGATGTGTTAAATATGAACGGTGTCTTTAAAGACACCTTGGCCAGTTAAGGGCTAAAAGCCGAAAACTAAAAATGCACATGTCACTGTTAATAATGAAGATAGTGTAAAAGGGTACATTGTAACATTTATAGAACATTACATTTGCAATAAGATTGGCTTTATACAATTTTTCGATCCGACGCATAATAATGGAAATATTCCGAATTTTAAAAAGTCTTCCTTTCTAACCCCCCCCCCTCCCACTGGTTGGAGTTCAGCCCTTAACGAACTTAATCTTTAGTTTTACGTCAAACGTTTAAATATCAAGTTTGGTAACTATAAAAAAAAATTGCGACCACTTCAGGAGTAACAGACAAATATATCTATATTTATAGATATTTATATATATATATATATATAGTATATATATATATATATATAATTGTTTTGTTGGTTTTCGACCAGGTTATTTATATATATATAGTTATATATTAACTGACAGCAGCCAATATATTTCACAAATTCTAACATATCTAAAACACATCAACATTTACAAAAACATATAATACAAAATAGAATAGGTCTACAGCATACCTAAAAAGATTTAAAAGAGTTAACTTTAATTATATTCTTTGGACAAAGCACGGATATGAGAATGAATCAGATATTAAAGAAATATTTTCCATAATATAAAAGTACAAAAAAAGGTAAGCACATGAAGGAGTAAATATGTCATCCTAATAACGCCAATCACCATCGCAATGGGGTATAAAACTAAATAAATAAAAAATAATAATAATAATATAAATGTACTAGTATATAGGAATAACATATTTTCTTTATTAAAACCATTTTAAATTATTGTCTTTATTACTAGTATTTAAAGATTATTTCTTGTATTTTATTTGTAATTGTTGTTTCAGTTTTTGTTATTTTTCGATCATTTTGTTTTCATTTTACATTGTGAAACTTTGAGCCAAATCGCCAAGATGCGGGTGCTCCTGAATAAATAAATAATAATAAATAAAATTATATACCTCGAGAAAAAGTTTTATTTAACAAAGGTCAACAAGGTTTTCAAATGAGTCGTGACAAGGCAAGTGCCAAAATTTCATTTAAATTCCCATTCCAAAGAAAAAAAATGCAGCCTGCTTCACTCAACAATTTCTTAATATATTGAGAAAGACATAGATTCCCATCATCATGGATTTACCTGAAACGACCTTTCACTTCAATTTTTTATTGCTCTGCCGCTTGTAATTTACTTCTCATGCCACAAGAGTATTTTCTTATCTTGAACACTGACTTATTTTATAATAGTTCCTCTAGCCAGTACCCTCTGTTACAAAAGCCACGCCATGAATGATAAAAGCAATAATGGTGGGTTCTAGTCACAAATTAAAATCGATATTCCTAGCAGCATTGATTTTCACAAAAGGTAAAAAGTATCGATTTCTAAAACCCCGATACAAAGTTCACATCTTGTTTTGAAACAGTCGAATAACAAAACATGTTATCATTTATATGCTTGATTTCTGTTTTTGTCATTAAACATTATTCTAATTTTTCTACATGTATATTTTTTCCTTCATTCTTAACCATAACGATTTTCAGTCCAATTTAACGTCATTAAATACAATAATCAGAGTTAAAATCGAATTTATGATTATTAGTAAAATCATGTTTTATTATAATTTACATTTTTCTTCACTTTGATTATTTAAGTCAATTATACTCACTTTTACATCAATTCAAGTTAGAATTTATCTTTTATAGTTGCTATCTCTTTCAAGTCTTCGTTTGTTTGAGAAATATTACAATTATTATGTTTTGTTGTTTTCGACCAGGTTATATATATATATATATATATATATATATGTATATATATATATATATATATATATAAACAAATCTTAGTTCATTCCAATATTTCGAGAATATTTATTTTCTCTTCTTCCGGCCAGACTAAAGAGACATAAAAACTATTGTACATAACTGGTGTCCCTCTGTTTACATTAGGAGTAGTAAGTGTGTTTACATTAGGAACACTGTGTTAGAATAAAATAAAATAAACGATTTTGGACATTCAGAGTGAATAAAAGGAAATGCATCTCATGCTAGAATTTTCTCGATGTGAGTATTTCAAGATATGGATCAGAAAAAATTGTTCCGCAATGTTGTCGATGATCCGTTTAACTGCTGCATTGCTTTCAAGTACTCTCCCCTTTAATATGAATGTAATTGGAACTCAGGTTGATGATCACTAAGCTCCTACTCACCCTAACAAGGGCTTACAAGGTGTGTAAGGGATGCCCTTCTGATTCTTGCAGTTCAGCTACCATTTGGCATTACTCCCTCGGGCAGAAAAGAACCACAGATTGTAACAAAAAAAAATTCCGTCACGCAAACTAAGCAGACTTCCCTCATGAAGTTTTCATATAGAGAAATCTGCGTACTAGTAACAGTAGTATTAACGAGTCTCTAAACCAATTTCATGAGAGGCGAACGGCCGAACCAGCTTTCAGCGGAAACTTACAAATAGAACCGACTGATCAGCCTCTCTCTCACGGACTCATCTCATCCGTTATCAACACACACTTAATAAAAGTGCAAATATCTGGATTTATATTCAAGATATAGAATAAATGTATATAACAATATTTATAGGAAATTTAATATGCAATAAGATTGGTTCTTTACAAGGTTTCTATCCGATTTATAGTAACGGAAATATTTCGAATTTTCCAAAATCTTACCCTCTTAACCCCCCTCCCACTGGTCCGATTTCAGCCATTAACGAACTTTGATCCTTTCTTTTGCATACAAAACGAGTAAATATCAGTGTTTGATAACCGATCAAACAAAAACTACGGCCGCTAGAGCGTTAACAGACAAATATATATATATATATAAATATATATATATATATATATATAAATAATTTTGAAAGGAACTCATTTTCATCATCTCCTGGGTAGGTTTGATGGTTTGTTTCTAGAAATTTTTCGAAAATCGCGAATCATGAGTCCGACCTCAATAGCTGATTTCCCTTAACCCTCCGTCGGGCGCGTGATCTCTCAGCTACACAGTTTCTAGAGAAATATTTGCCACTCCTCCTAGCAGAGAGTGGTGGTGTAGTGCTTCGAGTTATGTGCTTTATACTCCTCCCCTCAAGGTCAGTTGTGTCACTTTGTTCATGGAGTCGTGTGTTACCATAGATACCATGCGCCCCGATTCGTAGTTTTTTGATATCTGTATTCATAAATTAAATAGATATTAAGTTTTCTCTTTATTAAAGCGGAATCATAAAAACCTATTTTTCTATTATTTTGCTCCAAAAATGACTTTCAAAAGAACTTGTAACAAGAAAATACTGTACCGATGCAGAGACACTGTAAGACGTTTACCACCCGAACAAGACGACACCTGAAGAAGTACAGAGACTACATTGGACCCATACAATTGAACTAAGTACAAAACACATAAAAAAAATTCATTCGCTACAATGAACAAAAGAAAATGAATGTGAAACATGCGAAACAAAAAAAGAAATGAGGATTACTAATTTACTCTTGTGAGATTTAGCAAAACCAAAATTGTTTACAACATAGTTCCAGGCCTTTGGTATAATTTGTAATGCCAGCTCTGCCAAAGAAATAATAATTAAACTGCTATTTTTAAAAGAATTGTGCATTACAATTTAGATATTTTTTAGATAAGTATTATCTAAAAGTGAATTTTCGTGCTACTTATTTTTGAATTAATTTATATTTATTAATTTGTTTATATTGTTCACAAACTAAATGAATTATTATGGATTAAGACATTGCATTAAGCAATTTCGTTTGATATTTTGTATTTTTTAAATTATATTTTAAATCATCTTCACGGTTTCAATAAAAAAGAATCTATAACCAACTTGGATTATTTTATCAACCAGATTTTTTTTTTATTATAATACTTATCAATTCTGAAAATTATTTACTTCTTTCAAACAAATACTCCTCTGTTTATGTTCTATCACACAGTGCACATTTTAGTGCAAAATATATATTAAAAAATTGTATTTCCGTAAAAACGGTTGAGGTTGTATCTCTGATACACGCGCCCGAAAACGGAAGATTCTTGACGCGCCAGACCGAGGGTTAAGGGAAATCTGCTAATATTTGTTAGTCGTAGTAGCAGTGATAGAAGTGATGTGACTAATCGACTTAAGGTAGACTAACCTACGAATTCTTCCTGACACGCGACGTAGACCGGATACAAAGAGGTTTGACATAGACTTAGGACATGGAGGGGCAAGTTTTCAGATTCTCACTGGCCATGGCCGCATCACCTTCTAGGTTGAATATTTCAAGAACAAAGAAACCAAGAGATGGAGAAATGGGAGAGGAGACTTTATTGCACTCTACATTTGATTGCACCCATTTTTAGCAGATTTCCCTTAAGAGTAATATATATGCAGAAGCACAGAATAATTGTATACAAAACAAAAATATGAGTAGTATAGAAGAAAAAAACGATGAAAACATCAATTTGAAAACTATGCACATCACAATAGAAAAGGTAAAGCACTTTCGTTATCTAGAAGTGTTATCATTGAAGAAAATAATAATAGACCTAAAGTTGATAGAAGAATAGCTTTAGCTAAGTATTAGTGCCAATATGTCAAACATTAATTGGTAATGGTTAACAAATATTTCCGTGAGAGACCCATTTGGATGAAGAAGAGTCGTCACCAATATCAGATCCTGAAAAGCGCTTGACAAAAAGGCCCAAAGTGAACCACATATTATATTCTAAAAATCTATTCAGAAGAAAATGCATTTATCAAAATACGAATTTTGTCCTCGGGCAGTGAAATTGAATCGAATATCTTTCTTTGACTAAACAGTCTTTTTTATGCTAATTTATGCTGCTTTGGTGTTCTGTTATGGTTTATTTAGTAGGTCAATATAAAAAAGGCTTTGAGAGGGAGGTCTACTATTCACAGAACTACAGGAAGCGTATATAAAAATAAAACCCCTTCATCAGTAAGATTCATTTATATTAAAGGAATGTCAACAGAAAGTGCTTTCATGCTCTGATAGGTAGTAGAAAAAGATTATTGGAGAAAAAAAAGTATGGATTAGGAACAGTCGTACGATATTGATGAGGACTTTGAGAGGATATGTGAATGGTAATAAATTATGCACTGGCTAGTAAGGATGTAAATAAAGGAGTTACGTAGTGGATATTTAACTTAAACAAAATCACTGTAACTGCCAAGTTAAGTGAATTTATTTATTTATTATTCAGTCTCGTTAGGTTATGGATGAACCCTTGGGTTAGGTTTTATATGGGCTCATTTCATGAGCCCAGGTTCCATGAAATAATATTCAATCTTGTGAGGATTGGGTTTAGGATCCATCAGAGAAGACGCTAGAAGGTAAGCTTGGCAATTCCGGTTTTAAGTAGAATAGTATATTATCTTAAATATGGTTGGGAGGTGAACATTGTTGAGCATAAGGCTGGAAAATACTGGGAGTTAAATTATATAAGTCTACTTATATTTGGAAGAGTAAGGGTGAGAAGTAATATGATCAGAGATTTACGATGGATGATCCTTGTTATTGGAAGAAATAAAATAAATTTGAGACACTGACAGGATCACACAGGTCATCAAAACACAGTTGGTAGGAGCACTTGAAGTGATACCATTTTAAAAAAGTTCGTCATGCAGGGGCTGCGTAAACTAAGCAGCTTTCCCACGTGAAGTTTTACAACATAGAAATTTCACGAGAGGCAAACAGTTACGGAAACGGCCGAACTAGCTTCTGCCGGAAACCCACGACTAGGACTGAAGTTAGCCGATCTCATCTCGTCCGTTACGTGCACACACATAATATAAATGCAAATACCTCGGTTAATATTCAAGATAGAGAATAAATTTATTTAATAATATTTAATTTCATTTGCAATAATATTGGTTTTATACAATTTTACACGATCCGACGTGTTACTGTACGGAGCTATTTCGAATTTACGAAAATCCTGCCCTCTAAACCCCCCCCCCTCCCACTGGTCCGATTTCAACCATATATTTACATAAAACGTTTAAATATCGAGTTTGGTAACGTTCAATCAAAAGTTGCGACCGCTAGTGCGTTAACAGATATATATGTATATAATTTTGAACGGGCCTCATTTTCGTCATCTCCTGGGTAGGATTGATGGACATTTGACAAAATGTTTGAAAATCGCGTCATGAGTACGACCTCAATAGCTGGTTTCCTTTAAGGGAAATCTACTAAAAGTAAATTGGGATCTTTCACCTTACCTTGAAGCTGTCGACATTGCTCTCAACGAAGGATGATTTTTCAGCTCCCCATCGAGTGCTTCAGCATCTAGTGAAAAGAATTACATGTCCATTCTAAACCGTATTTAAATAATAGAATATCATTCTAAATTAAATCCTATTTGATTTCAAAATAAATTAACCCTCTAACAGCCAGTTTACAGAGACCTCTTGGATTCTTTAGCTCAACTATTCATAGTTCATCATTGTACACTCCGCATAAACAATATATATAATTTTCATACCACCAGCTCCACCATTTAAAATAAAGTCCACGTATATGTACATTCATTTCCCTTCAAAGCAGATGAATAATAATATTGTTACGTTTTTATTACCAAAACCAGTAATAAACGTTTTTTAATAAGAGTTCTTTTGGATTGCAAAATTAAATACTCGCAAGTTTCACAGTTTTTATCACTGCACAATTTATTTCACAATGCACAATAAACTTGGTAATTATTCTTAATTACTACTCACAGTATACACTGATAGCGTCACTGTTCTTCAGATTACACAGTCCAATAATTCACTCACGGTCACTGAAATTCACAAAAAGACGGCACTGCTCTGTCCTTTACTTCGCGGCACTGCACTGTCCTTTACTTCGCGGCACTGCACTGTCTTAAACACGGCACTAAACTGTTACTTACAGTCACGGCACAACACTGTTCTTCTTATAAAAACACTTTACCGCACTGCACTAAGTCGCACTGTAGCACTGATGTAAACATCAAGACTGGTGAGAATAAAACTGACTCGATCGCTGCTAGTTCTTCTTTATATAGGGCGGCGGCATACATCAAAGAGGAATTGTCTGGTCTCTTCGACGTCTGGCTGGACGAGTCTATAAGGGGCTTAACTTTCTGTCGGTTTCTTTGATCTACGTCACACTTTCCAAATACGCGACTCTCTCTCTGAAGGATTATTCATGTATTTAATTTTCGCAACAATATACTATAATTTTAACTTATATCATATTTGATTTTAAAATATATTAGCCCTCTAAATTCTATTTCACAGGGACTTCTTGGCTTCTTTGATTCATCTATTCATGATTCATTAATATACACTCTACCTAGTCCACCTCAATAATTTTAACACCATCGTTTAACTCCTCCATTTAAAATACAGGTCATATGTCTGAACATTCATTTCTCTTCATATGAATGCATGAAGAATAATCGCCACAATTCATGTTTTCAAGTGATTCTTCTTTCAGTCAGTCTCTGGATTCTTGTTAGCAGAATTCCCTTAAGGAAAATTAGCTATTGAGGTCGTACGCATGACGCAATTTCCAAAAAATTCCTTCAAAAGTCCATTGATCCTACCCAGGAAATGACGAAAATGAGGTCCGCTCAAAATCATATATATATATAAAATTGTCATACCTGTCGGTGGAGACCGTCGTCACTGGCTGATGGTCGAGTACAGCTGGCAAGCGCTTTCGATGCGATGACACCATCTTCAAGCCCTGTAGGGGAGATTCCCGACAATTTGAAATATCTCCGTTACTGTACGTCGGATCGAAAACGTGTATGGAATCAATCTTATTGAAAATTAAATTTACTATATATACTGTTATATATGTTAATTCTCTATCATGAATATTTACGGAGATATATGCATTTTTCAGTTTTGAGCCTTCAGCAAACCCTCACTTCTAGTCATGTCATATTAACAATACGCTGTCGTATTATGAACCATTTAATTACAGGGTTAAATGCCAAATATTGTTTTCATTGAACTTTTACTTTATATATAAATGCGATATATATGTAAATAAGTTCTGTTGACTCCCCCTTCTTTTGCTCTTGGATTGGTAAAATTTTGAGTGATTGAGATAAAACTGATTCTGATTCATTAAAAATTACAGCACTAGCTTTAGCAAATTGTTTTCAATGAAATTAATATGTTACATTCAGATATATTTCATTAACTGTTTGTCTTTCTGGTTTATCTATTCTAAGGTTAGCTGGCCTGTTTGTTTACAGTTTAGCCGCTTTCCGTTTTAGTGATTAATAACTTGTATTGTAAAGTGACTGAAAAATTTCCCATTACAGTTTGTAATTATTCACTTAACATTCACGGTAGTGTTACCTGTATGTATATTTATCTTTTGTAAACCTTCGCGTAAGAAATCTGCTTAGTTTACGCAGCTCCTGCGAGATGGACTTACATTTTCCTCAGCGGTAGTACTTATTTGATTACAAAAGTATATAACTCTATTTATTTTTAAATTTAGCGTCTTAGAATTATTTTTTCTATTGATATATCCTTTGTGTGTTTCTAATAGTAAATAGGGCAATATGTTTAACCGGGCATCTTTTAGGGCTCCTAATGTATTGTATTCGTCTACCTTTGGTATCTTCGTTCATTTCCGTTATAGACTCTTTGATGGACATATTGAACAGATAAGGTGGCAAGAACACCCTTGCCTTGCACCTTTCTTAATACTAGATTCCCTTTCACGTTCATTGATATTGATTTTTGATGAATGGAAAGAAATTCCAAATGAACTGATTTCTATTTCGCGCAAGTAGTTAAATATTAGTTTTCTGAGCCTGAGTTAAATATATATATATATATATATATATATATATATATATATATATATATATATGTCTGTTAACACTCTAGTGGTATCAATTTTTGTTTGATCGTTACCAAACTCACTTGATATTTAAAATTTTTATGTAAAAAGACAGATCAAGTTCGTTAATGGCTAAAATTGGACGAGTGGGAGGGGGGGGGGTTAGAGGGAGGATTTTTGAAATTTCAAAACATCTCCGTTACTATACGTCGGATGAAAAAGTTGAAAAAGTATAGAACCAATCTTATTGCAAATTAAATGTACTGTAAATATTGTTATTACATTTATTCTCTATATTGAATATTAACCGAGATATTTGAATTTTTCATTCTTCAGCCTTCTTCAAACCCCCACTTCTACTCATGTTACATAAACAATACACTGTTATGTAATAAGCCACATTATTCGAAGCTTAATTACCATAAATTGTTTTGAAGAGACCCTTATTATACGAGATAAACGCCAGTATGTTATGGTGATCCACCCCCCCCCCTTCTTAAGTTCTTGGACTACTAAAGTTTTATTGATTGAGATGAAAATTATTCTGATCCATTGCAAATTACAGTACTAGATATAGTAAATAGTTTTCAATAAAATTAATATGTTATATTCTGATATATTTCAGTAATTGTTTTTCTTTCCTGTGGGAAGTTGGCACACCTAATTTTTTACGTTTTAGGTGCTTCCCTTATGGAGGTTTCTTATTATCGTTTGTATTTATTCACTTAATATTCGCGGTGGTGTTGTGTTATCAGTATGTAGATTTATCTATTGTTAAACATCACGAGGGAAATCTGCTTAGTTTACGCAGCCCTGCGTTATATATTTTTTTTAAAGTCTCTTTTAATATTTTCATAATTAGGTTCTCTATTTTAAAGCAAATTTTATTACATATTTCCAAACGATTGTACATGTAGCCATAAGTTACCCCCTTTCTAAATACTTGGGCTCCTATATTCCCATGAGGCCATATGAGGCATAATCATAATGGACAACGTCGAGCCCCCAAAACAGGAAATACAATTTCAAAACACCATATCGAGGATTGTTCACACGAAAAAACTTGTATAGTATTATTTTCTGAAGGTATATAGTTATTGATTAGCTTCTAATTGCAGTAATTTTTCTTAATTACAGTATTTGTTAGTTTGAAAGGGGCCATCCAATAAAAATGCCAATGAAAGTGGCTATCATGGACAATCAATAAACGACATCCGACAACGAAACTAATTACCAGCTAGGGAATATAGTCATTTCTGAGAATCGGCGAGGCTGTGCTGTTCCAGTCCATAATATCACCAAGTCCGTTATACTACTAATAAAGATTATAAAATTGAAATTCTTATTGTTAGTAAATACGGTAATTTATGTAATCTATAAAAAAAACGTAAAAAATTGAGTCCTACATCGGCAGACAAAGTATAAATAATAATTGAAATATAAGTTGAAATAATAACAAATGTTTTGTTAACTACTGGTGAATCAAATATAAACGAGACTTTTCGTCTTTCGGGCACAGTAGTGGTGGGAGAACGTTCCCGCCTTTTTTGTTGTTGGGTAGGTTAGTCAGGAGTAGGGGAAGCACGTGATCTCGCCACCTCGATCGTCTCGTTGTCCACCGTGACGATGTCGGAGGAAGAGGTACCCCCGTCGACTGCGCAACGTGTCGTAATTAAGTATCTCGCCGCAGAAGGCGTAAAACCGGCCGAAATCTTGAGGAGATTGACTGCACAGTTCGGGGAAAAGACACTTTCGCGAGCCAGAACTTGGGTGCACCACTACACCCCAGAGTCTAAACAAGCGAGTATGGAGTGGAGAAAACAAGGAGAACCTGGACCAGTGAAAGCCAAGTCACGATTGTCAGCAAGCAAGGTTTTGGCTACCGTTTTTTTTGACCAGCGTGGTTTGCTGTAACTCAATTTTTTGCATGAGCTCAGGATAATTAATGCAGCCTACTACTGCGACATTTTCAGTGACGTCCGACTTGCATATCGCCGCAAAAGACGAGACGTACCGATCAGAGAAGTGGTTCTCCTCCATGACAATGCTCGCCCCCATACAGCAGCCATGACTAGGGAAAAATTGGAGCAACTGGGGTGGGAGACACTGGAACACCCTCCTTACAGTCCAGACCTGTCACCCTGTGACTTTCATGTGTTTGGCCCTCTCAAGGAAGCTTTAGGAGGCCAAAGATTCGACAGTGATGGTGAGGTTGAAGCCTATTGCGCAATTGGCTGCAGACACGACCTGCATCTTTCTACATGGAAGGCATTGGAAAGCTACATATCCACTCGGAAAAATGTGTTTCCAAGTCAGGGATTATGTAGAAAAATAACATATATTATTTTTTGCGTTTAAAATTAAAATAAATTAAAAAAAAAAAAAGTCTCGTTTATATTTGATTCACCCACACACACGTACATGCATACAGCTACTACAATATATGAAATATAACTGTACTTAGAAAATTTACACCGGAAAAAGAGTTTTCTTAGCAAAACTATCTCATTGATTTAACATAGAAATTAATTTCTGATTCAAACAAAACGAAACAATTGTTTGTGATTAAAAGTACTAAGCATCACTCATTATACATGTTATTCAAGAATAAACTTAAGCAATTGTATGTTGGAAGGCCAAAAACTGAAAAAGTCTGTCACGCAGGGGCTGCGTAAACTAAGCATATTTCACACGGGAAGGTTTACAACAGATAAATCTACATACTGGTAACACCACCGTGAATATTATGGGAATAAATTAAAACTGTAATAAGAAATCTGTCAGTCAATTTATAAGTTAATAATATCTACAACGGAAAGCGTCTGAATTGTAAACAAACAGGGCAACTTTGCAGCGCTGAATGGATGGAATTATACTAGACCGGAAAGATGAACAATTAATGAAATATATCTGAATATAACATATTAAGTTTATTGAAAACTACTTACTGTAGTAATTAGTTAGAAAATTTCATTTTCTTTCCGGTGTGAGGCGGGCAGACCCGTTCGTTTACATTTCTAGCGCTTCCTAGGTTATTGAAATTGGATGAAACATTTCTTATTTCCGTTTGTATTTATTCACGGTGGTGTTGTTACCAGTATGTAGTTTTATCTATTACTAAACTTCACGAGGGAAATCTGCTTAGTTTACGCAGCCCCTGCGTGATGGACCTTTTCAGTAATGAGATTACCTCACGAAATACACTTATCCATTAATAAATATATTTCATCTCGAATGTTTTTGCAACCATTGTTGAAAAAAAAATCGATTCAGCGAAATACAATCAAATAATTGCGAAACAAAAATTGTACTCCTTCATGCAACGAAATTCATATAATAAGATGTTATAAATAATAGAAATAAAACCGTTCGTCGTCATTTTTTGCTTCATGTAATTGAGTTAATTAAAATAATTCAAAGAAATCCTGATAATTAGATATTGTACGTTGATTTTTGTTTGTAACGAATAACTTCCTTTTGATTCCAAAATCCATTTCTTAAATTTTAACTTGAGCTACGTTCACTGAGACCACAATAATGAAATGTTACGGTTTGACTTATTGCACTAACTGGACGGAAAAAGAACTTCTTTCTTATCTTCTTTAGACTATTTTTATTTTCTTTAGAAAATTCAAACATTATAATGTAGCCAGTCCGCTCAGAAGAACTATCTCTTCACTAAATTCATTATTATTTTTCCACCAATAATGCAATTCGACCCATTGTGTAACATCTGTGACGGTGTACGAATGGTAGGATGCCACTTTGACGGAAAACCCGCTAATACAAGTGAAAGCTACTAAAAGAAGGAAGTACACTGTGCTGTCAGCATTATTCATGAAGGCCATTCTGGGGTTTGCGCAACAGTTATTCCTGCTGAGACCGCAATATGCAAGCTCATTTGGACTGTTTTAATATTTTGTATGATACAATTGGTTGTCCCTTGAGCGAAATCAGCTGTTGCTCATAAAGCGAGTTTGGAAAATGGCCATCAATACTACCTTGGGGATGACGAAAATGAGGACGGTTCAAAATTTTATATATATATATATATATATATATATATATATATATATATATTACATAAGATAATATTGGATTTGGTGGGATAAATAGTAAATCTAGCTCTAAATTAAAAAGTCCGTCACGCACGGGCTGCGTAAACTAAGCAGATTTCCCACGTGATGTTTTGCAATAGAGAAATTTCACAAGAGCCGAGCAGTTAAGGAAACGGCCCAACTAGCTTTTGGCGGGAAAGTCACTCCTCCGTTAGTCGCCCAGATTTAATAAAAATGCAAATATCTCGGTTAATATTCAAGATAAAGAATAAATGTATTATAACAATATTTATAGTAAATTTAATTTGCAATAAGATTGATTCTGTACAATTTTTCGATCAGACGTATAGTAACGGAGATATTTCGAATTTTCGAAAATCGTCCCCTCTAAACCCCCCCTCCCACTGGTCCGATTTCAGCCGTTAACGAACTTGATCTTTCTTTTTACATAAAACGACTAAATATCGAGTTTGGTAACCATCAAACAAAAATTGCGACCGCTAGAGCGGTAACAGACAAATATATATATATACGGGTATATATATATATATATATATATATATATATATATATATATATATATAAACACAGTTTTGAACGGACCTCATTTTCGTCATCTACTAGGTAGGATCGATAGACATTTGATGAACAATTTGGAAAATTCCGTTATGAGTACAACCTCAATAGCTGATTTCCCTTAGGGGAAATCTGCTAAAAGTATATAGTTTTCTCCGTCAACTATTATCTGATTTTAAGGTATTATTAATCTAACAACTACGCTAAAACTTTATGGGGATTATAGAAAAATTGTATTTATTTAAAACTATTAAAATAGATTTTGCCAATTTAAATAGCGACTATTCCTCTCGATGAATTGACGGAAGTAACCTCGTTACATATTTCCTGGATGTTCAGATTTTCAAATTGGAATGATAAATAATCTTATAACTGAAATGGTCACACTGTTGGTTAGTTTTCAAGAGTGGGTTACTTCCACAAAATTCCAGAAGCTAGTTTAGTTTTCGTATTTCAGAAAACATCCTTAGTGTTTATTCTGGGACGACGAATGCATACGTGCGCAAGCATGCACAATCAAAAACAAAGCATTGAACGCAAGTTGGATGGTTAATTTTATCGACCTATTTATTTATAAGTTTGTATACCTTTTTATTTATAAGTTGGTCTATTTATCCACCCGATCTCAAATAAAGGAGATATTTGGAATTTTTCACCTTCTATACCCCTCTCATCCTGGTTTCATTACGATCATTAACAAAATTTCCCCTTACCTTTTAGCAAATTTTCCTTAAGAGAAATCAGCTATTGAGGTCGTACTCATGACGCAATTTTCGAAATTTTTCTTCCAATGTCCATCGATCCTACCCAGGAGATGATGAAAATGAGGTCCGTTCAAAACTGTATCTATCTATATATTTGTATGTTACCGCTCTAGCGGTAGCAATTTTTGTCTTATCGTTACCAAACTTGATATATAATCGTTTTATATAAAAAGAAAGATCAAGTTCGTTAACGGCTGAAATCTGACCAGGGGGAGGGGTGGGGGTTTCGAGGGGGAGAATTTCGAAACTTCTTAATATCTCCGTTACTATGCGCCGGATCGAAAAACTGTATGGAACCAATCTTATTGCAAATGCAATGTTCTATAAATGTTGTTATGTACATTTTTTCACTACCTTGATTATTAACCGAGAGATTTGCATTTTTTAGTTTTCGGTCTTCAGTAAAGCCCCACTCCTACTCATCTCATATTAACAATACTCTATTATGTAATGAACCATTTTATTTGAAGCTTAAATACCAAATATTGTTCTCATTGAACTTTTAAGTTTTGAAATAAATGGAAACATGTAGCGCACGTGGGAAATCTGCTTTTTTAACGCAGCCCCTGCGTGACGGACTTTTTTATTTATTTTCCTCATATGTCCATCGATTCTACTTAGTAGGCGACGAAAATTAGAATTAGAACGTCCGTCCATAATTATATTTATTTTTATATATAATATATATTTCGAGCGAGGCTGGAGGGATTCGTGATCAGACATGCACCTATGTTTACCTTCAGCTTGCTGACGGTAGTGTTAGATGTACTCACGCCTTAACTGGCCACCGGTGCCCACAAATATATATATATATATATATATATATATATATATATATATATATATACACACACACACACACACACACACACACACACACACACAGAGAGAGGTCTGTTACCGCTCTAGTGGTTGCAATTTTCGTTCGTTTGTTACTATATAAGTTTCACGCAAAGCTAATGATTATGTACGTTAATGGCTGAAATCGGACCATGGGAGGAGGAAGGGGGAAGGAAGTTTAGAGGGTGGAATTTCGAAAATTCAAAATATCTCCGTTATTATGTGTCGGATCGAAAACGTGTATATAAGCTATCATATTGCACATTTTATTAGCAGATTTCCCTTAAGGAAAATCAGCTATTGAGGTTGTACTCATGACGGAATTTTCGAAATTTTTCTTCAAATGTCCATCGATCCTACCTAGTAGATGACGAAAGTGAGGTTCGTTCAAAACTGTATATATATATATATATTTGTCTGTTACCGCTCTAGTGGGCGCAATTTTTGTTTGATCATTACCAAACTCGATATTTAGTCGTTTTATGTAAAAAGAAAGATCAAGTTCGTTAACGACTGAAATCGGACCAGTGGGAGGGGGGGGGGTTTATAGGGGAGGATTTTCGAAAATTCGAAATATCTCCGTTACTATACGTCGGATCGAAAAAAAACGGACGAAGTGACTTTCGCGCCAAAAGCTAGTTTGGCAGTTTCATTGACTGCTCGGCTCTCGTGAAATTTCTCTACTGTAAAACTTCACGTGGGAAATCTGCTTTGTTTACGCAGCCCCTGCCTGACGGACTTTTATCTATAAATGTTGTTATTCGCATTTATTCTTTATTTTGAATATCAGCCAAGATATTGGCATTTTTTAGTTTTTTGCCTTCAGTAAACCCCCACTCCTACTAATGCCAGAATAGCAATACGCTGTTATATTATCAACCACTCTAATTCCATTCTAAGCTTAAATACCAAACATTGTTTTCAAGAGACCTTTATTATGTCATTATAGATATTTTCGTAGCTCATTTATTAAGCCAGTTATTTGTGATTTCATGTTTTCTTTCATGTCTGTAAACCCACACTTCTACTTGTCGGGGTTTTTACTTAGAAATATGAAATATATTGAGAAATGAGAACAAGAGTGTGTTATAACCACACATGGGATATCTGCTTAGTTAACGCAGACTCCGCGTGACGGACATCATATAAATTGTTTAAATATTAACAATGGTATCGAACAAGTAAATATTGTGGTCTACAGGAAATATAATCGTTATTGATGACGTGAAACGAACATTTTTCTAGCTTAGATACGACGTTTTTTTCATCTAGCCGTTACACTACTCATATACACGGATAAATTCACAACGCGATGACATATACGGACATCCAATGGTCTTGGGGCTACAATTTTATTTGATAAATTCCATACTGGATGATTGAACATTTCATATTAAAGCAAAACTTTGATTTCTTTAATATCTAAACAATCCAGGGATTATTGTGGGTTTAGAGAAGTGCTAAACAAAATATTTTCGTTATTGTGAAACAGATCGAAAAAGTTATTTATTATACAAGTGACGAAAGTAGATCATTTTACAACTCGAGTGAAACGTTTACCCACACGAGCGAAGCGAGTGTGGTAATTTCACGAGAGTTGTAAATTCTACTTTCGTCACGAGTGTAATATTAATTTTTTTCTGTAATCGTGTAATACATGATCAGATCTAAACAGAATATGAACAAAATTAGGATGTTGTGAAGATTATGGTATGTTGTTGGTAGGTTATAAGCATGGTTATGAAAGGTTATAAGCATAGTTATAAAACAACTAGTGATGATTGTGAAGTAGTGCAGTTATAAACAAGTGCAGGTTATAAACAAGGAAGGTAATTATTATTATATTTAAATTTTAAAATATATTGATTATTTCCACCAATAATTCATTCACATTTCAATTTATTTTGTTAAAATAAATTCTTATAATTTTAAGAAACATTTAAAAGCATTTAATTTCCAACTTCAAATTATTTTTTAATTTATACTTATTACTAATTAAGAAGGCAATTCACTTTCTTCACTTGTGAAGAAAGTGATTACTTTCTTCACTCTATTACAAAATGTTTCACTTTCTTCACTCATTTCAGTTTAGTAATGTTACCATTATTCAACGATTACAGAAAAATGAAATATTCTATAATTGTTAATAGTAAGTATTTTCTCTAACTCAAATAGTAATTTGGAATGAGTTATTACCCACTTCATCTCATACGATTAACTTTTAAGGCAACTGTATCATTAAATATCTCATGTCGAGCTATTTTGCATAGACCTCTTATTACGAGAGAAATAAAATATAATGTGGGATGACGTCATCAGCATTGCAGCAGGTGGGAAATCTACTTAGTTTAGCTAGCACCTCCAGAGATTTATGTTACTTTTAGCGGATTTCGCTTAAGGGAAATCAGCTATTGAGGTCATACTCATTACGCAATTTTCGAAATTTTTCTTCAAATGTCCATTGATCCTACCTAGGAGATGGCGAAAATGAGGTCCGTTCAAAACTGTGTGTATATATGTATTTATTTATATATATATATATATATATATATATATATATATATATATATATATGTGTGTGTGTGTGTGTGTGTGTGTGTGTGTGTGTATGTATATGTCTGTTACCGCTCTAGCGGTCACAATTTTTGTTTAATGGTTACCAAACTCGACATTTAGTCGTTTTGTGTAAAAAGACATATCAAGTTCGTTAACGGCTGACATCGGACAAGGGGGAGGGGAGGTTTAGAGGGAGAGAATTTTGACAATTCGGAATATCTCCGTTACTATACATTGGATCGAAAAAAAATTATAAAATTAATCTTATACCAAATTAAATTTATTATTAATATTGTTATATACATTTATTCCCTATCTTGAATATTAACCGAGATATATGCCTTTTTCAGTTTTCAACCTTCAGCAAACCCCACTTCGATTCATGTTACATTAACAATACCCAGTTATGTAATAAACCACATCATTCCAATCTTAAATAACAAATATTGTTTTCAAGAGACTTTAATTACACGAGATACATGCAAATATGTTCTGGTGACCCCCCCCCCTTCTTATGTTGTTGAATACTAAAATTTGATTGATGAGATAATAATTATTCTGATTCATTATAAATTACAGTACTAGATATAGTAAATAGTTTTCAGTAATCAAATTAATACGTTATATTCAGATATATTACAGTAATTGTTTTCTTTCCGGTAAGAAGTTGGCAGAACCGTTTTTTTACATTTCAGATGCTTTCCGTCAGGAGGTTTCTTATTATCGTTTGAATTTATTCACTTAAAATTCATGGTGGTGTTGTGTTACCAGTGTGTAGATTTATCTATTGTTAAACTTCATGCGGGAAATCTGCTTAGTTTACGCAGCCCCTGCGTGACGGGCTTTTTGGGTAGAAAAAGGCTACACCATAATAATGTGATCTAAAGGAAGACAAGATTAATTTTGGGCAGGCTTTGTTGTAATTTATACTCTTTATAATATTTATTTGTTAGTCACTGCAATCATCTAAAACTTTTATCATATTTAATGATATATTCTTAAATTGAATGGAGAAAAGTCATTTATTATTATCAATTATATCATTTCTAGTTTTGTAAACAGTATTGTTTTGTTTGTTGTTTCACATACATAAATGGAGAACGACGTCTTCTAACTGAATTTATTATTTAAGCTGATGAAAATATTATATTTTTTTATTAGATGGACTGTTAAAAACAACAACATGAAATACCTTTCACTATCGCATTGAGAATAATGTTTTCCCAGTTTTTATTCAGGGAAATATTTTTTGTAAGTGTGTATGTTTATCTATGTCGTTTCCATACGTATATGCACCTGAAAATTGTTAAGATTACTCACAATCACGTAGTAATCTCTAGATGAATAGGAAAGTACATCCTTCTGGAAGGAAACCGTTTGGCCGGAAAATAATAATACACATTATAGCAAAGATGTTTTTTTTTTATTAATGTGAAGTAACTTAGTATATTAATTGTTTATTGATTGAATAGTACAGGTATGTAGTCGTTTATATCAATCTATTCGCATTAGGAAATTGGCTGAAAAGAATAGTCTAATGTTAGCTTTGAACTAATTAGCTGTTCATCCCCGTTTATTGAATTCCTCGCGCATTGAATTATTCAAAGACTAAATATGCGATCTTTTACTAATGAGTGAACAACACATCTGCCTTAAGAAATTCTCGATTCAGAAGGGAGAAGTTAAACATTTACGAATCCCCTAACAACTAGCCATTTCATTACTTATTAACCATTGCATGCTGTCCCTTTTCGTATCCTTTACTGAAATATCACTTTTGTTTCATCTTTTTTCATATAGTTTTCAACGTTTCCCTTCGACTAGGTTATTAATTTCATTTCCCAGTTTGTTATGTTCCTGTAAAGGGGACGATCAGTCATCACAGCATATTATAGTTTCAGGAGAATCGAATCGTTTTATTCGAAACTGATAATAAAAGCTGTTATGAGTATTTCATTGATATTCATCAAACGACAATGGAATAAAGTTATTAAAATAATCATTAGTTATCATTACATGTAAAAGTCCGTCAAGCTGGGCCTGCGTAAACTAAGCAGATTTCCCACGCGAAGGTTTACAATAGATAAATATACATACAGGTAACAACACTACCGTGAATTTTAACTGAATATATACAAACGGTTATGAGAAATCATTCGGTCAATTTACAATACAAGTTAATAATCTCTACCATGGAAAGCGGCTGAATTGTAAACAAACAGGCCAACCAATCTCGTAGCGCTGTATAGATAGATAGGCCAGAAAGACAAACAATTAACGAAATATACCTGAATATAACATATTAATTTTATTGAAAACAATTTACTAAATAACTAAACAGACACTACTAAACAGTTACGGGAACGGCCGCCCTTGCTCTCGGCGGAAAGTCCCGAACATAGTCGACTCCTGCCGACCACACACACAATACAAATGCAAATATCTCGGTTAATATTCAAGATACAGAATAAATGTATAGAACATTATTTATAGTAAATTTAATTTTCAATAAGATTAATAATATACAATTTTTCGATCCGACGGAAAATAACGGAGATATTTTGAATTTTCAAAAATCCCCCTCTAAACCCCCCTCCCACTGGTCCGATTTCAGCCATTAACGAACTTGATCTTCCTTTTTGCATGAAAAGATTAAATTCCGAATTGGTAACGTTCAAACGCGACCGCTAGAGCGTTAAGAGACAAATATATATATATATATATATATATATATATATATATATATATATATATATATATATCTATATATATATAAAATTGTAACCTCTGTTTGTACATTGATTTTTTTCGCGAAATTTCACGATAACTTTTCGTTTCACATGTCATAGACACCATAACTGCATTTTGTTTCTTTCGTGTATGTTTGTTTGTTTGTTTGTTTGTTACCTTTTCACGCATAAACGGCTGAACCGAATTTTATGAAACTTGGTATGTATATTACAACTAACCCAACTTAGACTTTAGGCTATATTAAAATTCTCTGAGATGAACAGGAGTGGGGGTTGTAAGGGAGGCCTGAAATTAAAAATAGCGATATTTCGTTTCCTATTGGTTTTTCTGCAAGTATGAACACAACAAAAGTTGTTTATTTTGTTATTTAGAGTAACTTTTGTTATATACACTTTTTTAGTATAACGTATTATAAACGAGATATACGCTAAAACCTATAGCGGAAGTGAGCAATTTTATTTGGCACAAACGACTCAACCAAACTAAATAAAACTCGGTATGTATATTAGCACTAACACCTTCATTATAATAAGCCATACCAACATTTCTAGAAACGGGCAGGAGTGGGGGTTGTAAGGGAGGCCTGAATTTAAAAATAGCGGTATTTCGTTTTCTATTCGTTTTTCGGCAAATATGAACATAACAAAAGTTGTTAATTTTGTTATTTAGAGTAACTTTGGTCATATTCATTTTTGTGTTTTAACAAAGTATAAACGAGATATACACTATAAACTAAAGCGGGAGTCAACGATTTCATTAAGCGCTAACGAGTAAACCGAACTTACAAATACTCGGTATGTCAATTAGCATTAATTTTTCCATGATTATAAGCTATATTGAAACTTTTAGGTTAGAACGGGAGTGGGGGTTATAAGGGAGGCCTGAAATAAAAATTCGCGATATTTCATTGTCTATTTGTCTACGGGAAATATGACAATTTGGAGGACAGTGAAGACTTACATAAAAAAAGTCCGTCACGCAGGGGCTGCGTAAACTAAGCAGATTTCCCACGTAAAGTTTTACAATAGAGAAATCTGCCTAATAACAACTGTAGTAGTAAGAAACATCTAAACCTAAAACAGTATTTAGGGCGTAATAACCCAGTAGTTTCTAGCCCCAAAAAACAGGTAACCTAACCTCTAAACCTATTCACGAGGGACGAATAGTTATGGAAACGGCCGCCAGAGCTCTCGGCGGAAAGTCCGAACACACACACACACACATATATATATATATATATATATATATATATATATATATATATATATAGATATATATATATATATATATATATATATATATATATATATATATATAGTTTTGAACGGACCTCATTTTCGTCATCTCCTGGGAAGGATCAATGGATATTTTAAGAAATTTTTCGAAAATCGCGTCATGAGTACGACCTCAATAGCTGATTTCCCTTAAGGGAAATCTGCTAAAATAATTTTATTATTAACAAATTCCAACAACGGGAATTAACCCTAAACACTGGGACGGGAAAATGTCAAAATATTGTGCAAATTAAAGCCTTGCCAAAAAAATACCATCACCATTCAGCCTCAAATCAATTCCCGGGCGAAGCCGGGTATCTGAGCTAGTATATATATAAAATTGTAACCTCTGTCTGTACATTGATTTTTTTCACGAAATTTCACGATAACTTTTCGTTTCACATGTCATAGACACCATAACTGCATTTTGTTTCTTTGGTGCCTGTTTGTTTGTTTGTTTGTTACCTTTTCACGCATAAACGGCTGAACCGAATTTTATGAAACTTGGTATGTATATTACTACTAACCCAACTTAGACTTTAGGCTATATTAATATTCTCTAAGACGAACAGGAGTGGGGGTTATAAGGGAAGCTAGAAATTAAAAATAGCGATATTTCGATTCCCATTGGTTTTTCGGCAAATATGCACATAATAAAAGTTGTTTATTTCGTTATTTAGAGTAACTTTTGTTATATACACTTTCGTCGTATACCGAGTTATAAACGAGATATACGCTAAAACCTATAGAGGAAGTGAACTATTTTATATGGCACAAAAGAATCAACCAAACTAAATAAAACTCGGTATGTGTATTAGCACTAACGCTTTCATTATAACAAGCCATGCCAACATTTCTAGGGACGGGCAGGAGTTGGGGTTATAAGGGAAGCCAGAAATTAAACATAGCGATATTTCGTTTCTTATTGGTTTTTCGGCATATATGAACATAACAAAAGTTGTTTACTGTGTAATTTAGAGTAACTTTTGTTATATTCACTTTTGCAGTATACGGAATTATAAATGAGTTATACTCTAAAAACTATAGAGGGAGTCCACAATTTCATTTGGCACAAAAGACTCAACCGAACTAAACCAAACTCGGTATTTGAATTAGTACTAACGCCTTCCTTATAATAAGCCATACTAACATTTCTAGGGACGGGCAGGAGTGGGGGTTATAGGGGAAGCCTGAAATTAAAAATAGAGATATTTCGTTTCCTATTGCTTTTTCAACAAATATGCACACAAGAAAAGTTATTCGTTTTGTTATTTAGAGTAACTTTGGTTATATGCACTTTTGCCGTATACGGTAGTATAAATGAGTTATACGCTAAAACCTATAGCGGGAGTCCACAATTTTATTTGGCACAAAAGACTCAACCGAACTAAACCAAACTCGGTATTTGAATTAGCACTAACGCCTTCCTTATAATAAGCCATACTATTTCTAGGGACGGGCAGGAGTGGGAGTTGTAAGGGAGGCCTGAAATTAAAATAGTGATTTCCTATTGGGGTTTCGGCAAATATGCAAATAACAAAAGTTGTTTAATTTGTTATTTAGAGAAATTTTCTCAACACTTCTTTTCAATATGAACTACCAGGTATCTCAAATGAAAAAAATTATTCAAATGTATGTCAATATTTTCTCATTAATAATTCAAATCTATGCATAATCCACAGGAAACGGGAAATATGATATGATAATATGCAGAACAGTGAAGTCTTGCATAAAAAAATAATTTTATTATTAACAAATCCACATAAACGACGGGTGTTAACCCTAAACACTGGGACGGGTAAATGTCATAATATTGTGCAAAATAAAGCCTTGCCAAAAATATACCACCAACATTCAGCCCCAAATGAATTCCCGACAGAAGCCTGGTATCTCAGCTAGTATATATATATATATGTATATATATATATATATATATATATATATATATATATATATATATATATATAAAAAATTGTAACCTCTGTCTGTACATTGATTTTTTTTGCGAAATTTCACGATAACTTTTCGTTTCACATGTCATAGACACCATAACTGCATTTTAGCAGATTTCCCTTAAGGGAAATCAGCTATTGAGGTCGTACTCATGATGCGAGTTTCGAAACATTTCTTCAAATGTCCATCGATCCTACCCAGGAGATGACGAAAATGAGGTCCGTTCAAAATTATATATATATATATATATATATATATATATATATATATATATATATATATATATATATATATTTGTCTGTTAACTCTCTAGCGGTCGCAATTCTTGTTTGATCTTTACCAAACTCGGAATTTAATCGTTTTATGTAAAAAGGAAGATCAAGTTCGTTAATGGCTGAAATCGGACCAGTGGGAGGGGGGGTTTAGAGGGGGGGATTTTTGAAAATTTAAAATATTTCCGTTATTATGCGTCGGATCGAAAAATTGTATAGAATAAATCTTATTGCAAATTAAATTTACTATAAATATTGTTCTATTCATTTATTCTGTATCTTGAATATTAACCGAGATATTTGCATTTGTATTCTGGGTGATACTGGTCACCAGTAGGCTATGTTCGAACTTTCCGGCGAGAGCTCTGGCGGCCGTTTCTATAACTTCGCCCCTCGTGAATAGGTTTAGAGGTTAGGTCAACTGTTTTTTGGGGCTAGAAACTACTGGGTTATTACGCCCTAAATAATGTTTTAGGTCTAGAGGTTTCTTACTACTACAGTTGTTATTAGGCAGATTTCCCTATTGTAAAACTTCACGTGGGAAATTTGCTTAGTTTACGAAGCCCCTGCGTGACGGACTTTTGTTTCTTTCGTGTATGTTTGTTTGTTTGTTTGTTACCTTTTCACGCATAAACGGCTGAACCGAATTTTATGAAACTTGGTATGTATATTACTACTAGCCCAACTTAGACTTTAGGCTATATTAATATTCTCTAAGACGAACAGGAGTGGGGGTTATAAGGGAGGCCTGAAATTAAAAATAGCGATATTTCGTTTCCTATTGGGTTTTCGGCAAATATAAACATAACAAAAGTTGTTCATTTTGTTATTTAGAGTAACTTTTGTTATATACACTTTTGCCGTATATGGAAGTATAAATAAGTTATACGCTAAAAACTATAGCGGGAGTCCACAATTTTATTTGCCACAAAAGACTCAACCGAATAAACCAAACTCGGTATGTGAATTAGCACAAAAGCCTTCTTTATAATAAGCCTTACTAACATTTCTAGGGACGGGCAGGAGTGGGGGTTATAAGGGAGGCCTGAAATTAAAAATAGCGATATTTCGTTTCCTATTGGGTTTTCGGCAAATATAAACATAACAAAAGTTGTTCATTTTGTTATTTAGAGTAACTTTTGTTATATACACTTTTTTCGTATACCGAATTATAAACGAGATATACGCTAAAACCTATAGCGGAAGTGAACAATTTTATTTGGGACAAAAGACCCAACCAAAATAAATAAAACTCTGTATGTGTATTAGCACTAACGCGTTCATTATAACAAGCCATACCTTCATTTCTAGGGACGGGCAGGAGTGGGGGTTGTAAGGGAGGCCTGAATTTAAAAATAGCTATTCGTTTTTTGGCAAATATGAACATAACAAAAGTTGTTTATTTTGTTATTTAGAGTAACTTTTGTCATATTCATTTTTGTCTTTTAACAAAATATAAACGAGATATACACTATAAACTAAAGCGGGAGTCAACTATTGTATTGGGCGTTAACGATTAAACCGAACTTAAAAAAAACTTGGTATGTCAATTAGCATTAATTCTTCCATGATTATAAGCTATATTAAAATTGTTAGGTTAGAACGGGAGTGGGGGTTATAAGGGAGGCCTGAAATAAAAATTCGCAATATTCATTGTCTATTTGTTTTTCGACAAACATTTACATAACAAAAGTTGTTTACTTTGATATTTAGATTAACTTTTGTTTTATACATTTCTCCAGGAACAATGTGTGGAGAAAGTAATTTGCGTAGAAATATTAGATTATAGAAAAATTAATTCAATCTATGTTACTATTTTCTCCTTAATAACTGAAATCTATGCATAATGCACAGGAGACGGGAAATATGACAATTTGGGGGACAGTGAATACTTACATAAAAAATTAATTTTCTTATTAACAAATGCCAACAACGGGTATTAACCCTAAACACTGGGACGGGTAAAGGTTAAAATATTGTGCAAAGTAAAGCCTTGCCAAAAAAATACCATCACCATTCAGCCTCAAATCAATTCCCGGGCGAAGCCGGGTATCTGAGCTAGTATATATATATATATATATATATATATATATATATATATATATATAATTATTGTATGAACGGACCTCATTTTTGTTATCTCCTGGGTAGGATCGATGGACATTTGAAGAAATGTTTCGAAACTCGCGTCATGAGTACGACCTCAATAGCTGATTTCCCATAAGGGAAATCTGCTAAAAACTGATTAAGATCAGTAATTTTTGGCAAGAATGTCAGATTTAGTATGTACTACAGCTCGAACCGTCATCGTCGTTTCATTCCAATACAGTTTTGCAGTTTTTTTTTTTTATGTACTACCATTTTTGTTTCAAAAAATATTTTTGAATTTTGTTTCTAAAAATATTATTTTAACTTCCCGAACTTTCATCCTTTTATTTTAATCTCCAATCTCAGTCTTATGTCATAGTCTTGCCCACTGAAATATCAAAGAAAAATAACGAAGTGGCTGGTGGCAAATACGAAATTTTTGATGTTGTTAGAGCTCAGAGGCAATGAATCGTCCTTACAATACAAAAAGTCAGTCACGCAGGGGCTGCATAAACTAAGCAGGTTTCCCACGTGAAGTTATACAATAGAGAAATCTCCATACGAGAGCCGAACAGTTACGGCAAAGGGCCGAACTAGCTTTTTTCCTATCTGAGATACATGCAAATACATTGTTTCATGACGTCATCAATTAACATTTTACATACTTGATTCGATAATGTCTATTTCATCTGTACCGTATTCGATATTTAAACGTGTCATTCAACACTATTATTATATTTGCCGATGGTTAAAATTGTACCCGATATAGGAGGCAGGGGGGTAAGAGGGAGGGGAAATTCCAAAATTCTAAATATCTCTGATATTATAAGTCGCATTGAAAAATGACGTTATTGAATCAATCTGGTTATTGTAATTTACGTTTTCAGCCTTCAGCAAATCCTCGCTTCTATTCATCAGATTATTATTTACAAAATAGAGAATATACTGGTGAAATGAAATCAGTTGTGTCTCGACTCTTGTATCTAAAACTGAAGGTTTTAAAAAGAATTTCCATGAGTTTTGGGATAAATCTTGTCAGTAGAAAGACCTAGCCATTGCTGTCGATAAATAGATTGATATAAACTACTACAAATTTGTAATATTCAAGCAACAATCAATTAATATACTAAGTGACTTCACATTTATAAAAAAAAAAAAAAAACAACTTTGCTATAATGTGTATTATTATTTTCCGGCCAAACGGTTTCCTTCCAGAAGTATGTACTTTCCTATTCATTCAGAGATTACAATGTGATTGTAAGTTATCTTAACAATTTTCAGGTGCATATATGTATAGAAACGGCATAGATAAACACACACACACTCACAAAAAATATTTTCCTGAATAAAAAGTGGAAAAACATTATTCTCAATGGGATAGAGAAAGGTATTTCTTGTTGTTGTTTTTTACAATTCATATAATAAAAAATATAATACTTTCGTTAGCTCAAGTAGTAAATTAAGTTACAAGACGTCATAAAAACGTCGTACTTCATTTAAGCATGCCCAACAACAAACAAAACAATACGGTTTACAATACAAGAAATGATATAATTAATAATATGAAATGGCATTTCTCCATCTAATTTAAGAATTTATCTTAAATTCTACATTTAAGAAGTTTATTGTATTATTACATATGTTTATATATATATATATATATATATATATATATATATATATTTATTTATCTATTATACAATAGATCATTGCATTGTCTTACCAATAAATTCGCAAGCAAGAATCATTTACTGTGATTTTAATTGAATAGTAGTCACTATATGATGAAATCAAATGTTAATTTACACGGCTTCGTCCAGTGAAACACATATAAACTAGGTAAATGTATTTATTAAAAAAAAGTTTACTTTGAAGCAAATGACTATTAATAAGCAAATATTGTAACAAATAAATATATTAACGGCTGATGCAGAATTTTACTTTAGAATTAATGGACTTCTATGAAGTTGCTTGGCAGATATTTAGTCAATTTAAAGTTTGTTCAGGCCAGATTAAGTGCATTCAGAAGATATGTTGTACAATTCCCTTTATCAGAATAAGAATCTGGGGCAAAGTTCGTCCCCTTTTTTAATTAAATCTGACATTGATAGCAATTTGGGTCCCACGCTCACTGTCTTCTATGTCCTTGAATAAGAAACGTAGAACATTGTTAATGTAAAGTTCATATCCGTTTCTTTATGGGAGATTATCCCTAGATGTGCAGCATTTATGAAGTTCCTGGAATCTGCTTTGTGTTATACAGAACACCACGTCTGTTGTTGGAACGCCAGCTGCCCTATTTGGTCGTTAGTCATTGACTTTAATTTTGTTATGTTGTTCTAAGCTTCAAAGGCCTATCGCTCATAACTTCATTTTAGCAGATTTCCCTTAGGGGAAATCATCTATTGAGGTCGTAATCATGACGCGAGGTTTGAAAAATTTCCTCAAATGTCCATCGATCCTACCCAGGAGATGACGAAAATGAGGTCCGTTCAAAATTATATAAATATATATATATATATATATATATATATATATATATATATATATATATGTTTGTCTGTTGACGCTCTAGTGGTCTCAATTTTTGTTTGATCGTTACCAAACTCCATGTTTAATCGTTTTATGTAAAAAGAAAGATCAAGTTCGTTAATGGCTGAAATCGGACCAGTAGGAGGAGGGGGGGATTTTGAAAATTCGAAATATCCCCATTACTATAAGTCAGATCGAAATATTGTATAGATCCAATCTTTTTGCAAATTAAATGATCTATAAATATTGTTATATACATACTTTGTGTATCATGAATATTAACCGAGATATTTGGATTTTATAATTTTCAGCCTTCAGTAAACCCCCACTTCTACTCGTGTTACATAAACAATACTCTGTTATATAATGGTTTTCCAGAGACCTTCATAATACGAGATACATGCTTAATTAGTCTTAAGTTTTTTGATTGAAAAAAAATTATTCTGATTCATTATAAATTACAGTACTAGATATAGTGAATAGTTTTCAATCAAATTAATAAGTTATATTCAGATATATTTCAGTAATTGTTTTTCTTTCCGCTGAAAGTCTGGTTGGCAGACCTATTTGTTTACATTTCAGACGCTTCCCGCCAGAGGGGAAAGATTTCTTACTACCGTTTGTATTTATTCACTTATTATTCAAGGTGGTGTTGTGTTAGCGGTATGCAGATTTATCTATTATTAAACTTCACATAGGAAATCTGCTTAGTTCACGTAGCCCCTGCGTGACGGATTTTTTTTTGCTTGCGCTCTACTTTGTCACCTCCAACATAACGTCTGCATAATAAAAAAGTCCGTCCCATAGGAACTGCGTAAACTAAACAGATGCCCAACACTCTGGTTGGCAAACTTGTAATCTCATCTAACCATATATTCTCTTTTTCTAAGTAAAAATCAAGTGAATAAATGTGGGGACTTATTGAAATTTGAAAACAAGGAAGTACGAATAACTCGCTTAATATTTAAGTTATTAAAATCTGTATAGAAAACAAATTTTATAGCATCAATAGTTTATCTAGATTGGCTCTATATCGTTTTCCAAAAAGACTCATAATAACGGAGACATTTTGAATTTTTAAATCCCTCTGTTTAAACCCCCCGAATTCGGGTACAATTGCAGACATAAACGAATACGATCCTTAGCGTTGAATGAAGCGTAGGTTAAATATAGAGTAATAATAAACATTTTCCATACAAGATATAAAATCTTAATTTATGACGTCATCTCACAACATATTTACCTGTATCTCATCAAGTAAATAGCTGTTGAAAACAATATTTCATATTCAATCTTGGGATAAAACGTTTCTTCATACATTTGCTTATTATTAAAGAGCGATGACTAAAAGTTGGGGTTTACAATAGGCTGAAAATTAAAAAATGCCAACATTTTGGTTAATATTCAAGATAAAGAAGAACTGCGTAAGACCACATTTTAGCAAATTTTCCCAACGGAAATCAGCTATTGAGGTCGTACTGATGACGCGATTTTCGAAAAATTTCTTGAAATGTCTATCGATCCTACCCAGGAGATGACGAAAATGAGGTCCGTTCAAAATCAAAGTCAAAGGATCGAAAAATTGTATAGTATCAATCTTATTGCAAATTAAATTTACTATAAATATTGTTCTATTCATTAATTATGTATCTTGAATATTAACCGAGATATTTGCATTTGTATTGTGTGTGTGGTCGGCAGGAGTCGGCTATGTTCGGGACTTTCCGCCGAGAGCTAGTGCGGCCGTTTCTGTAACTGTTCGTCCCTCGTGAATAGGTTTAGAGATTCCTTACTACTACTGTTATTATTAGACAGATTTCTCTATTGTAAAACTTCACGTGGGAAATCTGCTTAGTTTACGCAGCTCCTGCGTGACGGACTTTTTTGTGGTTTATAAGATTTCGGACTCATAGTAACGGAGATATTTCGAATTTTTCTCTTGGATTCCCGGTCCTATTTTATTCGTTAACAAACGTGGTCTTTAGTTTTACATAAAACGCTCATATGTGGAGTTTGGAATCGATCAAACAAAAATTGTGACTGCATAAGCGTTAACACACAAGTTCGTTAATGGCTAAAATTACAGATAAAACGCTTAGATCCCTTTGGGTATTTGCTACTTTTATTTGTAGCAAGTTTATCTCTCCAGCTTGAAATGAAAAAAAAATCTAGGTTAATATTCAAGATAAAGACCAAATACGCATAACGACGTTTATAAAAAATTAAATTTTCAATATTGGTTATATATATAAGTTTTTTATCCGACGTATAACTACGGAGATATTTTGAATTTTCGGTTTTATCAAGCCTTGTGAAACAATCCAGATAGTACATTCATCATACATCTAATTTTTGTTTACCCTTCATCTAGATCTAAAGGCTACGCCTTATAGTTATAACCTTTGTGTTCTATCGGAAGCTTCTCTTTTCATATTACTATACTCACCGGAATCCATAAGATGCTTGATTTCTTCAAAATGGGATTTTCTAGGCCTTCCTCTTCCCCTATGCCCAAGAATCTTACCTTAAAATATATTTGGAATGAAGTCGATGTGACATATGTTACGCACAAGAACTTTTACTATCCTTTTATCCATGGACTTGATAAGACTTTTGCTCTCACTTACCTCAGAAGAAACCTAGAACTTCCATGTTGGATTTCTTTTCAGTCCAACTTGTTCTAGTTCTAGTTGTTCTAGAATTCCTGTTTACCCTTATATGTACATAATTGCTCCATATTAACCCCTTCAGACCCACTGTCCAATATTTTGGACATGCCTTTATCAATGCTATATCTTCATGGATTGATGTTCTTTGGCAGAAAAATCGATTTTAATAATGATTTTAGGTATTAATCTTTCAATTGTGAGCCTTTTTCTGGTTTATACCTGTTGTAGTGGCATTTCTAGCGCTTTGAACATCCAATTTTTGATATTGCTGTTTCTCCTATTAAAACCATGAGTAAATAAATGTCTCATAGATTTAATTTTGCATGTATATAAGTGAAAAAAATATTTTTAAGTAGCCAGAAGCCTTTAGAAGTCGTGTTTGTCAAGAAATAAAAATATTTTTTTCCCTGGTTATTGTATTTTCTAATAAATATGGATGTCCAACATATTGGACATCGGGTCTCAAGTGTTGCATTTCATTAATACCTCTATTCTATGGAGGAATTTACTTATTGACTTTTATGATTATTATTTTGATGTGATAAACAATATTTTAGATCGTTTAAATTTTAAAATGCAAATTGCTGAAAGTTTTACCTCAGAAATAGAAAGAAAAAAAGGAGGAAGACCTAGTCTTGAAGAATCCAGTAGTGATGAACCCCTTGCAAAGAAAGCAAGTGCTGAAGTGAGACCAAATTCTGATGTTAGGAATGATGGATTTGAACATTTTCCAGATATTGATGATAAAAAAGATGCAAGTAGATGCAAAATGAAAGGTTGCACAAAAAAAAAACTAAATTTTATTGTGTTAAATGCAAATGCCACTTGTTTGTTGCAAATAAGGATTTGTTTTATATTATTTCACAGTTAAATTTTGTTCAATATTTATTATTTGTAACTTTCTATGATGTAAATTTGTTTATTATCACTTAAAAAAATATTACTAAAGTGCATTTTATTTATTTATCCAAATCCTTATCAGTAGAATAATTTGTAAAAAATATGCCTGTTGAGACCCGATGTCCAATATATTGGACACAATTTAAAATTGTCAATAAAATTACAATTAGGAAATTAGAATTTTTTTCACTATTTTTCCCATGTTTCTGTAAACATATAGAACATGAAAACAATTTTTTTAGTCAAAATATTTGAGTTGGGTCTGAAGGGGTTAAAAAAAAACAACAACTTTCAATCTTATTATACCCTGATGCTTTTTTTTTTATTGAGAATATTACAGCCTGCATTTAAACACAATAGTTCCTCTATCATTCTTGCCAGTAGCCTCACCCCTTCACCACAATGAGAGAAACATCCTCATCGTGCCTGGCAAGAAGTCAAAAGCTAAGGAGGAATGGCACTCGGAAAGAAATTAGCCACTGCTATCACTTCACTTTACACTTATAGGAGATCTCTGGGCCAATGTATCATGAGGCGCCGTGGAGGGGAATATGAATGATTGGTACTGGAAAGGGCTAGGACTTCTGGATTAGAATGATTGGATAGCTTCCTGTGGAATTTTCCGAATCTTAAGGGAATTAGGTCCTTTACAAATTGGATATTAAGATCTTTATGGAGGGTGTGGTTTGTAATATAATATGGAGCATCTACTATGGTAGGCAGGACTTTGGATTGGAAGGTCTGGATGCGTCTGATGTTCGAAGGTTTTGCTGTACCCCACACTTCTATTCCGTATGTCCATATCGATTTTAGTAGTAGCTTGTATATTGTTAGTTTTTTTTCGGTAGACAAGTGATATCTTCTATTTAGCAGTCCGTAAAGTTGTCCGAATCGTCTGTTTAGTTCCTGTCTTTTAATTATTATGTGTGATTTCCAAGTAAGTCTGGTGTCCAAATGTAGTCCAAGGTAGCGTACACAAGCTCCTCGTGGTAAAGGAATATTGTTGAAAGAACAGGAGGACAGGAACTTCGCCGGAGGGAAAAAGTGATATGGTGAGATTTGCTTTCGTTGATCTTTATGCACCAAGCATTGCACCATTTTTCAATCTCGGTTAAGTGGAGTTGGAGATTCTTCGAAGCAGTAATAGGATCGGGACCCGATGAAAAGATTGTTGTGTCATCTGCATAGGTAGCTATACCCTGATGCTAGGACGATTAGGACCAGTGGGAGAGGGGGTTTAGAGGGGGATTTCGAAAACTCAAAATATTTCTGTTATTAAGACTCGGATCGAAAATTTGTATAGAACCAAAATTAATGAACATTTAATTGTTTATAATTGTGGTTATATACATTTATTCCGTATCTTTAATATTAACCCAGATATTGGCATTTTTGTTTAGTTTTATGCCTTGAATAAACCTACTTTACTACTCATGTTAGAATAGCAATAAGTTGTTATATCTTGATTCACTTTATTCCAAACTTAATTACCAAATATTGTTTTCATTGAACGTTTACTGTGTGAGATGCATGCAAATACGTAATGTGATGCCGTCGTCAATTAAGATTTTGAAGGCATGAATCGAAAATGTTTTTTATGGTATAGAATAAATATATTTAACTATTTCATTCCACACTATTTTTTTATTTATTTATTTATACAGGAGCACCCGCATCTTGGCGATTTGCTCAAAGTTTCACAATGTAAAATGAAAACAAAATTATAGAAAAATAACAAAAACTGAAACAACAAATAAAAATTTAAATACAACAAATAATCATTATTATTATTATTATCATAATTAAATAAATTAAAAAAAATTAAAATTAAATTATCATTAAATACTAGTAATAAAGACAACAATTTAAAATGGTTTTAATAAAAAAAAAAATATGTTATCCCTATATACTAGTACATTTATATATATATATAATTTTTATTTATTTATTTAGTTTTGTGCCCCACAGCGATGGTGGTTGGCATTATTAGGATGATATATTTACTCCTTCATGTGCTTACCTTTTTGGTACATTTATATTATGGAAAATATTTCTTTAATATCTGATTATTTCTCATATCCGTGCTTTGTCTAAAGAATATAATAAAAGTTAACCCTTTTAAATCTTTTTAGGTATGCTGTAGACCTGTTCTATTTTGTATTTTATGTTTTTGTAAATGCTGATGTGCTTTAGATATGTTAGTATTTGTGGAATATATTGGCTGCTGTCAGTTAATGGTTCTGTTATATCGTACGGTATGTGAAGGTTTTCTTGTTGGATGGTAGTAAGGTGTTTGTTGCAGTATTTGCATATAGGGTTATCAGTCCTTGTCATTAAGTGTCTATGTGTCAGGTATGTGTGGCCGATCCTGAGCCTGGCAAGAACTACTTCCTCCAGTCTAGTACTCCTATGGCTCGATGACCACTCCTTATCCTTAATAGTACTTTTGATACTGCGGAGGTGGTTCTTTACTTCCATCCATTCTGATTGCCATTTGTTTAGGATTCGGTGGCGTATATGTCTCACTATGTCTTGGTATAATACGTTTGTTTGTGTGCATTCCACACTAATGATCGTATTAGTAAATGGTTGAAATTGTGGGTAGAACAAGTGGGGTTTAGAGGGGAGATTTTTGAAATTTCACACAGGTTATTATGAGGCGCATCGCAAAATGATATAAAACCAATCTTATTAAGCTATTGATTCTCTACAATTGTTATATACATTTTTTTCGTAACTCAAGTATTATGCGATTTATTTGTATTTTCGTGTTTTTAGCCTTCAGTACACCCTCGCCCTCTTTTACTCATTGGTTTTTAAGTAGAAATAGAAAATATGTTGTGACATGAAACAACAAGTGTGTTATACAAGAACGTGGGAAATCTGCTTAGTTTACGCAGCTCCAGCGTGATGGACTTTTTTTAGCTTCAACCAAGCCATCTCGTCAATATTTAAGGCGATTTGGTTGAATGAGGTACCCCTTTGTTTCCGAATGCAAACTAAACGTTTCTTCTCTTTTATTTAGAATAAAGAATACTGAAACACAGGATTTCAGCTTTATTACACTTTGTGTTGCAAGAGAAATGAACTTTGGCAATTTTTCTCTGTGTATTTGTAGTCATTGTATCTGCATGCTAAGCAGTATACATTTATATGCTACAAAACTAATCTTGCTCCTGCTAAACCTATTAGCCTACCAAATACTTACATTTTACTACTCACAGTATTTTTTCTCGTGATAAAATCAGCAGGCAATAAAAAGAACTACATTTAAACATTTCACTTCAAAACTAGGCTTAACTTCAGTTTCTATCGGTGATCGTTTACTTATTACTATCAAGTAGGTGGATACTCACAGGTTATAAAATTAATTAGTTACACCAATTAAAAGTGTTTTATTTATTTTTCGAAAATTAATATCATGAGATATTACTTTTTATTTAATCATCACTACTTTTTTAATATTTAATACTGCAATCTCATAGATGTCGTTTGGTGTTTCATAGTAATTCTTCTCGTGATAAAATTAAGATTATTTTATTAAAGCCTATCGAAAAGGAAATGAAAAAAAAAATAACCCTCATTTTAGTGTTATGCTACAAAACTAATCTTGCTCCTATTAACCTACCAAATACTTACATTTTACTACTCACAGAAAGTCAAATGCTTTTACACAAACTAGACAACATAAAAAATCACGACGAACATATAGAACAAATCGCCATAATATAACAGAATTAAAGAACTGGCTGGAATGATTTTTTTTGTCAAGTTTAATTTTCATGTTCTTATGTAATTTTTTAATATATATATATATATATATATATATATTATATAAAAGATTGTTAAAAGTTTCGACAAAATGCACATATAACGCAACTATGCATGGGTTGTGCAGAAAATAACACCCCATGTAGAGGAAATACGTAAAAAAAAACCTATTTGCCTTGTCAAACTCAAGAGCACTGTTCTACTCATAAAACTTTTAATCATGCCTATTGTGGTTTCTATTCCTTTTTGAACATCTCTATCATTATTCAGTCTTTTATAAAGATTCAAGACCAAGGCAAATAAATTTAAAAACTGTAGCCGTCATAGATTTGTTTCAACATTCAATTCAGAAAATTAGGAATAATCCACTAGCTAGAGAAGTCTTTTTACAAAACACATCCTTCAGTTATTAAAACTAATGGATGACTTCTAATCCAACCATTAAAGCAGCTTAGATGACATTGCCAATTGAGTAATGGTCAAGTCCACATGAATTGGTAGCAAAAACTCATGTTACGAGGTGAGGTATTTTACTCTTTTTAAATCAAAATTATACACTCATAGATCTACTAGTTCACATTGTTCTTGACCGTTTCTGCTATGTGATGTTAACGTGGCTAATCATTTTTCCGTCGTATTTTTGGTGGGTAGAATTCTCACAGAGAAAATGTAATTTATTGAAAACATATATCTACATTTGTCTTGGTGTAAGGGCTATTCACTTTCAAATTGCATTTACTCTTCCTGACAAGATTTATGATTTACGAATCGCAGAAGTTTGTGTTCTCATATTTACAGTGGAAAACGTTTGGTTGGTCCTGATAATTCACTATGAGAGAATTATCTGGCAACTGTTTCTTTCTTATATTATATTTGTTCATCGATCTTTAAAAGTTCGAAGGAGTTTTTTGATACCGCTGTGGCGGTTTGGGTGACCATTCTCATAGGCTTCATAGATTGAAGGGGAAGCTCAAATTTTGCTGTTACTGGAATACTTGATTGCATAGGATATAAGAGTGTGGACCAAAGAACTCAGAAGAACAGATGTTTTTCTTACACTCCAGTCATGTTTCGCTAGTTTATTGTCTTGAGATGAGCATAGTTGTACCTTAAATGTTTCATCCGATAAGCATTTAACCTTCTCAGAATATGGTTTATAGATTTTTAAGCAAACTTGTAATTAACAGTGATATTAAGCAGTAAAAATACTCATTTATTTTTTTATTTCAGTCTTTTTGGTCGAGAATGTATACATGGAAGGAGATCTAGTGACGAAGTCGGGTACTAGGGTATGTCCTGCAAGTGCTGCTTCCAGCAGATCTCGACGGGAACTAGGAGAGGCTCAACTGGGGCTGAGTATTGATCGGCTTCCCCCCTGCGGCCCATCTATCCCCAAAAGCTTTCGAGGGCCACCCCTCCTCACCCTTCTTTTTTCGTGTACCCTCACTGAACGTTGCAAATATTAAAATGCCCCTTTTCCTTCTTGGAAAGGATACTAAAATAAAGAAAGACAAGGACTCTGAACATGTAGTTTTTTTTTAGAAAGGCATTACAATGTGTATTTATCATTGAATGAAAACAAAAACGAGCTGTCGACTGAAAATTTAGCACACCAGAAATCAAACATTTTTACTAAAAGATATAGATTTAACCTTAAAACTTTATGGGGCTTTTATTTGAAAATATCGACGACGCTTTGGCTTTGGGGCATGAAAGACAATTCATTTTACCTATGAAAGGAATAGTCAACCAAAAACCGAAATCATTTCATCATGCTTTTACTCAACGTCTAATTCACTTCATGTTGCTCTAAAATAGAGTCCATTACTTTGTTCAGTTGGTATTCCAATAGTTTCTTATTTTCCACTTATAAATGATAAAATGGAAACTCAAACGCTAGTAAAGTAGACACTAAATAAATAAAAGTTAATAATGATTCATAGTATTTTTTCTCGTGATAAAATCAGCATTAAAGACTATTAAGGCAATAAAAGGAACTACATTTAAACATGACATTTCAAAACTAGGTTTAACTTCAATTTCTATCGGTGATCGTTTACTTATTACTATCAAGTAGGTGGATACTCTCAGGTTTTAAAATTAATTCGTTACACCAATTAAAAGTGTTTTACTTATTTTTCAAAAATTAATATCATGAGATATTACTTTTTATTTAATCATCACTACTTTTTTAATATTTAACACTGCAATCTCATAGATGTCGTTTGGTGTTTCATAGTCATTTTTCTCGTGATAAAATCAAGATTATTTTATTAAAGCCTATTGAAAGGGGGGAAAACCCCCTCATTTTAGTTAAAAACTTCAGTTTCTAACTCTGGATTTGTGCTGGCTGGTGGAGGTCCATCATCAACGGAAGGATCAAAAAGGTCAAACACCTCCACTCTTAATACTTCTTTATTACAGGCAAAGTACTTTCGGGGCGAACCGTCCCATCATCAGTGCTCTAGAGTTGGTTCCTATTGAGCCGACGTCTCGCCGGAGATTGCGGCTCAATTGTAACCAACTCTAGAGCACTGATGATGGGACGGTTCGCCCCGAAAGTACTTTGCCTGTAATAAAGAAGTATTAAGAGTGGAGGTGTTTGACCTTTTTGATCCTTCCGTTCAGTTTCTAAGTTTAACTCAGTACTATCAAGTTGGTACATACTCATAGTTTTCAAAATTCATTAGTTAAACCAATTTGATTTACTTATTTTCGAAAAGTTATTACTATATTAAGTAAGATCTTTTTTTTAGTTTTACTTTGAAATCGCATAGATGACGTTTTGCTTTATTATGAAAGTTTCTGAATTATCTTCTTTTTTTTATTATTTCTAGTCAAACTATCATCAAATAACATCCTAAAATCCCACCCTGGCTACAAAAGAGTGGTAACCTGTAGATAACCCGTCCCAATTAGCCTGGGTTGCAAAAAGTGGACGTTAATAAATAATAATAAAAAACTATCTTTACTCCTATTCTTTATAAAATTATTCTATACCCTTAGCGATAGGGGTGGTTAGGGGTTCTAAACTCTTTGAATGATGAATGAAAGTGGTCCCTGTTTTTAATGGGCCATGACTCATGTTCAGCATCCACTATGTACTAGGGATGAGAAGGTCAATAACACTGTAACTCCCTCAAGGGAAGCCGCTATTCAGCTTCTACACACGAAACTATATTCAAGAAATATCTTCAAAAGACCATCGAATCTAGCTAAAGGATGACAATTATGAGGTTTATCCAAATTTATACAAATTTTAAACTCGAGTTTTAATCCATTCATGGTAGACTATTTATCCAATTCATTAATGGCTGAGATCGATCTAGTATGAGTGGGGGGGGTGTAGAAATGGGTTTTAACGCAAAATCGAAAGAAGTTGATTCTCCCTCATTATATACCGGATCGAAAAAGTTTCATATTTAATCATGTTTTTAATTATTATTTTTATATACATTTTAGTAGATTTCTCTTAAGGGAAATCAGCAACTGAGGTTGTAATCGTGAGAAAATTTTCAATGATTGACTCTGATAGTTCATTGATCCTACCTAGATGACAAATGGCACGTGTGCCGGTGTATGAATGTTTTATATATATATATATATATATATATATATATATATATATATATATATATATATGTTTGAATTCAATACTAAGCAACAACGAAGATTGTTTTAATTCTGAAGATTAAATTGCGAATTGCCAAAGTTTGTGTGCATGTATGTCTTTCTATCTTATTATTGAGATAAACAATTTCTTGTGTGTCTTGATAATTATAAGATAAACTTACCTTTTTTTAGCACTTTCATAATAATAAGCACTTATATTTTAACAACAAATAAGTTTGATCAATTTTTTTTATCGTGACCATACTCGATATTTAAACGTTTTATACAAAAGGAAAGTTGTTAACTGCTGGAATCGGTTGGGAGGGGGGAGGAGTTTCGTGTGGAATTTCGAAAATTTAAAATATCTCTGTTATTACGCGTTGGATCGAGCAATTGTATGGAATCAATCTTTTTGCAAATATGATGTTCATGTTGTTTTGTACATGTTTTCTCTATATTGAACATTAACCGAGATATTTCCATATTTTAGCTTTCGACCATGAGTAAACCCCCATTCCTACTCATGTAATATGAACAGTAACGTATTATGATTCCAAGGTTAAATACCAAATATGGTTATCATTGAACGTTTATTTTCTGATAAACATGCAAATACGATGACGTTATTATGATGTAAGATTGGTTCTATATCATTTTTCAATCAAGCTCTTAATAACGGAAACTTTTCAAAAATTCACTGTAAACCAGTGCCTCCTTATCCGGACCCGATTTTTGTGATTAACTAACTTCTTCTTTAGTTTTATATAGAACTTTTTAATATCGAGTTCGTTAACGATGAAAAAAAAATTGCGAACTATATATAAACGCACGGGCCTCACTTCTGCTATCTCCAAGATACGAAAGATGGGCATTTTAAGTTTCCCTGTTTTAAAAACTCCCAACCCCCTGGCATTTGCGATTTTTTTGATATCGAGTCATGAGCACAATCTCAATAGTTGATTTCGCTTAAAGGAATTCTTCTAACAGCCGTTCTACATCCCTTAAGGGAAATCTGCTGAAAGAAAGATCTAATGCTGGTTTTTTAAAAAAATATAATCTTCTTGTAATTATCAGAACATATTACTTTTTCCTATTTCATAACATATCCTGATTAACTTAAAATTTCTGTTCTTTCTGAGATCTACCTTTTCCAAGGAAAAATCATTATCATTATTTCTATTTTTGAAATAATTGTATGCAATGAACTATGTTATTTTTACTTTCTTTTACGAAATAAAGGAAGTATTATAATCCCGAAAATGTGTGGTTTTCAGATTTCATCGGAATAATCCGTTTTTCCGCTCCCTGGACCCATTATTATTAGTTTCGGCGTGATTTCTGAACGTACGAAACTCAAAGCGGCTTAAGAATGCTGAAATCTTATACTTACGAATGCTGTATTGCCTACCTTTCAATCGAAACTAATTAAAGGGGAGGAGGGTTTAGAGAAGGGCAAAAATAAAATATTGCAAATTTCTTCATACGAATTAGAGATGCAAACAATTCTATAAGTTTACCATGAAGAGATCTACAAATTATGATCAATGATATTTTTCGATCCCAGGAATTGGAAGGAGGTTATCTTATATCCTTTTCAAATGGAAAATTTTAAAGTAAGTGCAACCAACATTTTGTTCATTTAATTTAATAGGACTATAACAGAGTCATTTGGTGCAATCATTTTCTGTAAATTGATTTATTATAAGTTAAATGTAATGAACATAGTACCTCTGGGAAGCATAAAATTTAAGAAAAGAAGAGTTAAAACACCGTAAAGAAATATTTAAATATCCTCTTGACACCCCCCCCCAAAAAAAAAGTCCGTCTCGCAGGGGCTGCGTAAACTAAGCAGATTTCCCATGTGAAGTTTAATAATAGAGGAATATGCATACAGGTAACACAACACCACCGTGATTAAATACAAATAGTAATGAGAAATCTTTCAGTTAATTAAAATAAATTCCCAACTGAAATGGCTTCTGAATTGTAAGAATAATTTATATTATAATAACTCAAATTTTATTAGTCCAAGAACTAAAGGAGGGGGGGCGGATGAACAGAACGTATTTGCATAAATCTCACAAAGTAAGGAAAGTAAGGTAAGGTTAGAAGAAGCTTCCACCTGAGCCGATCATTTACGGAAACGGCCGACCTAATCCGAACTATACCCGACCACCGACTTCATAAAAATGCAAATATCTCGGTTAATAGTCAAGATAGAAAATAAATGTATATAACAATATTTATAGTAAATTTAATTTGCAATAAGATTAGTTTTATACAATATTTTGATCCGATGCATAACAACGGAGATATTTCGAATTTTCGATAATCCCCCCCTAATCCCCCCTCCCTCTAGTCCGATTTCAGCCATTAACGAACTTGACTTTTTACATAAAACGGTTAAATATCGAGTTTTGTAACGATCAAACAAAAATTGCGACCGCTAAAGCGTTAACAGACATATATATATATATATATATATATATATATATATAATTTTGAACGGACCTCATTTTCGTCATCTCCTGAGTAGGATCGATGGAAATGTTTGAAAATCGCGTCATGAGTACGACCTCAAAAGCTGATTTCCTTTAAGGGAAATCTGCTAATAATGTAGAGTATGCATAGCTTTTCACTTAGCCAGTAAATGTTTTAGTACATATAATCTATTATGAGTACAGGTAAAACCAGCTTACTTGTCCAGATTTTATAATTGAAGTTTTCAGTGTTCGATTTGGAATAATTTAGTATTAAAACTGATGACAATCGATCAATACCTTCCATAGCGTTTGTCAACTTAATGATGCAAAGGCTTTATTAACGAAGCCGTTCATTAATTAAGTCTATTATTTATTAGCAGAAACACACGTGAGATAAATAATTTCAGTTTAATTGTACCTCTGACAGTTATATCGATATTTGATTTATTTTACGTGACTCATAAAACAGAGTACTTTATAGGCCATTAACTGACTTCTAGGTGCTTAAGTCTTTTTGCATATTTCCCTCGAGGGAAATCAGCTATTGAGGTCGTTCTCATGACGCGATTTTCGAAATTTTTCCAATTGACATTCCGGAGATGTCCATCGATCCTACCCAGGAGATGACTAATAAAATGAGGTCTTTTCAAAACTGTATATATCTATCTATCTATATATTTGTTTGTTACCTCTCTAGCGGTCGCGATTTTTGTTTTATCTTTACCAAACTTGATATATAATCGTTTTATACAAAAAGACAGAACAAGTTCGTTAACGGCTGAAATCGGACAAGGGGTGGGGGGGGGGTTAGAGGGGGAGAATTTCGAAAGTTTTTAATATCTCCGTTATTATGCGTCGGATCGAAAAATTGTATAGAACCATTCTTATTGCAAATTTAATGTTCTATAAATGTTGTTATGTACATTTTTTCACTATCTTGATAATTAACTGAGATATTTGCATTTTTTAGTTTTCGGTCTTCAGTAAAGCCCCACTCCTCCTCATCTGACATTAACAATATTCTATCATGTTATGAAACATTTTATTTGAAGCTTAAATACCAAATATTGTTCTCATTGAACTTTTAATTTTTGAGATAAATGCAAAAACGTTATGCACGTGGGAAATCTGCTTAGTTAACGCAGCCTCTGCGTGGCGGACTTTTTTTTTTTCAATTTCGCCTTACCATGTTGAGTGACAAGCTCGTAGTTCAGGATTATCCTATGAAGACCCAGAGCATCATCCCTTTCTTCAAGGCTCACCATACTCACTGTACCAAACAAAAGTCCGTCACGCAAGGGCTGCGTAAACTAAGCAGATTCAATGAAGTTTAATAATAGATAAACCTACATACTGCTAACACAACACCACTGTGAATATTATGTGAATAAATAAAAAAGTTAATAATAAATCTTTCAAAAGCGTTTCAAATGTAACAAAGAGATCTGCCAACGGCTCACCGGAGAGAAAAACAATAACTTATACGTATCAGTATAAAACATATCAATTTTATTGAAAACTATGTACTATATCTAGTACTGCAATTGATAATGAGTCAGAATAAATTTTATCTCAATCAATCTAATTTTAGTAGTCCAAGAATTTAAGAAAGGGGGGGAACATATTGGCTTGTATCTCGTATAATAAAGGTCTCTGGAAAACAATATTTAGTATCTGTGCTTCGAATAATGTGGTTTATTATATAACAGAGTATTTTTTATGTAACAAGAGTAGAAGTGGGGGTGAAAAAATTAAATACGCAAATATCTCTGTTAATATTCAAGATAGAGAATAAATGTATATGACAATATTTATAGTGCATTACATTTGCAATACAATTTGTTTTATACACTTTCTCGATCCGACTTATAGTAACGGAGATATTTCGAATTTTCAAAATTCTCCCCCTCTAAACCACCCTCTCCCTTGTTCGATTTCAGCCGTTAACGAACTATATATATATATATATATATATATATATATATATATATATATATATATACAGTTTTGAATGGACCTCATTTTCGTCATCTCCTAGGCAGGATCGATGAACACTTGAAGAAAAATTTCGAAAATTACGTCATGAGTACGACCTCAGTAGCTGATTTCCCTTAAGGGAAATCTGCTAAAAGTTTCTTGGACGGCCTGATCTAGGTTTACTTTCTTTCAGCAGATTTCTCTTAAGGTCGTCTTAAATAATGATGACACAACTGCATGTATCTCTCACAAAATAAGTTCCATGAAAACAATATTTAGTATTTAAGTCGAATTACATTAAAATACGGAAAGATAAAAAGGATACAAATTCCAAACGAATGTTTTAGCTGATGACCATTAAGGGTCAACACTAAAGATCATATTTCCTATTGGCATAAATCGGACATGAAATTTTGGGGGATAGAGGTGGGGCAATTCGAAAATTCAAAATATTTACGTTATATAAGTGGGGTTAAAATGTTACAGAACCAACCTTGTTAAGCCTTTGATAATTTACAATTGTTGATCCATGCATTTTATCGTAATTCAAGTATTAAGTGAGTTATTCTTGCTTTCGTGTTTTCAGCCTTCAGTACTCTCCCTCGCCTTCTACGGGTTTTTTTCACATAGCAATAGGGAATATGTGGTGCGATGAGATCACAAGTGTGTTATACCAGCACGAGAGAAATCTGCTTACTTTACGCAGCTCCTACGTGACGGGCTTTTGGTTATATCTACATATTAATTTGATCTACACAGAAAAATGTCGCAAACTTATTTTTGCTAAATTTCCAAATCACTATCATATATTGCTCTTTTTTATTTCTAGGAGTTTCAATGATGGATTGCAACAACCATTTTCAATAAGTGTTAAAAAAATATTGAAAAGACACATATAGTATTAAATCATAACTAACATGGAAGGAGAACAAAAGAACATACGATTTCAGGTAATGAAGCATTTCAATATATTAAGTACAAAACACATGGAATTAAAAAATTATTTGGTAAGCTGATAATAATCCTTTACAATTAAATTATAGTAAAGCTTTTACATATACTATATTAACAACTAAGTGTTACTATAGAACTTATTTGATAAGTGCTTATTATTATCAGTAAGTTATGAAAGTAATAAAAAAAGGTAAGTTTATCTTATAATTACCAAGACACACTAGAACTTGTTTATCTCTATAATAAGAAAGAAAGACATACATGCACACAAATTTGGCAATTCACAATTTAATCCTCATGATTTTTGTGAGATTAAAAACAATCTTCTTTGTTACTTAATATTAAATTCAAACGACATTGGTATCATACAAATTATTAGTATTGAAAAGTAGAGATTAACTACAAGTAAAATTGAAAAGATTTATAATAATGAAAAAGAATTTAATAACTTGTAATTTTCAGCTCAGTAGTAAAATACAACTTCCATTAGCTTCTTCACCTAAGATCACGGCATAATAAGCCTTCCATGGTAATTTCGTACACCATTTCAATAACGCACATTTATATATATATATATATATATATATATATATATATATATATATACTAGCTCAGATACCCGGCTTCGCCCGGGAATTGATTTGAGGCTGAATGGTGATGGTATTTTTTTGGCAAGGCTTTACTTTGCACAATATTTTGACATTTACCCGTCCCAGTGTTTAGGGTTTATACCCGTTGTTGGCATTTGTTAATAATAAAATTATTTTTTTATGTAAGACTTCACTGTCCTCCATATTGTCATATTTCCCGTCTTCTGTGCATTATGCATAGATTTCAGTTATTAAAGACAAAATATTAACATGCATTTGAATTAATTTTTCCAGGTGAGGTACCTGATAGTTCAAATTGGAATGAATTGTTGAGCATATCAATATTTCTACGCAAATTACTTGCTCCAGACATTGTTCCTGGAGAAATGTATAAAACAAAAATTAATCTAAATAACAAAGTAAACAACTTTTGTTATGTGCATGTTTGTCGAAAAACAAATGGACAATGAAATATCACGAATTTTTATTTCAGGCCTCCCTTATGACCCCCACTCCCGTTCTAACCTAAACATTTTAATATAGCTTATAATTATGGAAGAAATAATGCTAATTGACATTCCGAGTTTTTTTAAGTTCGGTTCAATCGTTAGAACCCAATAATATAGTTGACTCCCGCTTTAGTTTATAGTGTATATCTCGTTTATACTTTGTTAAAAGACAAAAATGAATATCACAAAAGTTACTCTAAATAACAAAATAAACAACTTTTGTTATGTTAATATTTGCCGAAAAGCGAATAGAAAACGAAATACCGCTATTTTAAATTCAGGCTTCCATTACAACCCCCACTCGTGCCCGTCCCTAGAAATGTTGGTATGGCTTATTATAATGAAAGCGTAGGTGCTAATACACATACCGAGTTTTATTTATTTCGGTTGGGTCTTTTGTCCCAAATGAAATTGTTCTCTTCCGCTATAGGTTTTAGCGTATATCTCGTCTATAAGTCGGTATACGAAAAAAGTGTATATAACAAACGTTACTCCTAATAAAAAAATAAACAACTTTTGTTATGTTCATATTTGCCCAAAAAAACCAATAGGAAACGAAATATCGCTATTTTTAATTTCTGGCTTCCCTCATAAACCCCACTCCTGCCCGTCCCTAGAAATGTTGGTATGGCTTGTTATAACGAAAGCGTTAGTGCTAATACATATACCGAGTTTTATTTATTTCGGTTGGGTCTTTTGTCCCAAATAAAATTGTTCACTTCCGCTATAGATTTCAGTGTATATCTCGTTTATAATTCGGTATACGAAAAAAGTGTATATAACAAAAGTTACTCTAAATAACAAAAGAAACAACTTTTGTTATGTTCATATTTGTCGAAAAACCAATAGGAAACGAAATATCGCTATTTTTAATTTCTGGCTTTCCTTATAACCCCCACTCTTGTTCGTCTCAGAGGATATTAATATAGCCTAAAGTCTAAGTTGGGTTAGTAGTAATATACCACGTACCAAGTTTCATAAAATTTCCAAGTTTATGCGTGGAAAGGTAACAAACAAACAAACAAACAAACAAATAAACAAACAAACAGACACCAAAGAAACAAAATGCAGTAATGGTGTCTATGACATGTGAAACGAAAAGTTATCATGAAATTTCGCGAAAAAAATCAATGTACAGACAGAGGTTACAATTTTATATATTTATATATATATCTATATATATATATATATATATATATATATATATATATATATATAAAATTGTAACCTCTGTCTGTACATTGATTTTTTTCGCGAAATTTCACGATAACTTTTCGTTTCACATGTCATAGACACCATATCTGCATTTTGTTTCTTTCGTGTATGTTTGTTTGTTTGTTACCTTTTCACGCATAAACGGCTGAACCGAATTTTATGAAACTTGGTATGTGTATTACTACTAACCCAACTTAGACTTTAGGCTATATTAATTTTCTCTGAGACGAACAGGAGTGGGGGTTATAAGGGAAGCCTGAAATTAAAAATAGCGATATTTCGTTTTCTATTGGTTTTTCGGTAAATATGCACATAACAAAAGTTGTTTATTTTGTTATTTAGAGTAACTTTTGTCATATACATTTTTGTCGTATACCGAAGTTTAAATGCGTTATACGCTAAAAATTATAGCGGGAGTCAACAATATTATTTGCCAAAAAAGACTCAACCGAACTAAATAAAACTCGGTATGTGTATTAGCAGTGAGGCCTTCATTATAATAAGCCATACCAACGTTTCTATGGACGGGCAGGAGTGGGGGTTATAAGGGAAGCCTGAAATTAAAAATAGCGATATTTCGTTTCCTATTGGTTTTTCCGCAAATATAAACATAACAAAAGTTGTTTATTTTGTTATTTCGAGTAACTTTTGTTATATACACTTTTGTCGTATACCTAAGTATAAATGAGTTATACGTTAAAACTTTAGCGGGCACTAACGACTGAACCGAACTTAACAAAACTCGGTATGTCAATTAGCATTAATTCTTCCATGATTATAAGTTATATTAAAATTTTTAGGTTCCAACGGGAGGGGGGTTAAAAGGGAGGCCTGAAATAAAAATTCACTATATTTACATGTATAAGAGACGGGAAATATAAAAATATCGAAGACTGTGAAGCCTTATCGAACAAATAATTCTATTATTAGCAAATCCACGGCAAAGATGGGTATCAATCCTAAACACTGGGACGGGTAAATGTCAAAATATTGTGCAATGTAAAGCCTGCTAAAAAATACCATCACCATTCAGCCTCAAATGAATTCCCGGGCGAAGCCGGGTATCTGAGCTAGTATATATATATATATATATATATATATATATATATATATATATATATATGGCATTGTTATTCTTTTTGGAGTTTTCGTCTATGTTGGTGAAAAAATCTTAGTTTATACCGATATTTCGAGAATCTTTATTTTCTCTTCATCAGGGCAAGACTAAAGATACTTAAAAACTATTACACATAACTATTGCACATAGGACTAGGATTATAGTAACCTCTAACCTAGTAGGGGTGGGGAATTACAACACCACATATAAATATAACCTGTTCGAAAACATCAACACTATTATATATATAATATAACATTTTTTTAGTTATCAGGTGACGTTATCAGGTCATCTATTTCGGGTGATGTATAGAAGAGCTTATATTTGGTTATATATAATGTATAATTACTAGTGATATGATAGTTGTAGTTTCATAAAGTATATTTAAAAACGTTTGTGTTGTCTGTGAGTCGTAAGTACATTTGTCACATTGTCTGGAATTTTAAATCTTGTTAAATAATGTCCTGTCTGTCCATGTTCCGTTAGAAATCGTGTGCATTTGTGATGGTGACTCTTAATTGTGTTGTAGTTGTTGTGAGTTATAATTGGTATGTATTGATGTAAGCTGTAAGATTAGTTACATGTCGTCCATTCTCTGTTCCACTTATGCATTGTATCGGTACGTAAGTCTTTATTAATGTATGAGAGTGGTACGAGGGAGAATTCTGGGTTTATTTTTGTGTCTTGAGCTGCTTCCTTGGCTAACGTGTCAGCTTGTTCGTTTCCAATATTTCCTGGATGGGCTTTTACCCAGTCTATGTGTGTGTATAGGTTTAAATGTATAATTTGTAGAATATGTTGTCTAATGTTTTCTGAGAGCGCGTCGTGTATACAAAAGCTCAAATGGGCACTTTGTCATTTGTTTTCTGGCCACAAATACTTACTTGATACCTTGTTTATTTTTTTATTGTTTTTAAAGATATTTATGAATACATATACAAAATTTCATCAAAATCGGTTTGTAAATAAAAAAGTTATAAATTATTTTTGAATTGAAAACAAATTAATTTTACTGTTCCTAATCGATAGAAAACACGAAAATCTCAAAACTCCAAGAGACCATAAAATCCAAAGCGTTATAGATATATCCAAAATAATTGTTATGGTTTCTCATACCAATAAATATAACACCTAAAATAAGTTTCAACAAAATCTGAAAGGACGGGTGTCATGGTGTGGTTGAATTGATGTGGAATGACCCGTATTAATCATTAAGTAAATGAGAGTCGTGTTGTCTGTGTGTATGGTTGTATATTTGTATAGGTTATATGATGATTTTATAATATATTCGGTAGCTTTTAAAACAGCATATTTCTCAGTTTGATTGTTGGAGCATGTAGCATCAAGTCGGTATATGTATGTTAGAATAGAGTGAAGAGGGTTGTTGAAAGTGAATAGTTATTGCAGGACTCGTTCTTTTCTTTTATTTCGTTTTTTTTTATTCAACATTCAACCAGTAACATTTTCCTGTGTTTTTATACCTTTAAAGTAGTTGATCACAAAATTTGATATGATTTGAGTATAATAACTATATGAGTATAATTGTTGCCGCGACAGAGTATAATAACGTTTGTTCACAACTTTTTAACATTATACCCTCGGATGAGTTGCCAATCTCGAAAGACCTTTCTCATGTTGAATGGTGGTCGGTGACTTGAAAGTGGCTAAATGTAGGCTACTTCTCGTCATCATATTGAAGTCAATGATAGAGAGAGATGCTTGTGCCTTGGAGGGGGCCGAGTATTGTGAAGCTGAGTTTATTCTCCTCCTCCTAGCTTCTTGGCTGCGAACCTTCCTGCTCCAGTTGTTGGACGATGGGCCGAGGCGGAGCTCCAGGATCGAAACCGCCCCATGCCTTACTCTCGCCGGGGCACTTTGGCTTCTTGCCCTACTGCTCCCCGAATATCCGCGACGCCATGGCCCTCTCGCTCTCTCCATCTTTTTGTCTACTTTCTTAATAACTGGCTGGATTACTCCAATACCTTTGTAGTAGTCCAAAAATGCCTTCACGACGTTACGGCCAACTTTATAATCTGTTTCTAGATGAAAGAAAATATAAATGGGCAAATATATTACAATATCTAATTTATAAATAACATGCTAAATTACATGAAATAAGATTTTCACTTCCCACAATCACTCTTTACCGTTTTAGAGCAAACGTTTTGCCCTCTTGGACATTTACAATACTAAGTGCCCAATTATTCTCCTAAACTAATATAAACACCTAACAGAACAATAAAAACTTTTGATTATAAGCCTTAACCTTCAGCTCTCTCTTATGACCCACACAAAAAAAGTTTAAATTTTTTTAATATAATGTTTTAATGGAATACATAACAATCGTGACACATTTTAAAATACAAATACAATAAAAATAACTTGTTTTTACACTTTCCAAAAAAACATACTTGAATTAGAAAAAAAAGTCTAAAAGTAGTATAAAAATCAATATGTAAAAATGAATTTTAAGAGGGTCATCTTTCTTGTTATCATATTTAAGCGTGTTCTGCTCATTCTGAAACAGAAAGTAATTCAATATCCTTAATAATAAAGAAAATGTGAGGGCTCTCTGCTACACTAACAAATAAATAAAAATTTTATATTCACGGTTCCGGTAGAGACATTTACATTCAGAGTAATTCATGCAACCTGTGTTATTACATTTATAGCACATTGTTGAATGTTTCTGGTAGACTTTTTGCACAATTCATTATCATTTAGCTGTATTTCTGAATCTGTATGTCATGATCAGAACGATGGACTGATTGTCACTGTAATTACTCATGAGATCCTCGTTATTATCAGACATGGGATTCTGATTTCCATTATCTTCGTTCATATATACCAACCAGTCCTTATAATGTCTGCCATCCACAATAAAACCATCATCAGCCATATCACTATGAAAACTTTAAGCAACGTTTTAATAACTTAATTACTACCACGGATCAAAAATGACCCCAAAATGTTAATTAGCCAGACACAGGTAATCAGAGAAACAAGACGCAGAGGTTAGCTGTAACAGCTGTTACTTAGGGGAGAATACATGGTACTTGGTGGCGCTGCCTAGCAACAAACCAGAGAAACCTTAATTTTTATTTTATGCTCCGGTCGTTTTTGACCCATGGTAGTAATTAAAGGTTAAACTTGGTAATATGTCAAAAATAGCAAATCTAAAATTTTTAAGATTAGCAATTGTTGGCAAATTACCATATTGATTAAGGCTTTTAATCATTATTATTATCCTGCCATATTTTTAGGTTTATAGAAGAATAATTTTATATACTTAACACTGTAAATACCTCGGAAGGCGAAATGTTTGCTTTAAAACAATAGTGTTTGTGGGACCTGAAGTTCTTTTTTTAGTTCTTCAAAATATTTGTATTGGTCACAGTAAGGATAAGGTGCAAAAAAGATGTCGAATGTTTAAGCCTATTCATAGTGAATCTTACGCCATTAGTGCCTCGAATAACCAATTGCCATAGGCAGAAGGGGGATAATTCACCATATCCCACCTCCTCATTGCGCTTCTGATACACAGCGATTTGAACCAGAATGTATATTTCACAAGGAACTGGCTGCCAATAAGAAATTATTTAATTACTAATCTAATTCAACCGATTTTGCTACTTCGAAGGACCATATCATTGGAATTTCGATTAGGCTTTGGGTGATGTAAACCCATTCCTTCGCCCTATGAGACCAACTTAGTGAAGAGAGAAGATCTAATTACAGCCAACCATTTACAACATTAAAAGTATTAGGCATGGAAAAAACGATTACCAGATTTGTAATTATTGGACCTTCGAGGAAAAGTATTACAACTGAAAGAAGAAATAAGTCCCGAAGGTCTGAATTTGCTGGGTATTATGGCATCCAAGGAGAAAGGGAAACATTAGAGAGTACAAGATAACACTCTGGAGATGGATGCATCTTTCCCTGGGACATTGGAAGCCATAGAGGTGAATGGAACGCAGTAGCGATAGGCTCAAAAAAAAGCCTCGACAGGGTGCTGTTAGTGGATTTCTTGAAATCCTAATCTTGATTGGGAATAAAGTATGGTCACTTTTCATTTCATACGGTCATTCGTAAATGTTTCTGCTGTGGTGAAGGAGACATTCTTTAACATACTCCAACTGGTACTCAATAACAAAGAAGGAATACCAATCATTTTAAGAGATTTAACTGGTTGGGTAGTAATGACGAACAAAGTCAACGAGCGTAAGGGATAACGGCGTCGACCATCTCCTGGTTCATCTGGTGATAGAATCCTGAATTTGTGTCTGGGGAGCAGGTTTGATTGTGCTACAGCATCTTCTATCACAATAGAATACCAGTGGACTATAACTGTGCCCGGTCAAACTTAGAAGTCAATTACAGACTATTCTTCATATAAAAGGGAAATTACTACAGAAGGGATCTAAAATTTGCGTTGAACTCGGCAGGGTTGGGGGGGGGGGTCGAGATTTTTAAACACAAAGTCAATCTGGAGGAAGGAGATAGTTTCCAGAGGTTGAGAAGTTTCAATCATTGTTCTCATCTTCTAGAGCAGAGGTCTCCAAACTTTCCAGCCTTAGGGCCATACTGATTACTCCAGTAAGTTCCGAGGGCCAAAACCATATTTTTGATTTGAATTGTTGCTTTTGTGTGTGATTTAGTAGTATGGAAAAGAAGCGAAAAATTGATAGTGAATGCAGAAAATTCAAAGATCAGTGGAACATTCAGTATTTCGTAATTGAGTCCAGTAACAAGGCACTATGTTTGATTTGCAATGAAAGCATAGCCGTTCTCAAAGAATATAACATTAAACGTCATTATGAAACAAAACATTTTCAAAATTACTCAAAATATACAGGAAGTTTGTGGACAGAAAAATTCGAAGCTATGAAGCGTGGATTGAAATCGCAATATTATCAAAAAACAATAACAATAAGCCTACAGCAGTGTTATGAGTAGTTCGCCCATGACCATATCAATGTAGATGTCATATTGATAATTATTCAACATAAAATTAGAATAGTTCAGTAAACTAAATTTAATTTGCTATAAAAAATATGTTCTCTAAAAGGAGTTTTCAGCTAAAGTATGCTTGCTCTTCGCGGGCCGGACAAAATCTGTCTGCGGGCCGGATGTGGCCCTCGGGCCGTAGTTTGGAGACCCCTTTTCTAGAGCGCAGATAATTAGAAATCTCATAATCATCAGGCTATCTCGTCTGCTTCCCATCTAAAATATTCCCAAAATCCCTTGAAAATTGCTATTGGACAATTGTTGAGCCTACATAGCTCTAAGAATCCAAGACTTCATACTAAGAGTAACAGATTTCTGAAAAAAATATTGAAAATGGCAAGGAAGGACTAACCCACTTTACAAATCTTTTTATTTTTATTTTTATTTTACGTCCACTTTATGCAACTAGGCTAATCGGGATGGGTTATCTACAGGTTACCATCCTTTTCTAGCCAGGGTGGGCCTAAGGAGTTTATTTAATGAGGCCGTCCTTAAATGAATTTCTACTGCCCAGGGCGGGTTCGAACCCGCCACTCTAGGTCTGCCATGGGAGATTAGGACCAACGCCCTAACTCACACGGCCAACCCGAGCCTCAAACTTTACAAATCTATCTGAGGCTTTTGATAGGCTTAGGAAACAGGACATCATCAGATCACTAGTGGCGAAAGATGACTGTGAGAGAACATTGTAATTGAAGAAAATGAATGTTTATTTTTGTTGGTAGAAGTGGTTTTATTTACTGTTCAACTTAATTTCTTCAATAGAAATTTATTTGCTACAACATTTTAAATAATACTTACGCACTAAGGACAACATTCGTGTTGTACCTAGGTCTCTACCGCCATCTAGACCATTCGCAGCAGTCAGCTATTAAATCTCTCCAACTGACGAGCCAAAGCCTCCGCAAATCACAACTTTTTATTGAAAATGGAGCAGGGGCTGTAAAAATGTACTGCATCGTAATACCTTTTCGTAACCTCACCACTTCTCTTTTTAAAATCGAAAGAATTTGTTTCTTTTTTTAAATTAAATCGATTTTACTAGTCCCCGGAAGTCTGAAACCTCCAGTCAATATTCATTGATGTGAAAGTTAATTTATCTTGTATTTAAATTATTGTTTCATCATTACCAACAGGCTGAAAGGCACACGGCCGCAAAAAGTTGGCCTTAAAAATCTAACACTGCTAACTAAATATGACTTAATATAAATAATCGTCGAACGTATGAAACGCAGTGGAAACGTGCCTGTTATATAAAAATAAAAGGGTTGAATATGAGTGTTTTAAAAGTTAGGAAGTAGTGAAAGCCAATTCTTCCTTAAGTGCTAAATCAATATCAAGGAAACTCAGCTCAGGTTAAACTATGGCTACGGGAGAACATTCTCTTTGGAAAGGTTTAGTGTGTAGGAAGGAACTTTTACTATTTTCTTTCAAATATAGATTCATAAATCCCATCACAGAAAATAAACTCATGGGTTCTTACATTTAAACCTAACTTACCTAAGTTTACTATTTCATCGTTCCTGCAGTTAGTTAATATTTCACGACAAATGTTAATTGGGCTTTGAGTTTATATTATTCCATCATTACAGGGTTTCTCTTTTCAGAATTATTTGATTAGAACAATCATTAGTTTTACTCATTGCTTGCATGTTTCCCATAACAATATAAGCTATTTATTAGCTCATTAATTTGATGTAACTTTAAATCAAAGTGCATCATTAATAATTCCTTGTCCGTTTTATTGCATTAAAATGAGAAATAAGTTGTAATATTGCCGGAACGAAAGATAATACCGATCTTTGAAAAACATACGAGCGTCTACAATTAGTAACCCCTTGTCTCTGCTATTTTTTATAAATCTTGTGGATTTTTCATTGAGGAGACACAAGACGATTCAGTCATTCAAGGTATTTTCACGTATTATGAATACGTCAATATTTTAGTCTCCTTGGACAGTTACTAGTTCACGTTTTAGAGATTTGAAATAAAATTCGCTTTTTCGCGGAGTAACAACTGGGACCTACAATTTATCAAATGGCTGTGAATATTTAATAATTGTGCCCCCGCAGGTGTTACCCAGGCGCTGGAATAACATGCAAATGATGTCAAACCACATTATGTTCTTTGATTCTTCCAAAACGACATGTTGATGTAAATAGCTGTTAATAGTACTGCTCTACTTAATATATTTAGTTATGCAATAGTTTTAAATCGAAATAAATCAATGGATAAGAGTGGGGGTTGAATGTAGGATGAAAAACAACTGCATATAACACGATTAATAATAAATATAGAAATAAAAAGCATAGTATACTAGCCTGATAATAAGTTCAATTATGTTGCATTTTTCGATCAGAAGCCTAATAACGGAGGCATAAAAAGTTTCGTATTTTACTCCATCACTAAATACCCACTCCTCAATGCCAGATTACTGTTATTAATGAAGTTGATCAATAGTTTTGCACGTGACTGTTGAATATCGAGTATGGTATACTTCAATTAAAAATTAAGACCTCTAGAACATTGTGGAATGTTCATTGATCCATCCATATATGTCACATCTTAGTAGTCCTACGAAAACTACACGTGGTATTTACCCTTGGAAATATTATTTTCGAGATACATGATAATAATTTATGATGAGTAGGAATGGAGGTTTACTCAAGGCTAAAACAAAAAAACTCAAATAACGCCATTAACTCTGTATACACATATATATATATATATATATATATATATATATATATATATATAATATATAATATGTATTGAAAATTTTAGAATATTTGACGTTCTTCAATTATAATTAATTATATTATATTAAATTATAATGGACATTTGATTTTATTCTATCTTTTCTCTAAACCTCAGTGCTCTTAATTCGATTGAAATAACTGATGATCTTTAGTTTTATAGAAAACATTTTGAATTTAGACGAAAATTGTGTGGGGTTTGAGCAAACAAATATATATTCTTGCGAAGATTAGAGACATGGAGGATTAGCGGAGAGAGGGCCCCGTATTTGGGAGGTGGGAGTGACATGAAAGGAGCCGACCGAGGAAGATTAGTGGTGCCGGCAGCATCTAATTAGGGCCACCGCGTATGTTCCAGGAACGTGTCTAGCCCCTTCTGGCCATTCTGTTTGATGTTTGCCGACAAGATATATAAGGGACCCTGACAGTGCCCGAAGTTAGTTTATTCTCAGCTGTCTTGATGATCACATCTGATTCTACAGTGCGACTTAGTGCAGTGCGGTAAAGTGTCTTTATGTGAAGTACATTGTTGTGCCGTGACTCTGTAAGTAACATTATAGTGTTTAAGACAGTGCAGTGCCCTCTTTCTTCGAATTCCAACGACCCTGAGTGAATTATTGGACTGTGTAATAACAAGAACAGTGATGCTATCAGTGCATACTCTGAGTAGTAATTTAGAATAATTAACTAAGTGTATTGTGCATTGTTTAATTAATTGTGCAGTGATAAAAACTTTGAAACTTGTGTGTGTTTAATTTTGCAATCCAAAAGAACTCTTATTAACAACGTTTAATACAACGGTTTTGTAATAAAACGTAACAATATATTGAAAGGGTATTTTTTTTCTCATATTCTATTTGGGGTCCACAGACATTGGAGTAAATCCTTAGAAATTCGCGTCAACGTCAATAGTTGATTTCCGTTAAGGTAAATCTCCTAAATGTGTAGTTAATAAAAGAACACCTTAAAGGAATTTAATATTTTAAGAAAATACATTTTTATTTTTCACAGAATTTTGAGACATGGCGAATTTTTAATTGAATTGCATTTATTGGCGTCAGTTTTTTATGTTATTTATTAACGTCCACTTTGTGCTACTAAGGCTAATTGGGCAACTGATTTTGGTAAACAGTGGTACGAATATCCACGATTTTAGGGAATATGTGAGTAATTCGTTGAGAGTGTAGAACATTCTTTGTCCTGTAAAAGGAAATTTTTAAGTAATGCTCTTGTCAAACTAATGAAAATTAATTATAATCTATCAGGAAAATATAAAATACTAAACCTTTTAAAACAGCTTATACATTTCGAATTTTTCAATTTTCTATTTGCCTTCCGCTATTCAAGCTACAACAACATTTGTGAATAAGTTTAGAAACTAGTATTAAACACAGTGCATGTATATAGCAATTAATGCACAGTGTCATACATGTCAAATTAAGTTTCTAATTGTATTTAAAAACTAGATCAAATATTCTCGCTCCATTATGAATGATCCTTAGGAGGGACTTAAGGAGGCTGAGGCCTGGAGTTGTATGATTTTCACTTCAGACTGCGTTCAGATTGGTTTAAGATTGCGGCAGAGTCCCATGAAGCATTTAGTTAAAATCACAAAGTAAAAGACATCTTCTAAATAATACTTAACTTCAATTGAAAAAGAAAAGGATACATGTTTCTTCGGTATAATATTTGAAGCTGGAAGACTTGGAGCTACAGTAGCCATGAAATGATACAATCAGTGAATAGCAGTTCACAGAACTCTTTAAGAGGTCACACAATAACCTGTAAGAAATGATTAACGCCATAAAAGTTAGAGAGATCAATATGCATGTAGAATAATTTTATAGTTATTGGAAATAGAATTTTTATATTATAGTACATAGTAAGAAAATCCATGAGAGGTGACTGTTAAATCTCGAAACAAATTGGATAACTAAAAAACAAAACTCAGATAATCTACTGAAATATATTTTCAACCTGGTAAACTCATTACTAAAATGCTTCACCCAATCTAAACAAATAAATATTTTCAGATTAAAATACAAGTTTTTAATCACATGAATTATTCTAATGGTATACCTGACCAGTAATGACGCCATCTACCGATATGAATGACAATAGAATTATTTATACTTGTGGAACCAACCCTAGTGGGTTGGAAATAGTTTTTATATCCCAAATGACATAATTTTTTCATTTATTCTAAATAGAAATAAATATTGTATTAATATTATATATTTTCATTTGTTCGATTCAAAAAAAGTTGGCCATATTCCGTGAAAACATAAATACTCAACTTTAAAATATTAGTATACCCATATTTTAGAGAACCCGACGCGTTCGAGCGGGTCTTTCCCAATGCTTTTCTTTTATTCGGGAAGTTAAAAATTGCATTTTTTTATATAAATATATTCCCGGTAGGTTTGATAAGGCTGATCAGTCTAATGGAAACAGCTTCTTCCTGGATCTCTTTTTTTAAAAGAGTGTTTGTATATTCTGTTACATCGTGCGTAAAAACCTAAATAAGAATCAATACATTGTAGCAAACGGTCTACAATGCCACTATACACAGACGGCTACGTAATTAAAATTCGACGAAGTGGTCTAAGAAATTTATAGGAAAATCAAACTGTCCCGCAAGCTCGACAATATAAAAGATTTTCAGATTGAAATACAGCTATCAATCCAATGAATTATTCCTGAGGTGTTCTATTATTATGAGACTACCTTGAAGGACAGACCCGTATGAATATTTAATTCCATGTCTCCATCTTCAGCAATAGTATTAGTTTTTCCCGAATACTTAATGGCTAATTACTGCTTTTATGAGGCTAGTTTGTTTGTTGGAAAATGCCGTGCTTACTGCATGCTGCTATTCTATTTAAGCGTGGCATAAATCAATCGGCGGTTACTGCTGAAGTTAAATTGTAATCCTTTTTATATTTTCTCTTGTCACGTACTATACTTGTCCATAGGGTATCGTATTCTTTTATTTCCATATTTTGCAGTTTCTTTATTGGAAGACCTCTTCACTTACGAAGGCGTTGATATATCCTCTTCAGACAGCCATGGGAGTGACAGTATCCTTTGGCACCTTTAAATAAGGATCAATTTATCTCATGAGATCACAGTCAAATTTATACCATTTTATTTTATTAACCATTAGTGCATGTACCTTCTAAGAGACCAAGAATTTCTTCTTCATATTTATATTTTCTGAGTAAAACTCCAACGCTCATTTCCTTAATAATGTTTATTTGGTTTTTCTAACGCGTTCAAAACTTGGAACACTTGGTATTAAAAAATTATATATTTTCTTTGTATTCATGTAACTTCTCATGAATCCTTATAGTCCTACAATATTTCACTTTGCTGGAATAACCATTTTCCATTTCCATTTTTGATCCTCTCTAAATAAGGACGTCGTTTTATCTTAAGGCAAAGCTTAGTCACTGTACCGACAATAACAGAAGTGCATAAATTTACGGCAGAGTGGCCAGGACATGCAGTGATTTCTATTGTACTTTGCCTAATGAACCTAACTAAAAATGAATATATCAAGAGGAAAATCTCAATATCAAAGAGAGAATTCCAGCTGATGATAAAACTGTCGAATATCATCTTTCCGGATAGTTATTAGGCAGGTAATAGGTTCAAGTTTTATGCAATCTACAATGTTAATGCCCTTTCAGTCTTACACAGGCTCTAAATTCTTCTATTCACTTATTTTTATTTAATTTCTATCTGGTCTACCTGTGAGTTTCCTGAAGTACTGTCCCTCCCTATTAAGTTACGAGTTAACTTTCTATTAATTACCACAACACATAATGGCCTCGTTCCTTCCCAATTATTTATTCTCAGCTACAGAGCGCTTTTGTAGAACTCAATCCGTCAACGCCGGTACGTGCCAAACGTTGAATTCCAGACACAGCTCGGCATGCTTCTATATCCATTTTTGAGGTTCTCGATGGTTGGTTTTTATCAATGTTCATTGGATCCGCGCTTACTTGTTTCATTATCGTGGCTAATTATTCTTAAAGTAAGGACTGCTTTCTTCATTAAAATTCATCTCCATTCTCTCCATCTTGTTTATCATTCCATTCTTTTGGAGAATTTCCTTCGCCACTTTGAAGACTATGAAGTAAGTGGAAAGTCTGTATCAGAATCTCGAATGTTCACTTCCCCCGAAGTTATAAAAGCTATAAGGAATCTCGAAGTTCCCCGGTTTGTAGTATTTATGTTCTGACTCTAGTGTTTTCTATCTAAAATTAAGTTATCACAGTTTTCTGTGAACTTGCCATAATAAACTTTTATCAATAAAATGTTAACTTGTTTTGTGAGCTCTAAGTGAGAAAAACTTCTAATGCAACAACAGACATTCTATACTTACCTTCTTGACGATCCAGCTTTGTTGGCATCCCTGTTGTATACTGTGTATGAACTTTCATAGCCTAAAATGTTTTGAGACAGCTGTTTAGGGAACACGATGTGCCTCTCATACCTGGAGAATTTTATAAAAATAAGTATTTAATTCATCCGTTGAAAGTTAATATTATCAATATGATGCCGTGAGTATATATTTAATGCATATTTGTGATGCAACTACAATATATAGCCTTTAAATATTCATAATGGTTGTATATTTTAATTCTTACTTCATAAATTGTACAAAAAATATAAAAAATCAATTTCATGGAACTTCTAAGTTTATAATGTAAGTAGTAGCCCTGTTTTAACGGAGAACATATTGTATTAGAATTTATTCTCATTTTTATAACTAAAGCTAATTAAGATTGGATCCCGGGGGGGGGGGGTATCCTTTTTCATTTAGAGTGGACCTGAATATTTAAATTACTAAATAGACTTTTTTATTTTTATACTTCCCCCCCCCCAAAGAAGCATGAACCTAACACGCCGAATTTAACCTTCTGCCTTCATATCTGAGACTGAACAACCTTCATACATATAATAATTGTGTAAAAATTGTATTCAGCTATGATATTTAATCATACTCTTATTATTTAATTAAAGAACAGGATTGAGGGATGAATATTTCTACGAGTTTCTGGCCTTAAATCAATAATGAAAGTAATAAAAACGATGAAATAAAGTAGCTCAGTTGTCGAGAAATATTGGTAAAATAAATATGAAGTTAATTCTTGAAAAATCATTTTAGCCCTATTGTTCCACTAACGTATACGTAGGATAGTGTTAAATACTAATTACTCCTAAGTGACATGGCTTTGTTAACTCGGTCTATTAACTTTAAATGACGTTATATATTCCTTCCAAATATTTTGCTCAGTGATAAGAAACCTCAAAAAGTGACAGTCGTATTAAAACTTTAAAAAAAACAATGTGTTTGAGTAATGTTGTTAAAGTAAAAGAATACTTTTAAAAATGTGCTCCATAATTTATAGAACAGTAGAAAAAAAATGAAACTCTTTTAAAATCTATTTGTTTTTAATGGGCTTTAAAGTTAGCACAGATTAATGTCACCGTCTAGCAGTGTAACCGGCCTAAGAGCTTATAAAGAGTGTTAAATAGTATTATATAAATATAATAGATAAATATAATAGATTCACGCTATAAATAGAAAATTTAAAAGAGAATTAATGAATTCTGTAAAGACAATTGAATAAACGTATCTGCGATATTTAATATTTTCAGTTTAGTATTCAAACAGAATTTTTACTTAATGGGTCGCATCTCTTAAACCCTTTTCTCAAAATAATTGAACATCTCTCTAATAGCTATTCGAAATCATCCATTAGAAATTCTAGTACTTTGGCTAAAAATTAAAACGTCCGTCACGCAGGGGCTGCGTTAACTAAGAAGATTTTCCACTTTCGTCATGTATTTGCATTTATACCAAAAGGTTATAGTTCAATGATAATAATATTTGGTGTATAGGCTTCAAATGAAGTGCTTCATAACATAGTAGCATATTGTTCATATGAGATGAGTAGGAGTGGGGGTTCACTGAAAGCCGAAAACTAAAAAATGCAAATATCTTGATTAAAAATCAAGATAGTGAACATATGAACATAAACAAATTTATAGAGCATTATATTTACGATAAGATTCGTTTTATACAATTTTTCGATCCGACGCATAATAACAGAGATATTAAGAATTTTCGAAATTCTCCTCCTTTAAACCCCATTCCCCTTTGTCCGATTTCAGCCGTTAACGAAATAGATCTTTATTAATACATAAAACGATCATATATCAAGTTTGGTAACGATAAGAAAAAAATTGCGACCGCGAAAACGGCAATAGACAAATATATAGATCTCTATCTCTCTCTCTCTCTCATTATACCCGTACACACACAGATATATATATATATATATATATATATAGATATATATATATATATATATATATATATGTACAATTTTGAACGAACCTCATTTTCATCATCTCCGATCATGTCATCATCGATGGACATTTGAAGAAAAATTTCGAAAATCGCGCCATGAGTACGACCTCAATAGCTGATTTCTCTTAAGGGAAATCTGCTGAAAGTAAGAGAAAAAAAGTTTAAATAATAAAAATGCTATTTCTCATCAATAATTACATAAAGAGACTACTTAAAACTGGTTTTGCATAGTAAACAGTGATGAATCAAATAGTTGTACTACATGAATTGATTTAATTATGTACATGTATGAAACACGTTCTTGTATTTCCATTTTAAAAAAGAAATAATATTGTGTACATTAAATTACATACGGGAGTAGTTATTTGTTATTTATTATTATTGTGTATATATATATATATATATATACATATATATATATATATATATATATATATATATACTAGCTAAGGTACCCGGCGATGCCCGGGAAATCATTCTTGACTGACTAATGATGGTATTTTGATAGTAAGACTTCAATGTGTACAATTACACTTCCCTCCACGACGTAATGATTTTCCGAAATAGCCAACCCTGAAGGGTAACTTTTGGGGATTAATAGAATAGAAATTTTATTTTTGAAGGATAAATGAAAGTGTGTTCCTAATCTATCCCTCTACACTTTTTGACTCACCGTTTTTCAATAATTCAAACCATAATCATGGGTAGCATTTATTACAATTAAATATCATCTATAATAAACATATTTCCTTTCAAAAGCCAATCCGAGCTCACATAGTTTAGGCAAAGTTTTACACGTAAGATTATATTTGTATTAGTGAATCTCACTGGAAATCGCTTCCAGTAATGCCAGACGGGAAATAAGTAAACTCAATTAACGTGTAAGGCTCCCGTCATCTTCCGCTCCCGCATGAGACTTCTCAACATTCTTCTACTTATATTATTGGTGCAAAACATTATTTTATAATTTATCTACCGGATGGAATTAAATAATAGTGGCACCCTGCTCTTATAGTTTATATTTCTATTGGAAATAAATAACAAGGTTATTAGGAGGGGGTGACGAAGATTTATTACCTCACTAATCTGAATCATACTTTGAACTATCATATAAAACATAACATCATTTGTCATAATATTCCTTTATTAAAACCCCTTAAATAAGTACTAATATTATTGACTCCCGTTTAGCGTATATCCCGTGTTTACTTCATTTTACGACAAAAGTGAATGCGCACAAAAGTTACTCTAAATAACAAAGTAAACAACTTTTGCTATGTGCATGTTTGTCGAAAAACCAATAGGAAACGAAATATCACTACTGTTAATTTCAGGCCTCCCTTACAAACCCCACTCCTGCTCGTCCCTAGAAATGTTGGTATGGTCTATGATAATTAGGGTGTCAACACTAATATACATACCGAGTTTTATTTAGTTCGGTTGAGTCTTTTGAGCCCAATAAAATTAATGACTCCCGCTATAGTTTTTAGCTTATAACTCATTTATACTTCGGTATACGACAAAAATGTACATAACAAAAGTTACTTTAAATAACAAAATAAACAACTTTTGTTATGTTCATATTTGCCGAAAAACCTATAAGAAACGAAATATCGCTATTTTTAATTTCTGGCTTCCCTTATAACCCCCACTCCTGCCCGTCCCTAGAAATGTTGGTACGGCTTATTATAATGAAGGCGTTAGTGCTAATACACATACCGAGTTTTATTTAGTTCGGTTGAGTCTTTTGTGCCAAATAAAATTGTTCACTTCCCCTATAGGTTTTAGTCTATATCTCGTTTATAATTCGGTATACGAAAAACGTGTATATAACAAAAGTTACTCTAAATAACAAAATAAACAACATTTGTTATGTGCATATTTGCCGAAAAACCAATAGGAAACGAAATATCGCTATTTTTAATTTCAGGCCTTCCCTACAACCCCCACTCCTGTTCGTCTCAGAGAATATTAATATAGCCTAAAGTCTAACTTGGGCTAGTAGTAATATACATACCAAATTTCATAAAATTCGATTTAGCCGTTTATGCGTGAAAAGGTAACAAACAAACAAACAAACAAACAGACACGAAAGAAACAAAAAGCAGTTATGGTGTCTATGACATGTGAAACGAAAAGTTATCGTGAAATTTCGCGAAAAAAATCAATGTACAGACAGAGGTTACAATTTTATATATATAGATATTACTTTTACGAGGAACCTTTATTGCTTAATAAAAAATATTAAATGAAAACAAGATGCTTCTGAAGAAATTTGAGTAGATCGGCCGTATTGAGCTTCGGTAGGAATGTACTGTCAAATAGATTCTCTCGAAAGGTTCCATTATTTTACTTTATTTCTCTAGAGATCGAAGGGTGGAAGACCCTTTTATTTTATTCATCCCTAAAGGGAAAGGAAAAACTACCTCGGAGTCGTCCAAGAACTCTCAAAAGACTTTTATTTCCTCATAACATCCGTGTTCAAGAGTCTCTCTCTCAATTTATCTTACAGTTTTCTAATGAAATTATTTTGCAGGTTGAATTTTTTATCTGTGTCATTATTTAATTATGCATTATTCAAGATTATTCTTATCACTTAAAAGGACTTCCATTTATCTCTAACTGGTGTACCACTTTGTTCGTATTGTCGGGCTGTTATCAGGGCAGGAGGTAATTTTACCTTTTGCTGAAAATATAACCGGGTGAAATGTTAATTGGTTTAATTTTGTTAAGCATTAATAAGCCCAGGAGGCGTAAACTAAGCAGATTTCCCAAGCGCTGGTAGGACACTACTCTCATCTCTTCATATATTCTCTATTTCAATTAATAATCTGAAAACTAGAAGCGGGTTGTCAGCAACATCCTAATTGATGTCGTCACTATATAACGTATGTTCTAATCTCTTCCAGTAAAAATCGTTCAAAAACAAAATTGTGTATTTAAGTTTGAAATAAGACGATTCAGATCATATTCGGTTACTGGTAATGTAGGATGGCTAAACGTGGTTTCTGAAGGGAAAAAACTAAAAAAAAATATATAGATATATCTTAATTGATATTCTATATAGAAAAAAGTCCGTCACGCAGGGGCTGCGTTAACTAAGCAGATTTCCCAACTGAAGTTTTACAATAGCGAAATTACACGAGAGCCGAGCAGTTAAGGAAACGGCCGAACTAGCTTTTGGCGGGAAAGTCACTCGTCCGTTAGCCGCCCAGATTTAATAAAAATGCAAATTCTCGGTTAATATTGAAGATAGAGAATAAATGTATATAACAATATTTATAGTAAATTTTATTTGCAATAAGATTGATTCCTTAAGGGAAATCTGCTAAAAAATGTGTTTATAACAATATTTATAGGAAATTCTTTTTTAAATAATATTGGTTCTATTCATTTTTTTTCTGAGCCCCAACTTACCCTACCTAGTCCGATTTCAGCCGTTAACGAACTTGATCTTTAGTTTTACATGGAACGCACACAAATCAAACAAAATTTGCGGACGCTAGTGTGTTAACACCCAAATATATATATATATATATATATATATATATATATATATATATATATATATATAGTGAAAATATGACCTATTTAACTTTACTTACCTAGTCTTTGGCGGAAGATCAACTTCAAATGATTATTCAAATCATTTTGATTTCTCAACTAATTTCGCGTCCATCTGACGCCTCATCAGGTGAATTCCAACACAAGGAACTAAACTAACGGCTAAATCTTTCTTTATGACCTTTTATTTTAGCCGTACCAGTCGGAGGATGGCTTACGAAGTATGGTCGGTCAAGTCAGCTGATTTAAATCGATACGTCACGAAATAAAAATATATCGATTATCACTAATGAAGTGTAGTCAAAATCGTAAATGAGAAATGTATAATTGATTAACTATCACCTCAAAGTTTCTTTAATTAGTATATATATATATATATATATATATATATATATATATATATATATATATATATATAATTCTCAGAAAGATCTAGCAGTTAATTTAGTTCCTTTGTGTTGTAATTTTCCTGATGAGGCGTCAGATGGACGCGAAACTAGTTGAAAAATTAAAGTGATTTGAATGATCATTTGGAGTTTTAATTTTTTATTGACCTTCCGCCGTAGACTAGTTTTATATAGTTATATATGTATCTCATTTTCGTTAAATCCAAGGTGGACATTTGAAGACATTTTTCGAAAATCAACTCATGAGTACAATCTCAATAGCTGATTTCCCTTAAGAGAAATCTGCTGATAAGTTAAAAATAAAAAAAACTATTGATACATTAATAAGTAGATAATTGTAGATATTGTAATGCCTATCCGTCTGTTGGTAAGACGCCCGATGGTGATTTGACTATTAGCCCTCGAGTAACAATCTACTGGTTACAGTTTTTGTTCAAGTCCTCCTTGGTTGTCGGAGGTCGTACACCGAGTTGATCAACTGATAGGTAAACACACACACACACACACACACACACACACACACACACACACACACACACACACACATATATATATATATATATATATATATATATATATATATATATATATATATATTTAAAACACAGGCCTTTTTCGATATCTCCTACTTGAGATCGATGATCATTGTATACCCCTAATAGATTCCTCTTAAGTATACCAATATAAGATGAAGTCTATATGTATGTATATTTGTGTGCGCGCGCGAGTGGGGTTTATACACATCCCAGTTTCAATGGAAACCTCCTTACTCCCAAAAGAATTCTTCTTCACATTTAGGGTAGAGGAAATCATCTCTGATTCATCAGACCCGTACCAAAATATCTACAGGGGGCTCAGGCTGGCCGTGCGAGTTAGGGCGTTGGTCCTAATCTCGCGTGGTAGACCTAGAGTGGCGGGTTCGAATCCCACCCTGGGCAGTAGAAATTTATTTGGTGACGGACTCACTAAATAAACTCCTTGAGCCCACCTTGGCTAAAAAAGGGTGGTAACCTGTAGATAACCCGTCCCGATTAGCATAGTAGCATAAAGTGGACGTAAATAATAATAAACCAAAAAAAAAATCTACAATGATTGATTCCCATTTTTTGCTGAAGTGGATGCGTTAAACAGTTGTGTTTAACTGTTTAACAGTTTGTTTGTTTGTTTGTTTCATAGGGTTTTAGGGCGAAAAACTGCTTGTTATCATCGACCGGTAATATAATATAAGGTTTGTTAAGTACCTGCACTTTGAGAGTTAACTGTATGTATGTAAATTGTTAATATTGTTATATCCTTATTTATATCGCTATTTATAATTTAACAATATAAAGGAGTTTACAAAAAATTTGTAATTTTAATTTCTTCATACAAATTTGTAAATTTCGTAATATTAAACAATTTATTTAGTTATTTGTGATCATCTCCAAGGACCACTGCTACATTATTAGAAATATTGCATTCGTTTCGAATATTTGTATTCGTATGGCATTCCATTAATATACGGTAGATAGTTAAATCTGTGTTGCACTTCCCACAAATCGGGGGTTGATCTTTTGTCATAAGATAACCATGCGTAAATCTTGTGTGGCCTATTTGGAGTCTTCCTAGTGCGACTTCATCTCTTCTGTTGTCTTTTCCATATGGACAGATGGAGGTTTTAATAGTTTTTTATTTATTGTTATGAGATTCGTTTCACATTTGTTACCAGTTTTTATCTATGTTTTCTTTGAGTGGTTGATAGAGCACTGTAGATGTAATTGTTGTTGGGGTGATGGAGTCGAGTTGGTGGGCTTCTCTGGCTGCTAAATCTGCTTTTTCATTTCCATCTATTCCCACGTGGTTTGGAATCCACATGAACTAGATGACCCTTTTTAACTCTCGAAGCATTTCTATATAATTATGTATTTTTTTTGTACTATTGGATTGTTCGTAAATATATCTCTAGTACTCAATATGAGGAATTTTTTCTTGATTCGAGTGTTTGCAAATGCAGTGATATAATGCGAAGTGGATTGCGAATAATTCGGCCGAATAGATGCTATTTAATTTGTTGAGCTCTTGAATTTTTGGCAGACATTTACTTGGCGCAGGAGGAAGACGCAGCAAATTACGAGCCATCAGTGTATATGGTCTTTGGGCGTTGGTATATTTCTATTTTATTAACAGTTTGTGTTTAAAAGTTGCGTTAAATAATTGTATGATTGCAATCAATGGCGTCTTTGGAAGGGTGAGTTTGTATTGGGGAACTTATTGGGATTTTCCCACTTGGATTTTAAATAAATTAATCCCGATTATAATACCTTCAATTAACAGACATCTTTAAAGGGCATAGAAGAAGAAAACCTGCATTGAGAAGGCTGGAATATTCACTATCCAGGTAATAAATATCCTAAATTATCGACTAAAATGGCCCCCTGACCCCATAACATTTGAACTTCCCCGAAATTAATTACTGCTTACGTCACTGACAGCAACCAATAGAACAGAAAAACCCCTTGAGAAACAAGCATAAGTCGGAACAATCAATAACTTGCATCACAAAGTGATTGGAACTTATCTGTCAGATACAAGACTAATTTTAAAAAATAATTAAGCTTGTATTGGAGTGAAATTATTATGCAAAAACACCTTTGTTTAAAAAATTCCCTACTATAAACTATAATTCGCAAACTGTTTTCTTAGTCAGAAAAACAAAAACGGATTCAAGTACTTTTAACTGCTACACCTGGCCACTTTATTTCTTTAATTGTTTAATCCTGAATATATTATGTATAAGTGGAAGGACATTTAAATTGAAATGTAATCTATTTTCATACATTACATTTAATTATTGTTATATCATTAACACAGAAATATTGGCAGGTTAACGAATAAAATCTGCTATTAAACAACTTAGTAATAATAAACGTATGTAACAAGCTTTTGACCTGTCATTGATCAAATAATTACATTTTTATATGTAAATCAAATGCAAGAAGAATGCTATAAAAAACTAGCATGCAATGTAAATAAAAGTTTGCACTGGATCTAGAAAAGCGAAATACATCGATCGCCTTAACAATCATTCTCTTATGAGCTCTATTTGAAGATTATGAAGAGTCTCACCGTGGGGGCTATGGATTTAAGATATGAATAAGTAAACCTAGATATTATCTGTTATGGCTGGATAGTTATGGGCACAACACCTAGGTTTTAGCAGATTTCCCTTAAGTAATATCGGCTATTGAGGTTGTAGTCATGAAGCGACTATCGAAAAATGGATTGAAACGTCCATCGATCCATCCTAGGACATGACGCAAATTAGATTCGTTCAAAACTATATATGCATATTTCAGTTAAGGCCCAGTGGTCCATATTTTCGATATATAAGCATGTAAAGTGAAACTCAGGGAGAGATGATGGAAAATCGAAAGTTCTAAAACTCCCCGTTATTATACGTCTGATCGAAAAATTGTATAAAACAATCTTATTGAAAATGTAGTGTCCTATAAATGTTGTAATTATATTTAAACTGGGACACCTGCAACTAGATTTGGCTCAAAAATTGACAATGTTAAATAAAAACAAAATAATGGAAAAATAACAAAAACTGTATGAACAAAAAAAATTAAACACGATATACAAACATTAAATCAAGTAATAAAAACAACAAATTATCATTAAACTAGTATTAAAGGCAACAATTTAAAATGGTTTAATTAAAAAAAAGTAAGCACGATAAATAAACATTAAATGCGAGTAATAAAAACAACAAATAAACATTAAACTAGTTTTAAAAGCAACATTTAAAATGGTTTAATTTAAAAAAAATTAAGCACGATAAATAAACATTAAATGCGAGTAATAAAACAACAAATAAACATTAAACTAGTATTAAAAGCAACAATTTAAAATTGTTTAATTTAAAAAAAATTAATCACGATAAATAAACACTAAATGCAAGTAATAAAAACAACAAATAAACATTAAACTAGAATTAAAGGCACCAATTTAAAATGGTTTATTAAAATAATAAAATATAATAAAAAATTATATTTTATTCCTATACACTAGTACACTTATAGTATCTAAAAGTATATTAAATTTCTCACTAAGTCTAAATCAAAAGGAAGAGAAGTTAAATTTTGTAAAACAAATTAAGTTTTTTAAGGTGATTTTGTGTATTGCCAGTATGTGGGTTCCTGTCACATTAGCAACATTTATAGAAACATTGTTCAAAACATGTGCCCTCTACCTTGAATATTAACGGAGGTATTTGAATATTTTAGTTTTCAGCCTTCAGCAAACCCCCACTCTTATTTATCCCATAAGTTTTATTCGAAGCTTCATTGCCTACAATTGTTTTCATTGGACTTTTACTGTGTAAGATATGTGTAAATATTTGAGGAGTGACGTCATCATTTATGATTTCACTTTCTAAACTACATGATTTTTATATAATCAACACCACACTTGTTCGCGGAAGATTGAACTCTGCGAAGAGTGATGTAGGTGCGCGACCTCCATGACGTCATCCACCGCCACTCATCCTTGCCCTGGACTGGGACCTCGCAGCCAGCGTATCCAGCCACGAGGGGGACCGGCAGGAAAGGGAAAGAAGAAGACGGGACAATATGGGAGCCTAGTGCGGCAGAAAGGAGCTACATTATCATCGAGGTGAAAAACCCCCTAACCATGCAAGAGTAGTCGTAAAAGGGCCCGTCGGGCGATGAAGCAGGGAAGAAACAAGGAGGGGAAGAAAAGGACAGTAAAATAAAGTGAGTACTCACATTCATTTCAACATTCGTCCCACATCGAAGCAACCAGCTCCACCACAAGTTCCAATCAACCCACAGCAGCTCACCAATGGAACATCATTAGACATCAAAAGCTCAACAATTTACTTATCATTTGTTCTTATTATTGACCACAAACATGGTCCATGTAATTATATCTATTGTACCCATCCATGCCTTATAATTTGCACCACCCCCTCTCACCATACAGTCCACTCTCTCAAACTCAAAAAAAAGGGGCGAAGGGGCATCTCCCTATATATCCTTTAATGGGAAGCCTCTACGATCGCCAAACACTCGACATTTAACCGTTTCATAGAAAACTAAAAATAATAGGTGATGGCTAAAACCCGTCCCAGGGGGAGGGGGAAATATCTCGTTTATTAAGAGTCGGATTGAGACATTTTATGTAGCCAATGATGTTAGAATTTTAATTTTCTACAAATATTGTTTTATAAGTTGTTTCTCTGACTCAATTAAAGTTATTAGTATTTTTTTTTTGTTTCTGGCTTTTGTTAACCCCCACTTATATTTATTCGATTTTTACTTAAGTACCTCAGTCACTAATCATCTCATGACCAACGAAATGTTTTAACTCATGTTTAGATTGGCTTCTTAGATCTGGAGAAGTAAAGAACAGATGATGAGGTGAGATCAGCAATGTATCGTATGCCAGTGCGTTGTATATGTGGATATATGTTTAGTTTATACAGCCCATGTGCGACGGATTTTAGAAGATTTCCCTTAGGGGAAATCAGCTTTTGACTCATGACGTGATTTCCGAAATTTGACTTGAAATGTCCACCAATCCTACCTAGGAGATGACGAAAATGAGGTCCGTTCAAAACTGTGTGTATATATATATATATATATATATATATATATATATATATATCAAATTGTAACCTCTGTCTGTACATTGATTTTTTTCGCGATATTTCACGATAACTTTTCGTTTCACATGTCATAGACACCATAACTACATTTTGTTTCTTTCGTGTCTGTTTGTTTGTTTGTTTGTTAACTTTTCACGCATAAACGGCTGAACCGAATTTTATGAAACTTGGTATGTATATTACTACTAGCCCAACTTAGACTTTAAGCTATATTAATATTCTCTAAGACGAATAGGAGTGGGGGTTATAGGGGAGGCCTGAAATTAAAAATAGCGATATTTCGTTTCCTATTGCTTTTTCAGTATGCACATAACAAAAGTTGTTTATTTTGTTATTTAGAGAAACTTTTTTTTATATACACTATCATTGTATACCGAAGTATAAATGAGTTATACGCTATAAACTAAAGCGGGAGTCCACAATTTTATTTGGCACTAAAGACTCAACCGAATTAAACCAAACTCGGTATGTGAATTAGCACTAACGCCTTCCTTATAATAAGCCATACTAACATTTCTAGGGACGGGCAGGAGTGGGGGTTATAAGAAAGGCCTGAAATTAATAATAATGATTTCCTATTGGGGTTTCGGCAAATATGCACGTAACAAAAGTTGTTTATTTTGTTATTTAGAGAAATTTGCTCAACACTTCTTTTCAATATGAACTACCAGGTACCTCACCTGAAAAAATTAATTCAAATGTATGTCAATATTTTCTCCTTAATAATCCAAATCTATGCATAATGCACAGGAGACGGGAAATATGGCAATATGCAGGACAGTGAAGTTTTACATAAAAAAAAGTATTTTATTATTAACAAATGCCAACAACGGGTATTAACCCTAAACACTGGAACGGGTAAATGTCAAAATATTGTGCAAAGTAAAGCCTTGCCAAAAATATACCATCACCATTCAGCCTCAAATGAATTCCCGAGTGAAGCTGGGTATCTGAGCTAGTATATATTATATATATATATATATATATATATATATATATATATATATATATTTGTTTGTTACTCTTTCGGTCGCAATTATAGTTTAATCGCTACCAAACTCGATATTTAGTCGTTTTAAGTAAAAAAAAAGTTCAAGTTCATTAACGGCTGTAATCGGACCAGGAGAGGAGGGGTTTAGAGGGGGATTATTTCGAAAATTCGAAATATCTCCCTAACTATAAGTCGGATCGAAAAAGTGTATAGAATTAATATTATAGAAAAGTAAATGTACTCTAAATTTTGTTATATACATTTATTATCTATCTTGAATATTAACCGAGATATTTGCATTTTTCAGTTTCCAGCCTTCAGCAAATCTCCACTTCTACTCATGTTATATAAACAATACTCGGTTATGTAATAAACGATATCATTCAAAGCTTAAATACCAAATATTGTTTTAAAGAGACATTTATTATACTACGAGATACACGCAAATATGTTATGGTTACCTCCCCCCCTTCTTAAGTTTTTGGACTACTAAAATTTGATTGATTGAGATAACAATTATTCTGACTCATTATTAATTACAGTACTAGATATAGTAAACAGTTCTCAATAAAATTAATATCTTATATTCTGATGTATTTCAGTAATTGTTTTTCTTTCTGGTGTGAGGATGGCAGACCTGTTTGTTTACAACTCAAACACTTCCCGTCGGCAGGTTATTGAAATTGACTGAGTCATTTCTTATTTCCGTTTGTATTTATTCGTTTAATATTCACGGTGGTGTTGTGTTACCAGTATGGAGATTTATCTACTACTAAAATTCGCGAGGGAAATCTGCTTAGTTTACGCAGCTGCGTGACGGACTTTATTTTTGTTATCTCCGAGGTACGAAATTTTTCCAATATAGTGACTTGAACACCACCACAGATGATTCCCGTTATAGGAAATTAGCTAAAAACCAGATGCATTGAATTAAACTGCAATTAAATAATCCCGAGTCCGGATACCGGAAATTTGCATTAAGAGGTTGACTGGCGTCGTATGAGAGAGAGATACAATGTGGGCCAGAAGGCGCCAGGTGTGCCAGACAAGGTCACTGAACAACAGACCCACTCCCTTCAACCACCTTCAGGAATAATAGAACAGCCGAATGCAACTAATTGCTATTGGTCACTCTCAAAAAATAATGACTGTCATCACTAACGAAATTAAATGAAATGTACCTATTTCCATTTAATGTTTACATAGTATAGAATACGCCAAATATTTTTGTTTTCTCTAATAAATTTACAAATATTATGCCATGTAGTTTCTTTACAGTTATTAAATAGCCCTTATACTTATGCAATACATTCGTTGTAAAATTAGCTCCGATTCCATGAATTCATTTTATAAAATCTCTCAATTTAATAATTATAAATAATAACTTAATTTCATTAAAGATACAAATAGTGCTAATATATATATATATATATATATATATATATATATATATATAATATGTATTTGTCTGTTAATGTTCTAGCGGTCGCAATTTTTGTTTGATCGTTTCGAAACTCGATATTAACCTGTTTTATGTAAAAAGACAGATCAAGTTCGTTAATGGCTGAAATCGGACCACAGGGAGGGGGGATTTTTGAAAATTCGAAATATCTCCATTATTATGCATGGGATCGAAAAGCTGTATAGAACCAATCTTATTGCACATTAAATTTACTATAAATATTGTAAACATTTATTCTCTATCTTGAATATTAACCGAGATATTTGCGTTTTTATTAACTGTGTGGGACATGTCGGGTATTGTTCGGATAAGTTCGGCAGTTTCCGTAACTATTTGACTCTGGTGGAAGCTTCTTCTAACCTTACCTGTCGTTTCAGCTTTTACTTTGTGAGATTTATGCAAATACGTTCTGTTCATCCGCCCCCCCTTCTTTAGTTCTTGGACTGCTAAAATTTGAGTTATTAAAATATAAATTATTCTTACAATTCAGAAGCCGTTTCCGGTGGGAATTTATTAAAATTAACTGAAAGATATCTCATTACCGTGTGTATTTACTCACGGTGGTATTGTGTTACCAGTATGCAGATTTCTCTATTGTAAAACTTCACATGGGAAATCTGCTTAGTTTACGCAGCCCCTGCGTGACGGACTTTTTACATCTAGCGCATGTATATCGAGTTTGGTAAAGATCATAAAAAAATTACAACCGCTAGAGTGGTAGCAGACAAGTACATAATCATTTTGAAGGGACCTCATTTTCTTTATGCTCAGCTTGGATCGATGGATGTTTGAAGAAAGTTTTCAATAATCACGCTAACAGTAGAAACAATCTAACTTGATTAGTTGAGTTTTAGGGAAATCGGCTAAAATTTCAATTTCGGTCCAGGTTTGATCTTATCTAAGAATATGTACCTGCACTTCTAACTGTTGTGTACCATAAAAAAATACTTTTCCCTCAGCAATGATTTCGTTAAGTGAATAAATAAAAAAAATTCTTTAGAGCCACTAAATTGGTGTGCGATTTTCGTGCACAGAAACACATTGCTCGACGGAAGCATTCGGACAAAATATTCTGACCATGACATAAAATACTTTAGAAATCGTTTTGACTAGTATTTTCTTCCAATCAAAGAGTCGTAGAACAATAATTTATGGACATATTTAAGAAATGTTTTTTTTTCTCACAATTTCTAACCCTTCCACCTGTACAACATTAATAAATCATAATTAAATTCAAAATAATTAATATTTTTAAATTTTCCTTCACATAAAAATATAGAATATGGCTACATTTATTTACATACATACCTGTATACGTCGTTGTATGTGTTTCCACATATAAAAACTCCTCTTAAATTTGAATGAGCATGTATATCCAGTATTATATCCAATTCAATGTCCTGTAATAAAACAAACAAAAAGACAAGAAAGAATATATTCATTTTTAAGTCATATGTATAATCTATGCAGTGATTAAAAAAGAATCAAGCTCTAGGTCTACCTATCTCACTCACTGGCTTTGTTTGTGAAAATTGCAAGCGGAAAAAGTTTTGAGCTTCAATTCCTAACAGAATATGCCGTAATTTTGATATTTAACGGCCAAATGTGAATAGTATTTTAAAATAAATCAAAATGACAACACTAGTATTTAATAAATGAACTATGTTTGTTTGAAGGTGGTAATTTATTATTTTTCCTATCCGATGCTGGTAGGTGGTATCACTTAGTCACTTTTTAGCAGATTTCCCTTAAGGGAAATCAGCTATTGAGGTCGTACTCATGACGCGATTTTCGAAAAATGTCTTCAAATGTCCATCGATCCTACCCAGGAGATGACGAAAATGAGGTCCGTGTATATATATATATATATATATATATATATATATATATATATATATATATATATATATATATATTTATATTTGTCTATTAACGCTCTAGCGGTCGTAAGTTTTGTTTGATCGTTACGAAACTCGATATTTAACCGTTTTATGTAAAAAGACAGATCAAGTTCGTTAATGGCTGAAATCGGACAAGAGAGAGGTGGGTTTAGAGGGGGGGACTTTTGAAAATGTGAAATATCTCCGTTATTATGCCTCGGATCGAAACATTGTATAGAACCAATCTTATTTCAAATTAAAGTTACTATAAATATTGTTCTATACATTTATTCTCTATCTTGAATATTAACCGAGATATTTACATTTTTATGAAGTCGTGGGACACGTGGTCGGGTATCGTTCGGATTAGTTCGGCCGTTTTCTGGTGGAAGCTTCTTCTAACCTTACCTGTCGTTTCTAACCTTACCTTACCTTCGTTACTTTGTGAGATTTATGCAAATACGTTCTGTTCATCCCCCCCCCCTCTTTAGTTCTTGGACTACTAAAATTTGAGTTATTAAAATATAAATTATTCTTACAATTCAGAAGCCATTCCAGTTGGGAATTTATTAAAATTAACAGAATGATTTCTCATTATCGTTTGTATTTACTCATGGTGGTATTGTGTTACCAGTATGCAGTATTCTCTATTGCTAAACTTCACATGGGAAATCTGCTTAGTTTACGAAGCCCCTGCGTGACGGACTTTTTGAAATTACAGAAGTGAAGATTAATCTGATTCAGATTCTGCATTATTTTACTAATTTTCGGAAATTAACTAACTTCCTTCTTCAGAAATGTTTACTCCCTAAGGCTGGTAGTGCCCAAGATTTTATCTGAGTACGCTTTAGAAGGGCATACTCACTTGAAGTCATTCCGTTTATTTTCTTCACGATTTTAATACGGCTAAGATGTAGAGTTTAGTTTTATGATTCTTGCTCCCTGTGAGGTGTAATGTGTTTTTGTGTGATTGAAACATCTACAGGAAGGTGTTGTTATTGATTTGACATGGCGTGAATTAGGTCACCTATGTGCATAATGTATAAAGTGACAATGAACAAACTATGTATATATTTATATAAAGCACACATTTCGTAAAATTTTAATGTCGATTCGTCACCCTCTCTCATTCATTTAGGAACAGAAATCCTATAGTGGAAGTTTATAAAAAAAAAATATAGGAAAATAACAATATAGGCGAATTTTTAAAAGGAGATTCTAGCAACGTCACCGATATATACACACACACATTTGTAGCTACTATTTAATAAAATGTCCGGAGTTAAAAACATTCCAACCCCATCCAACATCCCCAATGTGGCTTAAATTACTAAACAGAATAAAGTTCAATTTTCTTCAAATGGGGTGATAATTTTTTTACAATGAAAAATATAATTGATAAAAAGCACACTGTATATCCAAAGGAATAGGGGTCTTTTAAACTACGTAGCCTAAAACTCTTTCAAATTCCATTATTCGGGGCAGCGCAATATGTTATGGTGTATGGAATTGAAGGTTTGGCAAATATTGCTTTGACCGTCGCCGATTTACCTTTGAAATATAACTTGTGCCCGGAGCACAAACATGTCCCTGTCTCATTCAGAGAATTTAGTCTAAACGACAAAAAATCTTTTTTCGTCAAAGAATTGAACCGATGTACCAGTCTATGAAATGACTGATGTGAAAAACGAGCAAGGAATTCGGAAAGAACCAATTCTCCACGAAAATGGTTTAAGAGAAATAACTAACAGTCTAGATTATCGAGGTCCAACCTGTATGAAAGACAAGTGTATAATTATGTCGAGGTGTGCATTTCCTTATTGACCAGATTGATTTTGCCTCTCTGGAAACCTAACCATATTATGTTCATTTATGTACGGATCGTTTAGCACAAACTATAAGGCTCAAAAATGAAATATAACATTTAAATATTAATTCTGAATTATTACGAAACGATCGAATGAAACATTCTTCAAGTAAGGAGATTTAACGCCATGAATAGTTTAACAGGAATGGTTCTATAACATTTTTCGATCCGACTCATAATAACGAAAATATTTGGAATTTTCGAATTCCCCACCTGTTTCTATTCCGATTCTAGCATTAACGACTATGAAATTCTGTGTTGAATTAAACAGTTAAACCTCGATTATAATGTAGATAAAATAAAAATTGTTGAGTAAAGTATTTAAATGTTAATTGATGCGTTTAACTAACTAAATAATAATTTAACGAGAACAATATTTGGTATTTAAGATTCAAATAAAGCGATTCAGTATGTAAAAGCTTTTTGTTAATATGACATTTGTAGGAGTGGGGTTTACTGCATGGTGAAAACTACAAAATGCATATATCTCGGTTAATAATTGCGATAGTGAAAAAAATGCATATAACAACATTTATAGAGCATTCATTTAGCAACAAAATTGATTTTATACACTTTTTCGATCCGATGTATAATAACGGAGATGTTTCGAATTTTCAAAATTTCACCCTCTAACCATCCCCCTCCTCTCACACTGGTCTGATTTCCTGACGAATTTGACCTTCCTTTTTGCATAAAAGGATTAAATATCGAGTCTGGTAATAATCAAATAAAAAATTCGACCTCTAGAGATTTAACAGACAAACATATATATATATATATATATATATATATATATATATATGTATATGTATATATACATTCATATGTGTGTGTTGTGTGTGAGTGTGTGTGTGTGTGTTGTGTATAATTTTGTACGGGCTTCATTTTGGTCATTTTTCTGATAGGATCGATGGACATTTGAGGACATTTTTCGAAAATCGCGTCATGATTACAACCTCAATTGCGGATTTCCCACAAGAGAAATCTCCGAAATTGATTATGAAGTATCATTAGACTTAAAAGTACTAAAAATGGAATAACTGTGTTCTAGGAAGATTCAATTAAAACATAACAACTACTATTTCACTATTACAAAACTCACAAATGCCAGATGTATTAATGTGGATCAAAGGAAACATGCCTCTTTTTAACAATCTACGCTTATTAGTACATTCCTGAAAAAAAAGGATTTCCTAAAAAATCCTCCATTTTATTGATAAGTATGTCTTACCTTATCTTGGTCAAGGCTGCTGATGAAAGTGTAAGCTGCGTATATGGTTGGGTGAAGCCATTTAGAAATTTTATTCCATGTTCGGTTGAGGTCAGCTCCAACTTGTGAACATCTGATGGACATGAAAATACGTGCATTGATACAAATTGGGCGTTTTTTTATAGCTACTATCATTATATGTGTAAATGTGATAATACACTAAGAACTTGGGAATGCTGCTTGAAGGTGAAGGCTGGTAATCGACTAATTTCCTCTTAATCCCAGTATACTGTTTTTGAACACAAATCCCACACATTTTCAACATAATTTTACGATTAATGAGCTAACTAATCTTATAAACTTTGGTATTCGGTACGATTTGTCATCATTGCGTTTTTGATACAAGTGACAAGCGAGTCATAAATTATTTATTACATTAAACGCTGAAGCTCCATCATCAGTTCCTGGTTACAGTCATATTTCCTGAAGGTACCTCGGGTAGACAGGAGGCAGTAATGGATTTTCTAGGCCTTACTCCAGAATGAAAGGGATTACGTCTTAAATATATAACTTTTGACTTTCATGCTTTCTAGAAATTATTAAACCATTACCTTTTAATTATTACACTTCAGTAAATTCCTGTATTTTGTAGTTACTGAATAGATTAACAGAAGATCACTTAGGTATTATTGTTATTGATTATTAGGCGCACATAACAATATCCTATTTGGGTTTCAATCCGTTTTAAAATTGTAACCGAATTAAGGTAAAGCTCATTAATAGACAATTATTACAAGAAATTAAAAATTTACGGTTATGACACACATACTGTACTGGATGAATGCAATAATAAACGTTGTTGCATACACTATTTTGAGTGGTTTTATAAGAAAGGCTCAGCTATTAACCAATATCCATTAAATATATTAATTATTTAATCTATTTTATTATAGTTAACAGGGTAGAATAATTAAAAAAAATAATACCAAACCTCTGATTTCCCAAGAAGACACCATCTGGATTCAGCATAGGTATTATCTTAAATACTACTTTCTCTCGAAGTAGAACGGCAGTCGGGTGATTACTTATTAAAAAGTCTATTATACCTGCGAAGAAATTAATATCCAAATTTATTCATTTGCAGTAGGGTGTTATTGATCTTACTCAAACCCATAATTGGCTTGGTAGATTTGATTAATATTCAAGTGCAATAAGCACAGTCGTCATTATAGAATTTTGTATTGAGAACTAACTTTCATAATTGTCCAATAGAGTTATTCATTTTAAATGTTTAACAAGTCTTCTTGCCTTCCAAAACTATTTGGTAATTATTATAATGAAAATGAGACAGGAAAGATTTGCAAGTATAATTGAATACTAAATACAATATCATGAATAAATTTGACTACAGTTAGCACAAATACATAAAATAGAGAAAATCCCAAAAGAATCCATAGTAGGGTCACTTTTGAAGTATTGTTGTGTGGCTTTAGAAAACAAATTCAATTATTGAAAAATAAATTGTGCTTTTTTATTTTTTATTTTTGATCTAAGAGTAATATATATATATGTATATATAAGTTCGACCTGACCTCTATTTCGACATTTATTTTGGCACATTTGAAGGAAAAGTTAAAATAATTGCATGAATATATCCCCAATTGCTGATTCCAATTGAGGTAATAAACTTACCTTGGCAAACGTAGGAAGCAGGCGATTCACCAGGGTGTACTCTTCCAAGTATTACTACTGTGTGTACTTTTCCATTTCTAGGAATCATGTTTTGTGGGTCTGTTATAGTCAGTAAATCGACCCTTTTCTTTTGCTATTTAAAAAAAGTAATGTATAACTGACATATTATTAAGGTTAGAAATTATAGTTTAAAGTTGAGTTACTATTTTTTAAGTTGAATAATATTATACAAATACTCTAAATGTATACTTATGCTGTCTTTATCCATAGCCGTTGCTAGTTCCATGAATAAAAATCTGATGAGGACACCGAATGACTCACTTGTACCACTATCGAATTCCATAAATGTTTTGTTTATTAGTAATAGTACTAGTCCTATATAATGGTACTAATTAGTTATTACTAGTAGTACCTTTAAATTGAATAAACTTCTGTTTATTATTAATAGTACAAGTACTACACTAATAATTGCAAGTACTCCTGTTAAATAAAATATGTTTTTGTTTATTAGTAATTGTACTAGTACTGCATAATGGAATTATCATAATTATTACTAGTACCACTATTAAATCAAACTTTTGTTTATTAGAACTAGTACTAGTACTATAAAATTGTACTGAAGTGGTGCGCAGGACTTCAGTACAATAGATAGTAGATACTCCATATCATATTTCAAACCACACTCTTCATAAAGATCTTAATATCCCATTGGTAAAGGACCTAATTCCTTTAAGATTCAAAAATTCCACAGCAGGCTATCCTATCACCCTAATCCAAAAGTCTTAGCCCTTTCTAGTACCACTCATCCTTATTCCCCTCCAAGGCGCCTCAAGGGACAAAGGCCCAAAGATCTACTATAGAAATTAAGCGAAGCGGTGTAGCTTCTGATGAGAGTAATGGAGGATGATTGTACAGTGTCACATTACCAAATGCAAGAATTGAAGAATGTAGTTTTCTTAATAAAATAAAAATATCTATCTAAAAAAAAGAAAAAAACATCGATGGTACTATACTAATTATTACTAGTACTACGATTAAATTAAATAAAGTTCTGATTATTAGTAATAGTATATACTATAACATAATAGCAATAATAACATAATAGTATATAATAACCAGGGCCCCCGCTACCATATGCACACGGGCGCCATCATTTAGGGTCGCCAAAACCAAGGGCACAAAAAAAAATTAGATTTTATTCTTTTTATTTCATTTTGATATTTTAGTCTACTAATAAATATGACTTTTACGCTTTATTTCAAGCACCTACCTACCAAAATGAAAAGGTAATTCAAAATGTCTTAAGGGGCGCCAAAATCCTTTTTTGCACACAGGCGCCAGTAGCCCTTACGGGGGCCCTGATAATAACATAATAGCAATATACTAATTATTACTATTACTAATACTAAATTAAAAAAAAAACTTTTATTTATTAGGAATAATACTGTATTAATAATTACTAGTATTACTAATATATTAAATACACTTTTGTTTATTAGTAACAGTACTATACTAATTATTACTAGTACTACTATTAATTAAATAAATTTTGATTATTTGTAATAGCACTAGTGCTATATAATAGTACTATATTAATTACTACTAGAACTACCATTAAATTAATTAAAGTTGTGTTTATTAGTAGCAGTGCTAGTAATATATAATATTATTGTACTAATTATTGATTGTAGTAATAGTAATAATTTAGTAGTAGTAATAGGTTTTGCTGCATTTCATTAAAAACTATTGCATTAAATGCCTCAGATTCAAAACTGTCTTACAACGCAACTTTTACAATTTGTTTATTAAGAAAAAAAGGTAATAAACAAATCTTTTGAATCTTTAGTAGGTATAGAAAAATTTGCAATTGGTTATTCTCTATTTCTCTCTCCTCGCTGGTTGGTCAAAAGGATAAGTGCACAGCTAGACGTTACAAATATCCAAAATATAAAATTTTAACATTCTAAGGCTCATTTTAGAGTAATTCGTCAAGCCGTAACTAGTTGAAATGGGTTCAGGGGGAATAATTCCGTTGGAACCCAAAATTTGCCTCTATACCAATACTTTCTTTACTTCGTATAAGAAAGAACAATTAGAGAAACGAAAAGTAGTATTCATGTTACCATTGTGTTAATTTAAATTTAGATAAAACAAAACTGAACCATACGAAATCTGAAAACAGCAATGTTTCTAAGTTGGATTGCTTTCTTTACTTCTAAATAAGGAAGAAATGTTATTTTCTTGTATATAGCATATATTGATTAATTTAGTCTGTATAACCTTTTTGTTGCCAATCTTTCCGTCTCTTCTCTTGAGACCCTGAGGCTGGAGACCGACCATGCCATGCCAAAAATAAATTATAATTGGTCCGGATTTGATTATAAAAAAAAAATAGGATGACTCAAGACGTAACTGAATTGAATTAAATTTTAATTGGAACACTTGATAACGTAGCTATTAATGAAGTAGTAAATTTCATTTCGCAACCCTCTTCCACCAGTAGGGACTAGTCCCTTTGCAGGAACTCATATTCATTATGACCAAGTAATAATGCAGCACAGAATTTTTCGAATCTCAAGTACTTGTGGTTCATCCTTCTCAATAGATAAACGTAGACTTATTCTGTGGCAGAAAATAAACCAAATAAGCACTCCTGGAGGAGGAAAGATAAGAAAAATAAAGTCACAAACACAACTGGCTGGTCCTGAATAATAAAAAGAAAAACAGAAGAATAAAAATTCTCTTACAACAATTCTGGAGCTGTGCGAAATAAAAGACCAGAAGAGAGGCTACGATAAATTTTATATAAAGGAATATGGAGAAAAGAAGATAAGGGACAGCCTCAAGTGAGTCGAGAAAAACCATTTTCTGATTCCAGGAGTAGAACTGATCTGGAGAAGCCACAGGTTATTCCAAGTGGATTTCATAAGCATAGTGTGAGAAATTCTTGCTTAAATTAAATTTACAAGCGACCTCGATTCAGTAAAAGTAAACATTGACTGGACGGGCGAGCGGAAAATGAATAAAGAAGGTTGAGGAAGGCTACCTACCGAACTAAATGAGTTTAAATTTTAGTACGAATTAAGTTTAAGAAACCCCTTTCCTCCTCAAAACTCTGCTTATAAACATGAATAGGACGCTGATAATCCTCACTACACTTCCTCAAAACATTTATTAGGGAGGATTAATTAAATGAGGTGAAGAAAAGAAGTGGTGTTTTCAACTGAATGACGTTTTTACCTTCTATTCATATTTTAGCGAGATAGAGTCACAAAACTAATAAATTAGGAGTTAATATTTGCTTTCAAGCCTAAACACCGTTATTCACATCAATAATTGAGAAATAAACATGGACATAAAAAAGTCCGTCACGCAGGGGCAGCATAAACTAAGCAGATTTCCCACGTGAAGCTTTACAATAGAGAAATTTCACGAGAGCCGAGCCAGTCAAGGAAACGGCCGAACTAGCTTTTGGCGGGAAAGTAACTCTCGTCCGTTAGGCGCCCAGATTTTATAAAAATGCAAATATCTCGGTTAATATTCAAGATAGAGCAAAAATGTATATAACAATATTTATAGTACATTTAATTTGCAATAAGATTGATTCTGTACAAATTTTCGATCCGACGTATAGTAACGGAGATATTTTCGAAAATCCTCCCCTCTAAACCCCCCCCCTCCCACTGGTCCGATTTCAGCCGTTAACGAACTTGATCTTTCTTCTTACATAAAATGACTAAATATCGAGTTTGGTAACGATTAAACAAAAATTGCGACCGCTAGAGCGGTAACAGACAAATATATATATATACAGTTTTGAACGGACCTCATTTTCGTCGTCTACTAGGTAGGATCGATGGACATTTGAAGAAAAATTTCGAAAATTCCGTCATGAGTACAACCTCAATAGTTGATTTCCCTTAAGGGAAATCTGCTAAAAATACTGTAATAAAACTAAAAAGCTTTGTTTTCCCACAATTTAAAATATCTCAATGGTGACTTGAGTGTTACATATCATTATTCTATTTTCACTTCTTTGTACGAAGTAAAGAAAGTATTGTTGTTTAAAAAGAAATTTGTTTTTTTAGATTTTAACGCAATCATACTTTTGACCTTCCCTGAACGTATTTTGAATTGCTTCGGTGTGACATCTGTACTTATGTATATTATTGATAATTATTTACTAAAGCTTGAGCTGAAATTTATAATGAATCAGCATAATTTTTATCTCGATCACTCAAATTATCCTGGACCAAAAGAAAGGGGGGGGGCGATCAATAAACGTATTTGCTTATATCTCACAAAGTAGAAGTTCAATGTGACATCAATATTTTGTATTTAAGCATTGAATAAAGTGGTTTGTTATATAAGAGAGTATAGTTTATGTGACATGAATAGGAGTGGGGGTTTGCTGACGGCTGAAAACTGAATAATGCAAATATCTCGGTTAATATTCAAGATAAGAGAATAAATGTGTATAACAATATTTATAGCACGTTTACTTTGCAAAATGATTGGTTCTATACAACATTTCGATCGAACGTATTCTAACGGAGATATTTCGAATTTTCAAAATTCTCCCCCTTTAAATCCACCCTCCCACTGGTCCGATTTTAGCCGTTAAACAATTCGAATTTTAGTTTTACATGAAACGCTTATATATCGAGTTTTGTAACGATCAGTCAAAAATTGCGATCATTGAACCGTTAACAGACATATATACAATTTATTTTTTGAATGGACCAAATTTTTGTTATCTCCTGGGCAGGATTGATCGATATTTGAAGAGATTTTACGAAAATCCCATCAAGAGAACAACCTCAATAGCGGATTTCCACTAAGGGAAATCTGATTAAATGAGAAGTTTGATACAAGAAATTACTTGATCTAAAAAGCTGGTCCAAAAAAGAGCATTTCTAGTATATGCAATCCCATTTTGCGTTAATGTGAATTAAAAGGATTCATTTCTAAATATTGTATAAAAATGCAATGCTATCAAAATTGTTGCTATTGAAGTCGTACTCATGACGCAATTTTCGAACCTTTTCTTCAAATGTCCATCGATTCTACCTAGGAGATGACGAAAATGAGGTCCGTTTCAAAACTATATATATATATATATATATATATATATATATATATATATGTATATATATATATATATATATATATATATATATATATATATATATATATATATGGTGTTGTTTTTTGGTGTTTTGGTTTGTTTTACTAATGTAACCAGGAGTACAACAGTTAATTACAATAGTCTTTAAGTATCTTTAATCTTGCCCTGAAGAAGAGAAAATAAATATTCTCGAAAATATTGGAATAAACTAAGATTTTTTCAACAACACTGACCAAGACTCCAATAAACAACAACCACACTATATATATATATATATATATATATTATATATATATATATGTATATATATTACCGCTCTAGTGGTCGCAATTATTTTTTAATCGTTACCAAACTCGATATTTAATCGTTTTATGTTAAAAGAAAGATCAAGTTCGTTAACGGCTGAAATCGGACCAGGGGGAGGGGGGTTTAGATGGGAGGAATTTCCCTTTTCCCCTTAGATGGGGGAAAAGTCCCTGTTACTATACGTTTAATCGAAAAACTGTGTAGACACAATCTTATTGCTAATTAAATTTTCTATAAATATCGGTTTATATATATATATATATATATATATATATATATATATATATATATATATTCCGTATTATGAGTATTAACCGAGATAATTGGAATTTATAGTTTCAAGCTTTCAGTGAACCTGCTCTTCTACTAATGTCATATTATTAATAAGCTGTTTTATCATGAACCACTTCATTACAATGTTAAAAATCAAATACTGTTTTCAACAAAGCTTTAATATACTCAATACAAACAAATACGTTCTGTTGCCCCCCCCCCCCCTTCTTTTTTTCTTGGATTAATAAAACCTGAGGGATTGAGATTGAAATTATTCTGATTCATTTCAATTTACATCAAAAGCTATAGTAATTTGTTTTGAGTAAAATTAATATCTTATATCCAGATATATTTCATTAATTGATCATATTTTCGTTCTAGAATAATTCTATATATTCAACGCTGCAAAATTGACTGTCTTGTTTGTTTTTACAATTCAGACACTTTCCGTTGTAGATATTAACTTGTAAATTGACTGAATGATTTCTTATTATCGTCTGTATATATTCCCTTAATATTCACGGTGCTGTTACCAGTATGTAGATTTTCCTGTTGTTAACCTTTCCGTGAAAAATCTGCTTAGTTTACGTAGCACCTGCGTGACGGACTTTATTAGGTGTGAAAATGGTGAAAAGGCTGCTGGGAATCGTAAGGCGCAGGGTTAGGTGCTCGGATGCAATTCCTCTTGCCTCTGTGGGCTAGCCTATCTCAAACATTACAGGGGAAGGTTCCTCCCCATTCATCTTCTTGCCATTACACAGAAGTAAGTAGGTACATGTGGCACGAGCAAAGAATACAGCAGCATAATAAGAACTAGGCAAGGTAATTTTTATTTTCCTTTTCCTATATAATTCATTTTAATCAGATATTTGAATACGAAACGATTTAATTTACATAGTTTCTAATAAGATCCTAACCTAACGCTGCACCAACAACAAGACTGGTAGAGTGTAAAATGTCCCCAAAAAGGACTTAACTGACATTCAAGAACAATGCCTTTTGATTTGAAAAAAGGCATCACTAAATGGTAATATATTTAAAGATTAATAATACATTTAAGATAATCCAGTTCTTCCAGTTTTTCAAATGATAATTTGTCATTTAATAGAGATTTAATTTTTTCAATCTTATATGTGCATCCTTCCCTATTTATGAATTCTGTAAATAAATATTACATTTTAATTAAACCAAGGAAATTTTTTTTTAAATTCGTAAGTCTTTTTAAAAGGTCATACACCTAAACTAATCATTACTTAATTTTTTTTGTTATTATTTTTCATATTTGTTCATAGAATAGAATTTTTTGAGAAAATTCCAAAGTATTTTGGTTAATCTCCAAAAAAATGCATAAGCACTCAAAAAGCCATTGTTTTTCTTTCATAGTCTTTTAGTTTGCACATTAACGCATAATTTAAAAAAATGTTTGCTTGCTTAAGTATTCTGCCTCATGTGCAAAAGCATGTTTGAAAAATTGGGGTTTCTTAAAAAAAAAAATTAATAAGGATGCAGTTAGTTATATTTTGGGGGGGTTTATATTTTAATATGATCATCAATTTATTTTTTCCTGTATCTCCATGCTTTTGTGAACACTTTAGTGAAAAATTTATCTTGATATGTTGAAAATCACTAAAGTTATGATTTTTTTTCTAATACAATGTGTCCAAATAAGCAACCTTAAAAATGTCAGTTACACAAACTTTCTCAATATTTCAGCATTTTTTTTCACAAAAACTACTGGGGATATCAAAGTAAAATTTTATATTCTTCATAAGGAAGGTAAAAAGTGTTGTTAAAAAAATTTTCATTGAAATCTGAAACCATGGGTGACATGGCCTGGATGATTTGAGATGGAATGACCCATGATACAGAAAATATGTGCAGAAAACATTTATAAACCGTTCAATTTTCAAGAAGTAGAAGGATCTATACAATTTTTCGCTGGAAGTATAGTACCGGAGATGTTTCGAAATTTCGAAATTCCTCCTCTAAATCCCCCTCCCGCTTCCGATTTCAGCCCTTAATGAACGTGATCTGTCTTTTTACATAAAACGATTAAATATCAAGTTTGGTAACGATCAAACAAAAATTGCGACCGCTAGAGCGTTAACAGACAAATGTATGTATGTTTGTGTGTGTGTGTGTGTGTGTGTGTGTGTATACATATATATATATATATATATATATATATATATATATATATATAGAGAGAGAGAGAGAGAGAGAGAGAGAGAGTCATTCCTCTGGGTAGGATCGATGAATATTTGAAAACATTTTTCGAAAACCACGTCATGAAATCTGCTAAAAATATATATTTTGATCAAATTAGAGTTAGTTTTCATTCCAAATATCTGTTCCCTCGTATCTTCTCGCGGTAAAACAATATATGTTAATTACCCTTCCATTTTAAATGAGCTTCATTTAAATGATAGGCTTATGCTTAATGCAAGTGAGAGTGGCAGGAGCAAGGAGAAAGGCTTAAGTACCTAGAGAGGATTCTAAAGGGTAGAGCACCAGACCTAGGAGAGCTTTGCGGCAAACCACCGTGAATTAAAGTGACAGTGGCCCACTTCCTATGGATTCGAGAGAAAATACTGACTGAGTGGGATTTCCACTGTTTAAGCATTCTTCTGAACCAGGACATTTGCATTTGTATAGCGAAGGTATTTTGTGAATTTTCATTTTGACAAGTAACTCATCTAATAATGAATTATCTACACTCGCCACCAAAATTTGTTAACACACACACAAAACCGCAACGAATGGCATAGATAATAAGTTTAAGTATCAAAAATCGCCTAATCATTGTCTATTTGTACTAATATATGCATTTTAATCGTAACAAAACACTTAAAAATTTATAAATAGAGTTTATCATAGAAGTAAGACTATATTGACTCCTGTGTTATCACCATTCATAGCAATTATATAGCTTTATGAGTTGTACAGATAAACGTCAGTCACTCAGGGGCTACCTTAACTAAGCACATATGCCACATGGGTAATTTATATCAAAACGTTGTTCAAAAGTACAATGAGAACAATATTAGGTATTTGGCTGAAAACTCAAAAAAAAGTGTGTCACGAAGGGACTGCGTAAACTAAGCAGATTTCCCAGTTGAAATTTTACAATAGAGAAATCTGCATACTGGTAACGCTTAACACCACCGTGAGTAAATACAAACGGTAATGAGAAATCATTCAGTTAATTTTAATAAGCTCCCAACGGAAACGGCTTCTGAATTCTAAACATATAGATCTGCCAACAACTCAGAGCGGAACAGATAGCATACTAGTTACTATATCTAGTACTGCAATTTATAATGAATCATAATAATTTATATTTTAATAATTCATATGTTACTAGTCTACATAACAAGAACTAAAGAAGGGGGGGGGTATTGTCATATATCTCACAAAGTAAAAGCTTACAGGATCTCTAAAACTAATTTCACGAGAGCCGAACAGTTACGGAAATGGCCGAACTAGTTTTCGGCTGTTTTTGTCGAACAATACCGGCAATAGCCGATCTCATCTCATCCGTTATTCACATAATAAAAAATCCAAATATCTCGGTTAATATTCAAGATATAGAATAAACGTATATAAAAATATTTATAGTAAATTTAATTTGCAATAGGATTGGTTGGTTTTATAAAAGTTTTCGATCCGACGTGGAGTAAAGGAGATATTTCGAATTTTCGAAAATCTTCCCCTCTAAACCCCCTTCCCACTGGTCCGATTGCAGCCATTAACGAACTAGATCTTTCTTTTTACATAAAACGATTAAATATCGACTTTGGTATCGATCAAACAAAAATTGCAACCGCTAGACGCTGTTATACTGCTCAGAATCACTCTTCTTGTCTCAAAATAACATTTAGAAAAGTTAAGAAGAATAGTGTGCGCGTGTGCTTGTGAGTACCGCCCCTCCCCCTCTCGTCACCAATGAGAGCTTAAAATGAAATATTAAATAAAAATATATTAATAGTATAATAATATACTATGTAATATTCATTATATAATAACATACTATATAATACCTATACTTACGAAATAAATAAGCAAAGAAGCATATATTAGTAGCATATTATTATTATACAAAAATATACCTAAGTATAAAAAATTACAAAAAAAAAATAGTACCAAAAAAAAGTCAAAGGACAGTCATTTATAAGAATAATAATGCAAAAAAAAACAAAAAAAAAAACATGAAAGTATTCACTTGACGATTCGTTATTGGCAAAACATCCAGGGCAACCATAGTATACTAAGTGTGCACCGCAAATACTTCTTTGGCATTTACAGCAAAGATGGGTCCTCTTCTATTTTTTTTTATTACTTATAAATTACTATCACTATCTTCCATTTGTCTTAAAAGTTCATGTCTAATCTCATCTTCAGTGATATATAGCGAATTCAGTGTCTTAGAAAATTTACAAAAGGGAAGTTAAACAACAAGGTTGTGTCAAATACGACACCCACCGGGACAAACACTCCGAAAAAGCACGAAAAATGATGGAGGACGGAGCGTGCAATGACCTTAAACATGTAGTTGGCTATTGAATAGGAGGGTATTGAGCACACCAGTCTTGTCCTGTTTGTTAAAAGCTCATGAGTGTACAACTTACGGCATAGGTGTCACGTATGACACAGGCTTATCGTTTAAAGCTTAACCCTTTCCACTCCAATGTCGAGTGTCACTCGACACTGATTTTGTTCCACTAGCTCCACTGTCGAGTGATACTCGACATGGTGTAATACCTCTTTTTGCGGAAAATTTTAAAACAGGAGGGATTTTTGTTACTGAAATGTTTGAGTCACGAATGAATGAAACATATTCTAGAATCGTAAGATACTATAATTCAATTAAAGCCTTGGAGTGGAAAGGGTTAATAGTTTTCAGAGATGAGACCACCTAGATGGGGAAAAAGTACAAAGTAAGGATATTATGCTAGAAGCTTAATTTTTTTTATCCTATATTTAAAAAAACAAAAAAACTTTGCATCAAGTGTAGTAAATACAATTATAGTAACATACTGACCAATGACAAACCGAGAAGTTCTCTTTTTAGAAATGGCAGCCCTCTTCTTTCGAGAACGTCAAGGTGGGCTTGGCACTTGGAGTAAGAGTAAGGGTAGGAAAATGCAAAATGATAAACATCTTCCTCTTTGTCAAAATTGAACGCCAAGCTTAGTATGTAGTTATTATTATGGTACGGAGAGCTGTGGTAGAAGACGTTGTTGTATGGCATTCTTTGCCTAAAAAAATTAAAAGGCAGTTACATCAGATAAAATTGGGTAATTTAATTCAATATATAATAAATTCTTAAATAATAGCGGAGTTTAGAAATACAAAATTTTTGGATTCTTCATAATGAATCTTACTGAATCTTACTAAATTCCACATGCAAGCCCAAATGTGATTATTAGGTAATGCTTTTGATATTAAGAAAGCATTGAACGAACTCTGAAATCTTCTTTCTTTTCTTTATTAGTAAACCTGAAGCCTATAAGTGGAGAAGGAGTTTAATAAAAGAAATCGCAACCAAATTTGTTTACAACCTCTAAATTTATATATTTTGAACCATTCAAGAGGAAATCGGATGTAGCATCAGTATATACACCTGACATCTGTAAGCGAACGTGATATCGCCTATAAATGAAGCGCTTTTAGGCCCAGTTTGATGAATGAAATTCTTTTCATTCATTTTCATTGTTTCTGTTTGAACATCTGGTCGGGTAAATAGGACAGGCAGAAATAGTTAGTTGGATGACCTGAAGAGAAGAGGGTTACTTGCAGTTGAAGGATCCTAAGTGCTGCATTCAGGGGCTGGCAGAGGTCCAGGTCCGTCAAGAACTGTAGGAATTGTAATTAGATAATTACAATTAGCCAAATTGAATTTTCCAACAATGCTGTTCATATCATTCTTTATTTCAAGCTATTTTGGGAAAACATGTTTTCCTGACCAATTTGCACAATGTCTTGAAAAAATATCAACTTTTCCGAAAATGTACTAATGAAATATATTCATTAGCAAGACGTTATCCAGTTCAATTTTAATTTTCTCAACTTCGCCACAACCGTCTCAGTTATACTTATTTATGATTAAATCAAATAATCCACAACCAACAATTAGAGTTAACATCTTTACACAGTAAATTATTTTTATTTATTATCCTTTTTCTAATCTTTTTGGCATTGACCCCATAATAAGTTACGTGGAATTTACAGATTTTTAAAGGAATTTAGTTAGCTTAATAAAAAAAAACTATTAATATTTGATCTGATTATTCTATTCTAGAATTATTACTTAAAACAAGCCTATGTAAAAAAGTCCATCACGCAGGGAGGGGCTGCGTTAGTTAAGCAGATTTCCCAAGTGCGTCACGTTTTTGCATTTCTCTCAAAAATTAAAAGTTCAATGAGAACAATATTTGCTATTTAAGCTTCAAGTAAAATGCTTCATAACATAAAAGAATATTGTTACTATGAGATGAGTAGGAGTGGGGCTTTAATTATAACCGAAAACTAAAAAATGCAAATATCTCAGTTAATAATCAAGATAGTGAAAAAATGTACATAACAACATTTATAGAACATTAAATTTCCAACAAGATTGGTTGTATACCATTTTTCGATCCAACGGATAATAATGGAGATATTAAGAATTTTCTAAATTCTCCCCCTCTAAGCCCCCCCTCACCCTTGTCCGATTTCAGCCGTTAACGAACTTGATCTGTCTTTTTGTATAAAACGATTATATATCAAGTTTGGTAAAGATAAAACAAAAATGTCGACCGCTAAAGCGGTAACAAACGTTTATATATATATATACATATATATATATATATATATATATATATATATATTTATATACAGTTTTAACAGACCTCATGTTCGTCATCTCCTGGGTAGGATCGATGGGCATTTGAAGAATAATCGCGTCATGAGTACGACCTCAATAGCCCCTTAAGGGAAATCTGCTAAAAGACAACAAGGGAAGCTTATTGTGTAAATCACATGAATAAGGGATTTACTAAAAATTTAAATAACATTAAATTCCTTAATGATGACCGCTTTACTATCAGCGTACATCATTGATATAGTACTAACAGCGTACATGATGGGTAGTAAATGATCCATTCATGTACTATCTCTGAACCTCCTTCCTGAAAAAGCGTTTTATATTTTGGATATTTCTTTTAGCATTTGATGTAATTGAAAATTTCACATGTTGTACACCATTTAGTTCGTAAGTAGTTTTATGGAATGGCTTTTGAACTGTAGTGTAACATTTACGTGCACATTCATCTTATATATTATATTATTAGAAGCACATTTTCACAATATTTGAAAGCGTTAAGCACTTTGACTCAATTATTGATGTTTTTCTTATGTCACCAGTATTCCTTCATTCTGTTGGAGAATGCCAATTTTCTTTCATCAGACCATTTAAGTCTGTAGGGTTTTAGTCTTGCTTGCTCTGGTTTGACTTCTTATTTGTTCACTTTGTTGCGGAAGGAGTTTCTGTCTGATGTTTTTCGTTTTTTTTGACAATTCGCCTGTCTTTTTGTACTTCTTTTAACCATGTCGTTGTGCCTTTGAGTGATGATATGTGGTTTAGCATCCTTTTGGTTAGTAGGGTGTCTGGTAGTCTATATATTTGTTCGAAGAATTTCATTCGCCTTTTTCTAATGTCGACTTTGAGTTTTTGAGTATTTTCAGTTGTCTCAATAGATTGTAGTATATAGCCATCAGGAGGGACTCTTGCGGCGAGTATTTTCCGAATAATATATCTTTCATATTTCTTCAAGTTCATATTTCCTGTTGAGTGTGAGTGGTTCGCGAGCTTTGAGGGTTGCCGGTTTGATGACTGTGTTGCAGTTGTTTGACGAATTTTGGTTTGACTTGACACGCATTTTTTATTGTAGAGGTATTAGGTTAGTCCGAGTGCTTTCTTTGTTATCTGGAGACGATTTTGTTGGACGGATCCAGTTGGTTCGACGAATTCTCCCTGGTATCATCTTATTTATTATAATCAATTACAACTAAAAAGCAAAAAAAATAACAATGCACCTACTATTTTTTATTAATATACATGTAACATTGCAGGCCATGACAAAGGTGATAAATTCTACCGAAAGGTTGTAGTTTCATTTCAACCCACCAGACTGACAATCACATCAGATAAGGATAACTCCATTAATTTTTCAGTTACTGCAAAATGTTTAGAGCAACAGTTATAGAGAGTAATATGATTAAGAAGATTCCTATGATTGTTAGCTATTTCGATCCTATGAATACTATTTAAAATTTTACGACTTACACACGAGTCAGCTCCTAAGGATCGGAGGATACTCCAAGATTATTTTGGGAAATCGCGTCAAGCTTACAATAACCCCAATAGCTAATTTATCTTAAGGTATGTCTGGTAAATGAAACCACAGCACTAATTAAAACTAGTTTATTCCGCTACTAATTGCATAGGCCTCATCAATAGATGAGTCATAATACCAATTTATGTAATGCATATCAGTGCTAGCAGATTGTTTCACCTTGTTAGAGGCTGTCAATTAGTTTTTGAAGTTTCATTCCTGATGATGCGTATGTAAAACGTGAAACTCGAATATATATATTCGTTGGGAGGACTTCGGCTGTCTGCTCCAGCGGTTGTAATGTTTGTTGGTTTTCAAATTTTTACAAAAACCGCTGGAGCAGACAGCCGAAGTCCTCCCAACGAAAATACTTCCCAGCGATGCAGCCTCAAAAATAATATTTTTATATATATGTATATGTATATAAAATCTTAAATTAGTTTTCTTATTTCGAAATTTGTTTTTGTTAAATTCTTCCCTTTTATTTTATATATTTCTTAAATATGTATTTATTTATTTGTATTCTATCAATTTAATCGCTTTTATAACACCTGGCAGTAACAGACCTGTGAAAGACCAGATCGCCATTTTTGCGATATTCTGTTAAGTAAAAAAAGACTATTTTGTTTTATTAGTGCTGTCATTTTTATTGGCCTTTGGTCCAACTAAATTTCGCTAATATGTATATATATATATGTTTAGCTATATTTTCACCAAAAAATTAATTTGCAACCTTAATTTCTTTTATGCCAATTTTCCCATTAAAATTACGAATTCACAATTCATGAAATTATCATTACAAACAACATTTAAGAAAATTAATCCATTGCACTTATCAATATTAATCTATACTTAAAAAATCATTTCTTACCATGATGGCCTGCTAGTTGATTTGACTATTGGCGCCATCCCATTTAGAAAACAGTTTCTCTTTTTGCTGAAGTTGACAATGTTGAATATGACTCTCTAAAATAAAGAAAAAAGTCTCATGAAAACAGAAAATATTCACAGTCAATTTCATTAATCTTGGAATTTAATGCATCAGCCCAGATCACGTGTTGGTATACTACATTCGTGATTTCGTATCAACATATATTTCCTCCATAATGAGATGACTATTTAAACTCGAATTAAAATATGTAAACTGGACATGAGATGTTCATCAACTTTTTCGAATCAGGATCAAAAAAATATTAAATTATGGCGTCACACATTGTATATTTTCATTTATCTCAAATAGCAAAGGTTTGTTGGAAACCATATTACATATTAGGGGTAGAAATAAATCGTTTAACGATTTTTCAGATAACTGTTAACATGAGATAAGTAGTATTGGGGATTTACTGAAAGCTGAAAATTAAATAAATGGAAATATCTGGCGCGCACACACACTCTAATGTAGATGTGAGTGCATTCACCCCCTCCCCCTTGGTCATTTTGAATTAGTTTCAATTCCCATGCAACTATAATATTTGAGGACAGAAACTATTATTGTAGACAGATTTTTTTCTTAATAAATAGGAGTTATATCAAAATAGGGCTTAGGATCCATATCAAAAGTTGAATGAATGGAACACATCAGATTGACAAATTAGATGGTACTCGGTACACTAGAGGCAAAAAAGGAAATGGGATAACAATGGTTGAAGAAGGAATTATGGAGGTTAGGCATCTGTAATTTTAGACGCCTGGCTGGAAACGGTGAGGGATGATCACAAATGGTGGCTCAAGCCCTGGTACTTCAAGCATTGCAACATCATGTAAGCAATTATTGAAGTAATTGTTTTTTTTCTCCCTTTTAATTATTTCATTTTGGCATTGTGCACATAATTATCGATCACTATAAAAAACAAAACGAAGACGTTTAAAGAACAGCTAAAAACATTGTAGCCTATAAGGGGGAAAGAAAATTATGTGAATTCGACCGATTCTTAAAAAAAATATATAGATTTTAAAGAACAGAGATTAATAAGAAAGAAGTTCTATCAATCACTGATATTAATCACACATTTTTCTTTTGTTTTTTTTTCTCCTGAAAGTAACCCTATGAGAAGTCATTTATTTATGTGGAGTACATCTTCCATTGACACATGGCATATTACATGTATGATTGTTGAAATAAATTTTTACAATATTTACAATTTAATGGATTATTATCTATGACAAATAAAATTGTAAAATAAGGGAAATAATTATAAATGAAATTGAAAACAAATTAAATAAATTTAAACTCAACCGACGTTACGGTTTTACTCTTCTTAAATTTGCTAGTCTATGTAAGGAAAAATATAATGAATTATAATTCTCATTCCTCACAATCAACTTTACCTCTAATGTATTATTGCTACATCCATATCTATACTTTTGATAAACTTTATGAGTTCTTTATTATATTTATTGAATAATATATGAAGTTGCTACCTCCTTTTAAAATTATGTTCTTGATTAAATTTGATCTATTTTGATTAAACATTGAGCAATAATAGAGTATTTTTGAATACGTTTGTGATGTCAGTGTGTCGCAAGTACATTTTTCATTGTTTTGAACTTTAAATAATGTCCTGTCTGTCCATGTTCCATTAGAAATTGTGAGCATTTGTGATGGTGACTCTTAATTGTGTTGTAGTTGTGAGTTATATTTGGTATGGATTGGAGAAAGCTGTTAGATTTCTTATATGTCGTCCATGCTCTGTCCTATTTATGTATTGTGTCACTACTTAAGTCTTTTTTAATGTATGAGAGTAGTACGAGTGAAAATTCTGGGATTAGTGTTGTTTCTTGAGCTGCTTCCAATGCTAACCTGTCAACTTGTTCTTTTCTAATATTTCCTGCATGGGATTGTACCTTTTTTTTGCCTTTGTGAAGATTTAAATGTATAATTTCCAAAATATTTTATCTAATTTTTTCTGTGGGCGGGTGATCACACATGAACATACTCTTGAAAACCTTACCATCTTTATTAGTAGTTATATATCGATCAATGATATTATTAGTTTACGAATGTTTTTCTTTACATATTAAAAAGTTGATTTTGTTGATAGCAGTAAAATATCGCAATCCGTTCTCGTCATTAACTCTCCGATTTACTAAATCTTGGGATTTCGTTATACGGACGTTATAAGAAATGAACTTCTGTAATTATAGACTTTGTAATTTATCTACTAACACAATAAAAGGGTCTTGAGATAAAGTATTTAGTATAACGTGAAAATATATTTGGAGTCATCAACAAAACGTAAGAGATATATATTTTATTTACTTATGTTTACATGTTGCCAAGAGTCTTGTCAATTACTATTTAATTACTACATTACTAAGTAATATAATATAAATATTTATCTAAATAATTATAATACTTAATTCAATACATCATAGTTTAATGTAAATGTAGATTATATATATATATATATATATATATATATATATATATATATATATATATATATTTAATGTCTAAATAATAAACAAACAGAATAATAATAATACGTATTATTGTATATAATAAATAATGTGCCGATTATTGTTGTTTAAGCACCCTCATAAAAATAATGTAATTCTTTCTTTAAGACAGTTAACTTTCTCAAACTTTTGATAAGAACCATCATTAACTTTATTTTCACTGTAATAATCCGAAATACATATTTATCAATGGTGGGTATTCTCTATATATTTGTCAATGAATTTTACGCTGTGTGACGTAAAAGCGGGGCAATGCAATAGTAAATGATTCAAATATAGACACAAATATATTTGGTACCATTTACATGCCTCTCCATTTTTTATAATGCGACTCATGTTTCTATATGATTCTCTAACCAAGTTTCGACTATACGTGTCGCTAAATTAACAAAACGTAATGATAATAATAATAATGTTAAATCAAATAATTCAAAGTTTTACTAATAAATATGCAACAATATCCCTTCAAAAGCTTATCCACTATTAGCGGAGGAAGACGAAATCGATTGGGAGACTAGACAGAATCAGAGGTAGGGGCGCACCCTAAGCCACGCCTTTCGTGAATCTGATGGCCACAGCACACAGCCTTGCGTGCTTTCTTCCTCCCCACTCAATTTTGAATAAATAGGCATTTGTTAAACGTCTAATGATATATTACTTTTCCTTGGCATATTTTAAAATTTAGAGCAAGGAGGATTTATGATCCAAGTTTCTTATTTATTTAAAACACTCACAATGAAAAATGATAGCATTGGCCAATTTATGTATTTAGAACATTAAGATATAGATGTGCTGGAATATAAATGATTCTTCTAAATTCAGACATGCGCCAAATTTAAATATACCTTTTTTTTAAAAAAAATTAGATTTATACAACTGCTAGATGTAGTATTCATTTCTCAATTTCATGTCTATATATATGAAAACGTGTAGTTAAGTATCGTGTCTTTCCTATTAACAATTCGATAAACAATTTTATTCCAATTATTCGATATTTACGCTATATATTTTTTAAGATCATTACTTCGTCAATTATAGCCCCCAAAAATGGAAACCTTTTAGTTTTAAAGGGATAATTATAAAAATTATTAAACCATCAATTATCTTTAATTAAACATGGTAATGTTTCTCTTTGACAACTTACAAATGGTGAGAGAAATATGATTGACAAATTAAAGATTTTTGCAGCCTAGCTGTGTTGGTAGATAAGTAAGACATGTTTCACCATGGAGCACCATTACATCATTCACAGTCAAAATGAGAATGAATTAAATAATCCACTATCCAAGACAACAAATACATATTTAATTATTTTAGTGTATTTTTAAAATGGTCAAAATAAATGAAAACTCATAGTTGTTAGGTAATATAAATTATACGAAATAATTGAATGTAAATTGAATTCTGGAAAAAAGAAATACAAATCGTAATTTTTAATAACGACAAATGAAAACCACAAAGCTGTGATTTAACAATTGCAAGAAATTATATAATAAGGTGGTATTTCGCAAGTACTAAAGCTGGCTAAGAGGATTTTATAAACTTAGCATAATTAATTAATGAAGATTACAAAGGTAAATAAATGTAAACCTTTAAAGGAATCTACTTGTGCTCTTTGAATTCGTCTCCTCGATAAATGAATGAAAACTTCCGGAACAATTAAAGATTTAAAAGTCTCAACCTACTTATGTTTTGTTTGTTTATCGAATCCCTTTGTACATTCATTTTGTATAATGATCCGCCACAAAAGCCTCAAAGAGAGTAACATGTACAATTTAACCTGCATGAAAGCAAATGGTATTAGCTCCTGAAAAAACTGTTATAAAAATGTCGCTTTGTCACAAAAGCGAATTCCTAATCAAGGAAAAGTTTCATCGGTTTTTACCAGTAATGTAGAATAGAATAGAATATATATTTATTTGTTAAATATTTACATCTTAACAATTCTGTCTTTTTTTAATAAATAATTAAATCCGAGCTCTTGAGATCAACAATAATATATCAATAAAAAAAGCAATATAGTGTAAATAGTAAAATATAGTACATAAAAGATAACTAAAAGCATTTTATAAACCCTTTTCCATCTTAATATAACATTTAACTGAAGTGAGGTCCATCAGCACTTACAGATTCCAGAGTACTGCACATTGTTTTTTACCAGTAATGTTAGTAGTGAATTATTTGTATTTTCACACGGTAAGAGAGACATACTGTACACTACAAAGAATTTAAAGGGCTTGTCTCTAGCCCGTTTTAATGCTTAGTCTTGGGTAGATTGCTGGGAGGAGTTATTTGGCTAGATTGTCATCAGATTTTGTTGAGCAGATGGTAGCTACTTCGCCAGGAACGAGAGGTGACGAGGGCTCAATCCGTTCCCACTCTAAACTATAAATTTAAACATTATTAAAACAGTATCGAACTTATAATAAAGAACATTGAAATTTTAAAAGGTGATAAAACCGTCATTTTTTTGTAAAACTATAATGTTTAGAATGATTTACAAAATATTTCGTAATGAATTTTTTAAAATGATCTTTAAATTATAAAGCGAAGTTCATTCATATTAAAGTACCTAATAATATTAAGTACTAATTCCTTGTAAGTTTTGTAAAAAATATGAGCTTTGTGTATTCATCGAGTTAGAACTGAGTATGCTTATGTTAACAAAATTTATATAGAAAACTAACTGCTTCATATAATTTAGTTTGTTCAAATACAGCTAATTTATCCTTGAAATATTCAGTATTATTAGTAACCCTAGCAAACCATAATCCCAATATTGAAATTTAATTAAATCTGTTGAGGGTAATATTCGAAGTTCCCGATTTGAAACTTAGAGGGAGTGTTGATGGTGATCCGAAGGACTTTTGATTAGAATGTTCAGATATTATCCATATCAGATTGGCGTTCTGTTCCACGAGTTTATATTCCTTATCTTTAAATGAGTTTCAGAGGTTTGTGTTCTACTGACAACTGGCCCTTCCTCTCCACAAGAACAAATAAAGAGATTTTCCAAGCCCAAGAGCGATTTACAGATGGCATCATGAGAATATTCTAGTCACTATTTCATCTTAGTAGTTAGCCTATGTAAGATGACTGTATGTAAGCTGTATGTAGGAAAATATATATGAGATGTTGAGCAATACAACAGCTTAAAGTGAAAAATGAATAAGTAGGAGTGGGGGTTTACCATAATCTGAAAATTAAAAAAATTCAAATACTAATCCCTTAATTTTTGTAAAAAACGATTAAAGCAAGAAAGAAGATCCTTTATATAAAATGTTTTAATTTGACTCATAAAATTGAGGATATTTAAGGAATTTTCAGTTTATATCTTCTCTAAACCTCACATTTGGCCATTAAGAAACTTTATCTTTAATTTTACAATTTAAATATCGAGTTTGGTAGTTCAAATAAAAATATATCTCCTAAAGAACACACGCGTGTGTGAAGTTAATGTTTAACATTATTATAGGAATATAAACAATATCTTTGAACATTACTATCTACCATGTATTGTTAATTTTAGAGTATCAGATAAAGCGAGGCCTAGTATTATTCGGAAAAAAGAGGTTTGTTAACAGAGCAACACTTCTGGTGAATAAGAAAACACTGACTATTCATTTTCATTCTAGTGCTTCAGTGGAAGCTATTACGTCAAGAAAAACGTTTAGTAAAACATACTGCTCTCTCTAGCTAGCTCATTATTTTATAGTACTTTCTGACAATGACAGAGGCAGTAGATGCAATATTAAGTTCTGTTGGGTGAAGGGCATCTCGAGAGACTGAAAGGTCACTGCGAATGAATAATCAAAGATTAGCGTAACAGCGTGGGAGTTTGATGTATCCTGGCTCTCAGAACTAACTAGAATGGATTTATAATTGAAAAAATCCACCAGAATACCTCACATCTCGGAGAATGTTAGAAACCAGGAAGTTAGAATTCCTTTCCTGCTTGGAAGAAAACTCAAAGAGAATACCAAGTTGGTAATGTAGTAGTCCATCCCAAGTACCGACATCTTCATGTCTTCCAGAGAATCTTAATGGAAAACCCTTGACATTTTGAGACTAGTGACATGAGACATGATAAGGAGGATATTAAGCGAGTAGGAAAAACGAATTACTGTAATTTAGTCTAATTTGAATTCAAAACAAACTAATTTCTTTAATATAGTTGTTGGCATGCTAGCAGAATAGTCAATGGTTGAGGAGGCTGATGAATGGGAGGTGTCCATTTGTAAAACATTCTAAAAAGGATTATGTAATAAGACTGTCAGAATAAATTAGTAAAGAGCAACAATTGCTCTAAACTTCGCAAGTAACTGCCTCATATTGCTAAAAGCTCGTGTTGTAATTTAAAACTTTTTAACAGTTCACAATGAAAGGAAATTCCGGTTTCATTTTTACACATGTAGTAAGTTGTTAAGAATACGTAGAATACGATCAGTTTTTAAGGCTGCTGCTAGGATGAATTATACAATAAAATATGGCAATTACTCCCCAAAAAAGTGTAATATTTAGACTTAGGCCAATTTTCGTTTAAAAGTGCTTTTTAATACGAAAGAAGTATAAAATTAGAGTCTAATTAAGGAACTGACGAGAAAAATTAATTTTTATTTATAGATTAACCGCACAGCCTTTCATTTATATAAAGTTGAGGGGTGAGGGAGTGAGAGAGAGGGGTGGGGGTAAGAAGGGTGTTAGATTGGGAGTGAAGCTATAGAGGGGTTTGGTGAGGGTGGAGAGCGGTGGGGAGAGCTTGATCAATGCAGGCTCACAGGATCGATCTCTCTTCGCCCGGGCACCATCAGATGGCGAGCCTATCTCGGCACACCCACCTACGCAACCCTTAACCTTTAACTAGCAGTCAGTAATTCGCCCATCTCTACAAATAAATTTGAAGATTTTCTCTACTATTATTTAATTTTGCTTTGGATTGCCCCCAGTTACGCTTCAAAAGGGCACATTAACCCAAAGCACACACGTACAATAACTCTTCAGTATCAGGGCATGGTTCATCAATTCAGGACAAAAAAAACCTTCTCCATATAGATAGATATTTAAGTATATGGCTATTTGAATAAAAACTACTTCTATAAAGGTTAAACACATAATTAAAAGAAAGTTACAAAAGAATAACGTATAAATAGTGAATAAGTAACTTTTTAAAAATAAATGGAAACAATATATTTAATACATAGTTATAGTAAATGTCTAACGATAAAACGCTGTTTTAGTTCGAAGATTTGTTCCAACTTAATGAATAATAAAGCAATAGAAACTCACGCAGTGCGTTTATGTTCATGGTTTAACAGCTATATATTTCATAGACAATGCATTTCTTTGACGATCTGAAAGCTGAGTGTGTCTCTGTGAGTTTTTTGGTGATTAGAATTGTTCAAATATTTGGATATAAAGCCATTTCTTATATGCCTGTATATTGTCTTCCGGGAAGAAAACACGAAGTACTTGAATCTCGTGCCTGGTGTGGGTATACATCCATGGTTGAAAAAGTCCGTCACGCAGGAGCTGCGTAAACTAAGCAGTTTTCCCAACTGAAGTTTTACAATAGAGAAATCTGTCTAGTAATAACAGTAGTAGTAACGAGTCTCTAAACCAATTTCACGAGAGCCGAACAGTTTAGGAAACGGCCGAAATAGTTTCAACCGACTTCAGCCGATCTCAACTCTGTTATCAGGCACACAATTAATAAAAAAATATCTCGGTTAATATTCAAGATAGAGAATAAATGTATATAACATTATTTATAGTAAATGTAATTTGCAATAAGATTGGATCCATACAATTTTTCGAACCGACCCATAATAACGGAGACATTTTGAATTTTCGAAAATCCCCCCTAAACCCTCCCTCCCACTGGTCCAATTTCAGCCATTAACGAACTTGATTTTTCTTTTTAAATAAAACGATTAAATATCGAGTTTGGTAACGATCAAACAAAAATTACGACCGCTAGAGCGTTAACAGACATATATATATATATATATATATATATAATTTTGATCAGACCTCATTTTCGTCATCTCCTGGGTAAGATCGATGGACATTAGAAGAATTTTTTTCGATAATCGCGTGATGAGTACGATCACAATAGCTGGTTTTAAGCATTTATTTTAGTGCAAACATTCGCCTCATCATCAGAGCCCTGTCTCTACATATTGACGAATTTTACCCGCTCCTGCCACCGAGCGGTTTCTAAAACAAGAAGTATTGAAGAGTTTTATCTTCGTATTGATTACAGCTATTTTATCATAACTCCTGACAGATTTACATGATTTTCCGTTCGAATGGAACTGACCCAGGTCTTTTTATACTTACAGTGCACTATAATTCTTATATTCCGAAACGTTTATACGAGAAGAAAGTATTCATCTATATTATTAATCATGGGTCGGTAACTCTGAGAGGTAAAGGACTTATAATTCTCAGCGTGATTCTTAGAATCCAATCATAAACCATCAAAATGTTATTTATAACGGGCTAGCTAACAACCTTCGTATATTGTTGCTAAATTATATAAAAATACATCTCTAAAATGAAAATCGCTCATTGTAAACAATATTTGCGCATCAATCGATATAAAGAGAATTATGGTTAAACACTCTACTCAGGATTAAGCCAATTAAGAGTATCAAGCTCAGAATTCACAAAACTTTCTTATTCAAAGCTCAATTGCACCTTGCACTTTTTGTAATCAGTTCATCCCTAATAGCCTGTCACATATACTTCTCAACTGTGAGAAGCTCATCGAAGACAGAAATAAATATCTACAAACACTTTCCTCAGCAGTCAGTGATGTGCATAAAATTGAAGAGATACTCAGTATCGATAGCTTCGAAAAACTGCACAAGATTTACTGCTTTATCACATCAGCATGCAATACTCTGGAATCTATAAGTGCAGATGGGCCACACTCCAGTTAAATGTTGTATTAAGGCGGAAAAGGGATTATAGAATGCTTTTATTTATCTTTTATGTACTATATTTTAGCAGATTTCCCTTAAGGGAAATCAGCTATTGAGGTTGTACTCATGAGGGAATTTTCGAATTTTTTCTACAAATGTCCATCGATCCTACCTAGGAGATGACGAAAATGAGGTCCATTCAAAACTGTATATATATTTATCTATACATAATATGTATATATATATATATATATATATATATATATATATATCAATCTATCTATCTATCTATATATTTGTCTGTTACCGCTCTAGTGGTCGCAATTTTGTTTAATCGTTACCGAACTCGATATTTAGTCGTTTTATGTAAAAAGAGAGATCAAGTTCGTTAACGGCTGAAATCGGACCAGGGGGAGGGGGTTTGGAGGGGGAGAATTTTGAAAATTTAAAATATCTCCGTTACTATAAGTCGGGTCGAAAAAGTATATAGAGTCAATCTTATTGAAATTTAAATGCACTAAAAATAATGTTCTATACATTTATTCTGTATCTTGAATATTAAATGAGATATTTGCATTTTTCAGTTTTCAGCCTTCAGTAAACCCCCACTTCTACTAGTGTTACATAAACAATGCTCTGTTATAGAATAAAACATATTAATTGAAGCCTAAATACCAAATATTGTTTTCATTGAACTTTTACATTGTGAGACATATGCAAATACGTTCTGTTGACCCCCCCCCCTTCTTTTGTTTTTGGATTACTAAAATTTGAGTGATTGAGATAAAACTGATTCATTAAAAATTACAGCACTAGCTTTAGTAAATTGTTTTCAATGAAATTAATACGTTATATTCAGATATATTTCATTAATTGTTTGTCATTCCTGTCTATCTATGGAGCGCTATGTTTGTTTATAATTCAGCCGTGTATTGTACATTTACTGAACATTCACGGTTGTGTTACCTGTATGTATATTTATCTATTGTAAACCTTCGCGTGGGAAATCTACTTAGTTTACGCACCCCCTGCGTGACGGACTTTTACTTTTTACACTATATTGCTTTTTTTTTGTTTTTCTTTATTGTCATATTATTGTTGATCTCAAGAACTTGGATTTAATTATTTATTTAAAAAGACAGAATTGTTATTTGTTATTTAATGTGTACAAGATGTAAATCTTTAACAAATAAATATACATTCTATTCTATTCTATTCACTCTACTCTGGAGCATCCAGAATGTATCTTGAATTCTAAATGCATAGACTGAACTTAATCAAGAGAGAGGTGGGCTGTAGCACGATCCCTCATTGAAAACCACACACACCTTCCTGTATGCCAGAATCTTCCCACTCTCTCTCTTATATTTTATACTTTATTTGCTCCGAGCATTTGCCACTTTACTTAATTAAACTTTTATATTTAATTTGAATATAAACCCAGTTAAAGGCCATTTTCATGACACTTTCACTTTGAAAGATTGCTCTAAACTCATTTGAAAGTAGTCATTTCATGAGAAACTCTACATAACAAAATGAAGTATAAAATAAAAGAACGTAATAATTATTAATAAGTATATGATATACTTAGCTTGAACTCGAACTCTTTATATCACTGCATTTGCAAACACTCGACTCAAGGAAAATTCCTGATTTGCACTGACTCGTCGAGTGCCCTATTGAGTATCAAAGATGTATTCACAAACAACCCAATAGTAAAAAAAAAAATACAAAATCAAATACAAATGCTCCGAGAGCTAAAAAGGGTCGTCTACTTCATGTGGATTCCAAGCCACGTGGGAATAGATGGAAACGAAAAAGCAGATTTAGCAGCCAGAGAAGCCCATCAACTCGACTCCATCACCCCAACAACAATTACATCTGCAGAACTCTACCAACCACTCAAAGAAAAAATTAATAAAAACTGGCAACACATGTGGAATGAAACCCAGAACAATAACTAAAAACTATTAAAACCACCATCCGTCCATGGAAATATTCGACAAGAAAGAGATGAAGTTGTATTAGGAAGACTCCGAATTGGGCACACAAGACTTACGCATGGCTATCTTATGACAAAAGATCAACCCCCGATTTGTGAGAAATGTAACACAGAACTGACTATATATCACATATTAATGGAATGTCATAAGTATACAGATATTAGAAACAAATACAATATCTCTCCAATAGTATAGAAGTGGCCCTTGGAGATGACCCGAAAGAACTCCATAAATTGTTTAATTTTGTAAAAAACACGAGTTTATACAAAGAAATTTAAAGTACAATTGTTTGTATCCTCGTTTATATTGTTAAAATGGCGATATGGATGAGGATAACAAAATGTGAATTATAAATATTACAGGGCGATGATAACCTGGTAGTTTTTCGTCCTTAAATCCTATACAACAACAACAACAAAAAACTCGAACATTGTACTTGTATCCGTTCGGCTTGTGTTAAATTTATTTTATAAAGATAAATATATATCATTTTGAACGGACCTCATTTTCGTCATCTCCTGGGAAGGATCGATGGACATTTGAAGAAATTTTTCGAAAATCGCGTCATGAGTACGACCTCAATAGCTGATTTCCCTGACAACACAAACTAGATCCACTGACTTGTATTTCTACACTACACCTAGAGAACGGAATTTCTCGTCATCTTTGGATTTTTGATTATACAAAAAAAACTTAAGACCACTTTGTTCGTTCATCAGGAAAACTAGTTTCAAGAAATTTTAGGGAGTATACAATTGAAAATTCCACATTTCTTCGTATTCATTTCAGATTAAGAAAATTTGTATAGGAACTTATAATGTTTATCATTTATTGCTCTATAGTTTCCAGTCAGATGTACAGGGATGTTCCATGATGTTGCCAAAAAGCATATAGTTCTATCTTCATAAAGTTGTAATACCGAATTTTATACCTCCAAGATATTCAATATTTAACGTGGTGAACGCTCCAGAAAATTCGCTCAATGACTAGGCTTGGGGTAATGTGATCTTTTTTTAAAAAAAATATACTCAATAAGGGCCGTCAATTAAGCATCGAGTTTTTTTTTTTTCGTGTCATCACTAAGTCCATCAGTAATGGGAAAAAATAAAACTTTTCAACCAAATTCTCTCACACATGGTGAAATCAGGTCACACAAAGCCACATCATTCGAAGCTTAAATACCAAATATTGTTTTCAACAGACATTTATTATACGAGATACATGCAAATATGTTCTGGTGACCCCTCCCCCCCCCCTTCTTAAGTATTTGGACTACTTAAATTTGATTGATTGAGATAAAAATTATTCTGATTCATTATAAATTACAGTACTAGATATAGAAGATAGTTTACAATCAAATTAATACGTTAAATTCAGATATATTACAGTAATTGTTTTTATTTCCGGTAAGAAGTTGGCAGAACTGTTTGTTTACGTTTCAGATGCTTCCAATCGGAAGGTTTCTTATTATCGTTTGTATTTATTCACTTAATATTCACAGTGGTGTTGTGTTAACGGTATGTAGATTAATCAATTGTTAAACTTCACGCGGGAAATCTGTTTAGTTTACTCAGCCCCTGTGAGACGGACATTTTAGAGAGTACTATTATTCTTTAGTGCATGTTTAATTTACTCTCGAATTCTCGTTCGAAGAACAATGTGGTATCATGAGTAGGATAGTTTTTACTCCGTAGTTTTTGTTAGAAATCAATACAGTAAACATGAATACATAATTCCAGATTAATATAAAAAGTTACAGTCTTTATATATAGGCTTCAAAACTATATATTAAAATTATGAACTTCGTACAAATTAAAATTTTATTTTTTGGTAAGTAAATATCTTTAAGGCAAAATGATATGAATCTTGAAACCTTCTTTAAATCAGATTTAAATTTGATAGAAACAGTTAAAAAATGAATTACTGAATTTCTAAAGGGAATGAAGAATAAATTAGAAGCATCAATGAAATCGAAAAATAATTTGCTTTTAGTAAGGAAATTTCACTATGAATAGCTAAACAAAATATTAATTCGTCCATATCAGAGAATTTCAAATGCCTTTCAAAAAAGACAGAACCAATCAGGAAGGGACATAATCATCATTCATGGAAAGGAAAACAAGATGTTCACAAAGAGCGACATGAATGAGCTTCGCAGAAAATTGAGTTCTAAAAATAAATTTCCAATTAGTAGGGACTGATTGAAATATTACTTAGTCCTGCTACAGTTTTTACTGTATAAATGACAGAGGGAGAGAGGGCCAGGATTCAATCTGTTTGTTTTAGTTCTTCACGCTTTTCAGGAGGACATCCCAATAAAAACCAGTTTTAATTAATCACCAAAGTAAACACCACGAATCTGGCAGAAAAATGTTTAAAGTTTTAAACATAATCTGATAAACTTTAAAATATTGCCAATCACATACTTGGTCAGATTTTTTTAACTTTTTAAGTTTGTTACGTTTTATGTTTTAGCAGATTTCCCTTAGGAGAAATCAGCTTTTGAGGTTCTACTCATGATGGGATATTCAAAACAATTCTTCAAATGTCCATCAAACCTCCGATTCGAGATGGCGAAAATGACGCCCGTTCAAAATTTTGTGTGTGTGTGTGTGTGTGTGTGTGTTGTTGCGAGAATCGGATGAGTGGGCGAATACACAAAGAGAGAGAGCCGCGTGAGAGGAGGAACAAAGACTAGTGGAACGAGCGAATCGAATTAGAGACCTTCCAGGAAGAACTGAAACCTTCTATGTCTAGACACTTCTACAAGCATTTAAAAGGAAGTCTCACAGTACCCCACAGTGAGTTTACGGTCAGACGTCTTGATGGTCACATCAGTGCTACAGTGCGACTTAGTGAAGCGCGGTAAAGTGTTTTTATAAGAAGAACAGTGTTGTGCAGTGACTGTAAGTAGCAGTTTAGTGCCGTGTTTAAGGCAGTGCAGTGCCGCGAAGTAAAGGACAGTGCAGTGCCGTCTTTTGCGAATTTCAGTGACCGTGAGTGAAGTATTAACTGTGACATCTGAAGAACAGTGACACTATCAGTGTAATAGTGTGAGTAGTAATAATCAAGAGTATTGTGCATTGTGACATAAATTGTGCATTGATAAACTGTGAAACTTGTGTGTGTTTAATTTTGCAATCCAAAAGAACTCTTATTAACGTTTATTACTGGTTTTGTAATAAAAACGTAACAATATATATATATATATATATATATATATATATATATATATATATAAACAAACAAACAAAATAAGCTGCCCTCTGTCTGGGGGTACCTGTATGGTCAGCCTCCTAATCTGCCAATTTCTTGGTAATAATGTTTTGTTTTGTTTTTTAATTTTGTTTAAATTGTAAATGAAAATTTGGAATAATTGAATAGTGCAAATTAGGGGGGTATCTCAGGTGAGAGTGAAGCTTAACTTTTTCATCCTTATTTTTTTATATAAATGATGGATGACGATTCTAATAGATGAAGTGTGGATAACTCCTTCAAATCATGTTTTATCAGCCCATATTCTATTAATGTCTTCACAGTTTTTTGATGGAGGACTCCTCTTGAGCCGAACAGTAGCCCTATAACCGTCCAGTCTTGGATTTATATATATATATATATATATATATATATATATTGTTGTCATACCTGTCGGTGGAGGCCGTCGTCACAGGCTGATGATCGAGTACAGATGGCAAGTGCTTTCGATGCGATGGCACCATCTTCAAGCCTTTCAAAAGTTGTAATACATATATATATATATATATATATATATATATATATATATATATATATTAGTCTGTTAACAAGCTAGTGGTCGCATTTATTGTTTGATCGATACCAAACTCGATATTTAAACGTGTTATGTTAAACTAAAGTTCGTTAATGGCTGAAATGCGACTAGTGGGAGGGGGAGTATAGAGGGGGGAATTTCGAAAATATTTCCTTTTTTTTTATCGGAACCAAAAATTGTATAAATCCAATCATATTGCAAATGAAATGTTCTATAAATGTTCATATGTACTCCTTTTCACTATCTTGATTATTTGCATATTTTAGTCTTCAGTATACCCCCCCCCCCACTCACGAGTCCCTAGCATAGCTTATTCCCCTTCATTCTCCAATTTCCCTGGTTTATTTATCTGAATGTTTTGTGGTGAAGAACGTCGTAACATGACAATTTTAAAATGCATGCTACGTGCACAATAAAATATGAGGCTTAAAGTCCCTCAGAGGCTGTTAACCGCAAACCTCAATAGGAGTCATGAATGTTTTCTTCTCTTTCTTGGCAGTTTCTTACGGAATATTGTATAGGGAAATTGGGTCACTCTGAGGCGTGAACTATTGGAGTGTGGCTGGATTAAGGGACCCAAGGATGACCATCAAACCACAGTCTCTTGCCCGTCTCGACGGCACCTCCCTTCTCCCGATTCTGTGTATTTTCCTAGTCAAAGAAAACAAAACAAGAGTGATAAATAACTTCGTACAGTAGCATTATCCCACCTCACTCCGACAAGAGTAACCACTAAATCTGTCTTATTTTTCAATGTTAAGTGAGCTGAAACGAATGAGTCACTTATTTTTATTAGTATTAAAAAATTCCCCCAAAATAGATTAAAAAGTCACGCTGGGGCTGCGTAAACTATGCAGATTTCCAACGGGCGTCACGTATTTGCATTTATCTCAAGAAGGAAATGTTCAATGAGAACAATATTTGATATTTAGGAATCAAATAAAGTTCGTCATAATATAACAGCTTCTTGTGAATATGACGTGAGTAGGAGTAGGGGTTTGCAAAAGGCCAAAAACTAAATAATGCAAATATCTCGGTTAATATTAAATGTAATCAAAAAAACGTACTTAACAAAACTTATAGAACATTACACTTGCAATAAGATAGATTCTATACAATTTTTCGATCTGACATATAATAATGGAGATATGAAGATTTTTCGAAATTCTCTCTATACCACCCCCACACCTCTGTCCGATTTCAGTCGTTAACGATCGGATCTTTCTTTTTACAAAAAACGATTCTATATCTAGTTTGGTAACAATAAGACAAGAAGAGTAGTAACAGACATATATATATATATATAAAAGTTTGAACGGACCTCATTTTCGTCATCTACTAGTTAGGATCGATGGACATTTGAAATTTTATTTTAAAAATCGCATCCCTATGAGAAACCTTCTAAAAATGGAACTGGACAGACACTATTAATACCAAGACCTTTTTTTTCTTGCGTACCACTCAGTCAATGGTGTCCCCCATCTTCCTCCATTAAAGTGCCATTAAGGCTTTGGAATTGGCCATCGTGGATTAGCTGCGATGAGCCAATCTTTCTTCTCCCCGTTTTGTACTTGAGTTTTACAGACTACGATAATATAGCCCTCATTGGACTTGATGATCTCTCTACAATAAGCATCAAGGGTTTAGTTTTGCGTTTCTATACTCTTCTATAAAATTAATTATTTTATATCTCTCTCATTAAATTGTCGTGCAAATCCATTTTTATTCCTACAAGCCAACGTGGAGGACATATATAAAATCGGATGGGACACCATATGACTTCCTTGTACTCCTATTAAAGTAAATTTAAAAGAAAAAAAATAGTGGTGCACTTCATCTGATTGATTCATTTGATTTACGATTCAAATTCGTTGGATCAAAAAGAAAACCCAGAAAACGTTCAATAATCATCACGGGTTTAGTTTTGCGTTTCTATTCCCTATTTGTGGAAGCTGCCATTCAACCCTCAATCTTGTTTTAATAAGGCAGATTCAATTTGTTGGTGAGGCCATTCTGGAATCTAACCAATTACAACTCTTTTAATTATAGTATTAACGGGGCTTCAAAACTGATTATTTTTTATTGCATTGATTTAATTTTGTTTTTATTATCAGGGCAGTCATTATTATTATATTCTTATTATTTAGTGTACTGTTCAAGTTCGAATTTACCTTGTTTTGAAATCTTTAGTTTCACCATCGGAAATCTAACGTATTAGTTGGCAGCTGTACGTAATTTCACCATGAAGACTTTTTTCCGGTTGTGTTAACAGGACATAAGAAGTATTCCAACCATTCAAGAATTATTGTTATTATTATTATATAACGTCCACTTTTTGCTACTATGGCTAATTGGGGCTGGTTATCTACAGGTTACCACCCTTTTCTTGGCCGGGTGGGACTAAGGATTTTATTCTATTAGTTCATTACTAAATAAATTTCTATTTCTCCAGGCGTGAATCGAACTCGCCACTCCAGATTTACCATGTGAGATTAAGGCCAAGGCTTTAATTCACATGGCTAACCTGAGCCCCTCTGCCTAACATAGGTGTGGGCTCTCCAGCCCACTGACATAAGGCGCCCAACATCAGGTGACATGAAGTTCTTCTTTTGGGCTCTTCTCAGCCAAGACTTGTTGGTGAACTAATAGCATTTGCATGGTGGTTCATTTATTTCAGCAGCCTCCTTTGCCCAGTCATGCCCCATACTTCGTTCCCTGTAATTCCAGCATTAGATAAGTTCCATATTACATTTGGACACCAGTCTTACTTGCTTGGAAATCCCACACTATAATTAAAAAAGAGAAACTTAACAGACGATTCAAACAACTTAATGGACTGCTAAATAGAAGATCTCACTTGTCTACCGAAAACAAACTAACAATATACAAGTTACTACTTAAACCAATATGGACATACGGAATAGAAGTGTGGGGTACAGCAAAACCTTCGAACATCAGACGCATCCAGACTTTCCAATCCAAAGTCCTGCGCACCATAGTAGATGCTCCATATTATATCACCAACCACATCCTCCATAAAGATCTTAATATCCCATTTGTAAAGGACCTAATTCCCGTAAGATTAAAAAAAATCCAATCCAATCATCCTAATCCAGAATTCCTAGCCCTTTCCAGTACCACTCATCCACGGCGCCTCAAGAGACAATGGCCAAAGATCTCCTATAAGTGTAAAATGAAGTGATAGCGGTGGCTATTTTCTTATCAAGTGCCATTCCTCCTTAGATCTTGACTTCCTTGCCAGGCAGGCAGAGGCTGCTCCTCTCATTGTCGTGAAGGGGTGTAGCTTCTGTCGAGAGTGATGGAGGACGATTGAATTGTACATACCACATTACAAAATGCATTTAAATGCTGACTGTAATATTCTTAATAAAATAAAATAACAAAAAAAGAGAAAAAAAAGATAGGTTCCATACTGATTTTACAGGTGTTTTTTTCCAAGTTTCCCAAAACATCAAAGTATTTTATTTTCTTCGAGTCTTATTTATTACAATTTTGCATACCTTAACAGGCAGCGGGAGAGTCAAAGCAGATTGGTATTTGTTTACTTCCTCTATTGATATAAAGTAGCCAGACGAGCTTATGATTAAGCAGTCTATTTGGATGAATACGGGGCTAATTTATATTACAAGCCTACTTCAGCTCTGTCAATTCTTGGCGATAGCTTTCCTGTCGACGATGTTGAACTCAGTAGGGCCCTTCTTTACTCTCTCAACCCAAATCATCTTTAGCGACCCTCGAGTTCTCCTACCCACCCCTGTCGTATTCATTAACTTGTACAGGAAGCCGTTCTGATTACTTCTAAAAGAACGTTCCACGCCTCGTAATCTTTTAGCTTTTATATGGTATGAAATTGCTAATTTTAAGATGTTATTTATTCTCTTGTCATCTCCTGAGTCCTTTTGGAAACTGCCCTATGTTATTTTTTTCCTCGGCTCAGTATCCCTGAAATTTGTGAGTATATTTATATAATTCTCTCCACCTCCACGTTCCATCTTTGAGTGGGTTATTTACACAAATTATTTTATATAAAATACAAATTAGTTTGTATATATACAAATGCATCTAAAATCTTGCAATGTTTATAAAAAATCCTATAACACAAAAGTAAATAATATATGCGAAATTATTTAAAATAATAAACGTACCAAATATTGTGAGATATATGCATATACGTTCTGTTGACCCCCCCCCCCCATCCCTTCTTTTGGTCGTTAGACTAGTAAAATTTCAGTGATTTAGATAAAACTGATTCTGATTCATTACAAATTACAGCACTAGCTTTAGTAAATTGTATTCAATAAAATTAATATGTTATATTCAGATATATTTCATTAATTGTTTGTCTTTCCGGTCTATCTATCCAGCACTACGGGGCCCCTTTCTGTTGTAGACATTATTAACTTGTAAATTGACTGAAGGATTTCTCATTACCGTTTTAGCAGATTTCCCTTAAGGGAAATCAGCTATTGAGGTCGTACTCATGACGCGAGTTTCGAAAAATTTCTTCAAATGTCCATCGATCCTACCCAGGAGATGACGAAAATGAGGTCCGTTCAAAATTATATATATATATATATATATATATATATATATATATATATATATATATATATATATATATATCTATATATATATATATATATATATATATATATATATATATATATTTATATATATATATATAGATATATATATTTGTCTGTTAACGCTCTAGCGGTCGCAATTTTTGTTTGATCGTGACCAAACTCGGAATTTAATCGTTTTATGTAAAAAGGAAGATCAAGTTCGTTAATGGCTGAAATCGGACCAGTGGGAGGGGGGGTTTAGAGGGGCGGATTTTCGAAAATTCGAAATATCTCCGTTACCATACGTCGGATCAAAAAATTGTATAGAACCAATCTTATTGCAAATTAAAGTTACTATAAATATTGTTCTATACGTTTATTCTGTATCTTTAATATTAACCGAGATATTTGCATTTGTATTGCGAGTGTGGTCGGCTATGTTCGGGAGTTTCCGCCGAGCGCTAGTGTGGCCGTTTCGCTAACTATTCGTCCTCGTGAGAATAGGTTACTACTACTGTTATTATTAGGCAGATTTCTCTATTGTAAAACTTCACGTGGGAAATCTGCTTAGTTTACGCAGCCCCTGCGTGACGGACTTTTTATTTATTCACTTGACATTCACGGTAGTATTACCAGTATGTAGATTTATCTAATGTAAACCTTCGCGTGGGAAATTTGCTTAGTTTACGCAGCCCTTGTGTGACGGGCTTTTAGCAAATTTACCTTAAGGGAAATCAGCTATTGAGGTCGTAGTCATGACGCGATTTTCGAAAATGTCCATCGATCCTACCCAGGAGATGACGAAAATGAGGTCTGTTCAAAACTGTATATATAAATATATATTTGTCTGTTACTGCTCTAGCGGTCGCAAATTTTGTTTTATCTTTACCAAACTTGATATATAATCGTTTTATACAAAAAGACAGATCAAGTTCGTAAACGGCTGCAATCGGACCAGGGGGAGGGAGGGTTTAGAGGGGAAGAATTTCGAAAATTCTTAATATCTCCATTATTATGGGTCGGATCGAAAAATGGTATAGATTCATTCTTGTTGCAAATTTAATGTTCTATAAATGTTTTTATGTACAGTTTTTCGCTATCTTTATTTGTAACTGAGATATTTGCATTTTTTCGTTTTCGATCTTCAGTAAACTCCCTCCTCCTCCTCTCATATTAACAATATTCTATTATGTTATGAAATATTTTAATTGAAGCTTAAATACCAAATATTGTTCTCATTGAACTTTTAATTTTTGAGATAAATGCAAAAACGTGGCGCACGTGGGAAATCTGCTTAGTCCCAGGATGACGGACTTTTAGCAGATTTCCCTTGGGGGAAATCAGCTATTGTGTTCATACTCATGACGCGATTTTCGAAAAAGTTCTTCAAATGTCCATCGATCCTACCCAGGAGATGACGAAAATGAGGTCCGTTCAAAATTATATATATATATATATATATATATATATATATATATATATATATATATATACGTATATTTGTCTTTTAAGGCTTTAGCTGTCGCAATTTTTGTTTGATCGTTACGAAACTCGATATTTAACCGTTTTATGTAAAAAGACAGATCAAGTTCGTTAATGGCTGAAATCGGACCAAGGGAGGGGGGTTTAGAGAGGGGGATTTTCGAAAATTCGAAATATCTCCGTTATTATGCATCGGATCGAAAAATTGTATAGGATCAATCTTATTGCAAATTACGTTTACTATAAATATTGTTATATACATTTATTCTCTATCTTGAATATTAACCGAGATATTTGCATTTTTATGAAGTCGGTGGTTGGGTCATCGAGTTTTTTTTTTTTATATTTTTATTTTAGATACATTTTTGTTTACAATTTTAGTATTGCGTTTGTGAACTTCAATTTATTAAAAGTCCGTCACGCAGGGGCTGCGTAAACTAAGCAGATTTCCCACGTGAAGTTTTACAATAGAGAAATTTCACGAGAGCCGAACAGTTAAGAAAACGGCCGACCTAGCTTTTGGCAGGAAACTCACTCTCATCCGTTATCCGCCCCGATTTCATAAAAATGCAAATATCTCGGTTAATATTCAAGATAGAGAATAAATCTATATAACTATATTTATAATAAATTTAATTTGCAATAAGATTGATTCTATACAATTTTTCGATCCGACGTATAGTAACGGAAATATTTCAAATTTTAGAAAATTCTCCCCTCTAAACCCGCCCTCCCACTGGTCCGATTTCAACGATTAACGAACTTGATCTTTTTTTTTTTACATAAAACGACTAAATATCGAGTTTGGTAATGATCAAACAAAAATTGCGACCGCTAGAGCGGTAACAGACAAATATATATATATATAGTTTTCAACGGACCTCATTTTCGTCATCTAGGTAGGATCGATGGGCATTTGAAGAAAAATTTCGAAAATTCCGTCATGAGTACAACCTCAATAGCTGATTTCCCTTAAGGGAAATCTGCTAAAAAAATAAAAATTTATAAAACATATGTTGATATTATGTGTCTACAAATCACAATTCTCTCCTTAGTAAGCGATATATAATCTATATGTACACATTTAAAATTCATCCTACTGTTATATCGCATCTGGAAAATTGCTGATCAGGTAGTTCAATAGAGTATTCGATGTGCTTTAAAATGACACCAGAATCAATATTCTAGGATCAGTAGAAACTGAGATATTAATGAATGTCCAGTTTACCCTATCACTCGCTCCAGTGTGCCCCCCTTCTTTAGTTCTTGGACTACTAAAATTTGAGTTATTAAAATATAAATTATTCTTACAATTCAGAAGCCGTTTCGGTTGGGAATTTATTTTAATTAACTGCAAGATTTCTCATTACCGTTTGTATTTAATCAGGGTGGTATTTTGTTACCAGATACAGATCTCTCTATTGTAAAACTTCACATAGGAAACCTGCTTAGTTTACGCAGCCCCTGTGTGACGGACTTTTTTAATTCTACGTCATATCTATGGGGAAGTTCTCTGAAGAAGAATTTGCATACCAGGATCAGTTCTTGGAATGTGTCTATAACTTTCTACTACTTTTGTGGCACTGTATATTTCTCGTAATTAGAACAAATATCAAATAAAGAGAGTATTGATTACGGCAATAAGCATTCAGTTGGAACAGGTGATGTAGGTTGTATTTGTGAAGAAGGAAAATGGGAGGATTGGCGGGAATCATGTGCATTGTTGGCGGTGATAGGTGGTGGCTATGGGTGTGTGCTCGACAACACACAGGGTAGTCGGCAAAGGAACAATAGGCCGCCCACTCCATCCCCATAGGTTACGCCATATTGGTTCTCTGTGAGAAATGCCTAAACCCTAATCAACTAGTGATTGGGATTCAGGAGAGGAAGGGCTTTGCCCCAACAGCTCGATATCACCTAACAATGAGACTCGCAAGCTCATTTCAACAGCAATTCTAACAGCCCGACCTTACAATTTCACTGGAAAATAACACCTCTCCTGATATTCCGTTCTAATCTTATATTTATTCGTCCATTTACTGCTAAAATATAACGGAAACACAAAAATGTTAGTCAGATAAGGAAAGAAATTTTGTTTTACCAATTTTCCTATTACAATAGCGCAATATTTCGTAACTACATGTAAATTGAGACTATCTGCTACCGTAAAAAGTCCGTCACGCAGGGGCTGCGTTAACTGAGCAGATTTCCCACTTTCCTCACGTATTTGCATTTATCTCATGACGTAAAAGTTCAATGAGAACAATATTCGTTATTTAGCCTTCAAATAAATTACTTCATAATATAAAAAGCTTATTGCTGATATGGCATGAGTAGGAGTGGGGGTACACTAAAAGCTGAACACTAAAAAACGTAAATATATCGGTTAATATTAAAGATAATGAAAGAATGTACATAACAAAATTGATAGAACATTACATTCGCAATACGATTTTTTTTTTTTTTTTTTAGATAGATAGATATTTTATTGGCTTATGTTTACAACATGTTGCCAAGAGTCTGGCCAATTGGTGTTAGTAAGGTTATTAATATATTATACTTCTTAAAGTATGTGTAAATAAAATAATAATAATTCCTAGAATTAAAACTGAACACCATATACATTGGCACATAATACAATATTAATATTAATCTAAATAATTATAATACTGAATTCAATAGGTTATAATTTAATGTAAATGTAGATTAATTCATTCTTTTTTAATGTCTAAATAAATATCAGTTTTCTAACATATCAAATTAACATAACTATTCTCTAAGATAAGAATAACTCTTCTAATAATAAGTATAACAGCATATAATAAATAATGTGCCGATTATTATTGAATAAGCACCCCATAAAAAATAATAAAATTCTTTCTTTTAAATTGTTAACTTTCACAAACTTTTGATAAGAAACAAAAAATATCATTAACTTTACTTTCATTGTTGTAATCCAGAATGTTTACCAATGATAGGTATTCTCTTTGAGGCACTATATATTTGTCAAGGAATTTTACTCTGTGTGATGTAAAAGCGGGGCAATACAGCAAGCAGTAAATGATTCAAATGTAGGTAAATATATTTTTGGCACCATTTACATACCTCTCCAGTTTTTATAATTTGAGTCATGTTTCTATAGGATAATTTTAAATACTCGCTAGAGGAAATCCTTATTGACAAGTTTGATTTTATTTATGTTTGTGTGGAACGTTAAATAATTTTCAGGGAGAGAATGGTTAAAACAACGAATACTTCTATATATTCGGCTGTAACTTGAGTTAAGAACTCTATCCACGTCAACAGAATGGAGATTGTTTACAATTGTTTCAATGATTGTGATCTTGTTGGCTAGCAAAGTTTGTTGGTCTAAAGATTCGAAAAATATTCTTCAACATAATTATTTCCTGCTATAAATTTTACTTGTGACACCCAATTATATTTTATGTCGCTTTTCCTATTGTGCAAACTAAGGAGCTTAAGAAAACATTTTTTCGGAAGTCGGTGGTCAGGCATTGAGAGCAGTTTAACACAGAAATTAATAATTTTCTTAAATATAACTACATTTAAGTGCGCTCGTCCAGTTTCCAAACGGACTATGTAATTCGGGGTACTTCTTGGCCAAGAATACAAATACTTCAAGAACCTCAGCTGTACCGATTCCACAAGGTCCAGGTAATTTGGAGCCCAAATCTCTGCTCCATAAAGAAGAGTTTATGACACCATGGAATCAAATAGGGCTATTCTTGGTTCCCAAGAATCACTCTTTCCTCTTCCCAGTATTTCCCTAACCTTTACATTTGCAATAAGATTGGATCTATACAATTTTTTAATCCGACGAAAAGTAACGGAAATATTTTCGAAATTCCCTCCCTCTAAACTCTCCCTCCCACTGGTCACATTTCAGCCATTAACGAATTGGATCTTTGTTTTTACATAAAACGTTTAAATGTGGAGTTTGGTAACGTAAAAACGTAAATAACAACATTTATAGAATCTTACATTTGCAATTGGTTCTATACAATTTTTCGATCCGACGTATTAAAACAAAGATATTAAGAATTTTCGAAATTCTCCCCCTCTAAACCCCCCTCTACTGGTCGGATTTCAACCCTTAACGAAATTGATATTTAGTTATACCTAAAACGTTTAAGAGTTTGGTAATAATCAAACAAAAACTGCGACCGCTAGAGCGTTAACTGACACACACACACACACACACACACACACACACACACACACACATATATATATATATATATATATATCATAGCACAGTGCAGACTTTCATCGGACAAGATTCTCAAAATTTATTGGTACGGCAGTGCATACAAGCTTAACTGTGAGGAATTATGCAGCATTTGCAATATGTATGAGGAGGAAACACTCCACCATTTCTTCTTCCGCTGCCCTATGTATAGCCACATCAGAAATGCATACATCTCCAAACATATTAATCCTACTGATTCACCAAATACACAGCTAAAGCAATTGTTCACAATAGAAGACAAATCTAAGGCCTTTGATACCTATAAATTTGTTATTAATGCCCTTAAAGTACGAGCTTTCATAATGTTTGATTGATTTATCACTTCCAACACAAGTTGTAAAGATTTCATTTATTATTATAATTATTTATATATTTTATTTATCTATTTATTTTTCATAATTTATATTGTGCCTTCGGAACTGATTGATGATTTAGAAGAACTGTCTCTTTATTTTGTCTATTATTATACATTTATTTTTATTATATTTACTTATTATTATATTATTATTTTTTCTTTATTTATTTATTTTTCTTTAATATAAACAGATTAATGAAATTTTATGTTCTTTTTTATTTTATTTTCTTTCTTTCTATTTCTTTATTCTTTATTTTCATTTTTGTTTCTATTAAATTAAGATTAATTATGTATCAAATTTGAAGATGACCCAATGTTGAGTAAGCTATTTTAACTATAATGTAATTCTTTGTTTATTGATATACTAATTATAGCCAAATTATTTATTTTATCAATCACCAATATTATATGTATTACTTTAGAGAAGTATTGTACCTAGCTATGTGTTTTAATTTTTCTTCTTTTTTCATTCTTTTCTTTTTTTTCTCTCTCTTTTTTTATGTATTTTTTTTTGTAAATATTCGTACCCCCTGTAAAAAGTTTATACTTAAATACAGAATTTTTATCTATCTATCTATCTATCTATATATATATATATATATATATATATATATATATATATAGTTTTGAAAGGACCTCATTTTCGTCATCTCCTGGGTAGTAGGATCGATGATCGTTTGAGGAAATTTTTGAAAATCGCGTCAACCTGAATAGCGTGACCTCAATAGCTGATTTCCCTTAAGGTAAATATGTTAAAAAGCAAATATCTTGGTAAATACTGAAGGAGGAGAAACAAAAAAAAATATATATCGATATTTATAGGAAATAAATTTGCAGAAAAATTGACTATACAATTTTTTCATCCGACGTATAATAAAGGAGATATTTTGAATTTTCTAAATCCCGTCCACCTATCATTGGTCCGATTACAGTTATTAATGAAGTTATTATTTAGCTTTATATAAAACGTTAAATATGAAGCTAGGTTGCGATCAAACAAAAATTGCACCTCTAAAGCACTAACACACACACACACACACACACACACACATGTGTGTGTGTGTGCGCGCGCGCGCGTGTGTGTGTTTATGTATGCATGTATATATACGTATATATCTCAATAGGTGATTTCCCTCAAGGTTAGTAACAACGCTACTTTCAAAATTGTCCCATCGATCCAAACGATACATTCCTTGATAATGGATTAGCGGTCTACAGACGTCAATATATCTCTTTATAAACCTCATGAAATATTTCTTGAACAGTCTTTTCTTTTATCAATGTTTCTACTTTATATTTATTATTTTCAGTTGCGTGTGTATATACACATAAAACAATTTTCTTCACCATTACATATATAATTCCGGTAAATCATGAAGTAGCTCTTTTATTGAAACATGTATCTTTTTGTAACAATTATAATTGTTTTTTTCAAGAGGATAATAGTTTCTATTTTTTTACGTTATGGTGTCTCCTCTATGCCTTTGTCAACTGAAAAGAAGTTGAGATGCTCTCAGGAAACTAGTTCATTGACTAGCGAAACTTTGGTAGGCCAAATACCATGACACGGTCAATAGCAGAAGACGTCGATATTAATGATTGTTTGTTTGATGAGTCATAAATGCCACGAAAACGTCAGCAAACTATTATGGAGCGAAGCCCTTCCATCCAACGCTTACATCTTCTAATTATACCACTTCTCCACTAAAACTACACATCCGCAGAATAATTCAAGATAAACGTAAGATTTCTTAGTTTTAATGTTATATTAAAACGTTAATCGCCACGATAATATCAGAAACATTTTCGCAACTATTTTTCTTCAAACAAATTTTTTCAACTGAAACAATATACCATTATATAAGTATGTTTATTCTATTTTAGCATATTTCCCTTAAGGGAAATCAGCTATTGAGGTCGTACTCATGACGCGATTTTCAAAAACGTTTCTTCAAATGTCCATCGATCCTACCCAGGAGATGACGAAAATGAGGTCCGTTCAAAATTGTATATATATTTGTCTGTTAACTCTCTAGCGGTCGCAATTTTTGTTTGATCGTTACAAAACTCGATATTTAACCCTTTTATGTAAAAAGACAGATCAAGTTCGTTAATGGCTGAAATCGGACTAGAAAGAGTGGGGATTAATGAAAATTCAAAATATCTCCGTTATTATGCATCGGATCTAAACGTTGTTATATACATTTATTCTCTATCTTGAATATTAACCGGGATATTTGGATTTTTATGAAGTCTGTGGTCGGGTATAGTTCGGATTATGTCGGTCATTTCCGTCACTACTGGGCTCAGGTGGAAGCTTCTTCTAACCTCACCTGTCGTTTCTAACCTTACCTTACCTTCGTTACTTTGTGAGATTTATGCAAATACGGTCTGTTCATCCGCCCCCCCCCCTTCTTTAGTTCTTGGACTACTAAAATTTGAGTTATTAAAATATAAATTATTCTTACAATGCAGAAGCCGTTTCAGTTGGGAATTTATTTTAATTAACTGAATGATTTCTCATTACCGTTTGTATTTAATCACGGTGGTATTGTGTTACCAGTATGCAGTTCTCTCTATTGTAAAACTTCACATGGGAAAACTGCTTAGTTTACGCAGCCCCTGCGTGACGGACTTTTATTGATTGTAGTAAGCCAAGAAATTTTCAAGTTTTGTTCCTGATAGGCCAAGCTTTCGAAACATAATGCAAGTGTATCGTTTGCGTCGGACATCTGTGATACAAAATCGCGTACCTCAGACATATATGTCTGACATGGCTCATGTAGAACTTCTTAGCGTCAGACACATATGACTGACATGGCGATTAACGTGTTAAAATATATAGATTGTATTAACTAATTTATACTGATTCAATAATTAATGAATTACTCAGTTTTTCCTCAAGTAATTGAAATACATTGTTATATACCTGCAACATATTTTTAAAAAAAACTACGTACATAAAAAATTAAACAGAGTTAATCATGTTTTTAAGAAGTACGAAGTAGATGAAAGGAGCCGAACGATGAAAAGACTACGCCGTCTAGCCAGGCAATACCCGTCCGGGATCTAGACGTTTCTAGACAATTCTCTTTGATGTTTACCGCCCGGTTATAAATGCAGCCCAGCTCGTTCCGAGAGTTTAGTTTCTTCTCAGCTCTCTTGAAGTGAATAACAGTGCGTTCAGTGCAGCTTAGTTGCAGTGCGGTAAAATGTTTTATGTGAAGAACAATGTAGTGCCGTGTTTTTGTGAACTTCAGTGATCGGGAGTTATTGGACTGTGCAATAAGAAGAACTGAAGTTATCAGTGCATACTGTGAGTAACAGTTTAGAACAATTAACCGAGTGTGTTGTGTATTATCAAATAAATTGTGCAGAGGTCAAGCTTGTGTATTTAATTTTGCGATCCAAAAGAACTCTATTCTTATTTTGTGTAATAAACGTAAGAATATGCATATTGAATAGGTACAAGGAGTCTCTTTGAAGTTTTGAATATTGATACGGGAGATGAAATCTCAATTATTTATTTATAATCAATCTTTATTAATCAATATTTAAGGGGGAAATTCCATTGATTTATTGTAATAAAGCTTATTTTGGACAACGAAAAAATCAAAATTATCTACTACTACTAATTATCAAAAACCCTTTAGGAGAAATGGTAGACAAGAATAAGATAGTTAAGCGAAACATTTGTGGTCCGGGGGGGGGGGGTATAGATGACTGCGGAAAGCTGGCAACTTTGGCACTTGAAATAATTAGATAGATTGACCGAATCGATAGAGTCAAAACAATTTGAAATTTTAAAAGCTTTTTTAAGAATTGGATGTTGTTCGGGACAATATAGAATTGAAATTAAGAAACCAAAACTTTTTTTTATCAAAAGTCCACAACTATAGGTTTCCGCTAAAGAGATAAGATTAAAAGTAAGCTTGCGCGATTAGAAAAAGCGAAATATTGTTCAGAGAGGTATAAAACCAACTAACTGTTCACTGAATGCTTGAGCAAGAGTTAGCTTAGAAAATAGAGAAAGTTCTGCTCGTTGTCTTTTGACGGTTGTCAAAAATTGAACGAAGATATTTCAATATAGATCTGTGTGATAGAGGAATGTGGGATTACTTGAGTAGTAATTATTTTATTTTATAAAGAATATTACAGTCTTCATTTAAATGCATTTGGTAATGAGAGTGTACAATGCAATCGTCCTCCATCACTCTCGACAGAAGCTACAACCCTTCACCACAATGAGAGGAGCAGCCTCTCCCTGCCTGGCAAGGAAGTCAACAGCTAAGGAGGAATGGCACTTGATAACAAAATAGCCACTGCTTTCACTTCACTTTAAACTTCTATAGGAGATCTCTGGGCCATTTACCTGAGTAGATGGACGGTTAATAGATTTTCTTACAAAAGATTCGTTTCATTTATAGGCGAATCAAAAGCCTTTGGGATAAAATAGGCATGCACATCACGAGCCACAGGGAATGGCAATTGTGACGACACATAGGGCCATTGTGAATATATACGTCTGTGTGTACATATATGAATGACTCTAATTTATAGCACCTACTAAGAAGGAATGATAGCCATTGAAATAATATTTTTGAATAATTGAGTCATGAGAAGAAACTAAAGAAAATATTTTGAGAGTTCTCCGCTAAAAGGCTTATTTCAAAATCTTTAGCAATATAGAACAAGAACATTTCACCTGGAAGGGGTCTGGTTAGGGCCAAGTACATACTTATCGTATATTCATTTGTACTAATAGGTACAATGAACAAATTGGTACGATGAACAAAAGTTGTCAATATTCCCTACTTGTATGTTCATATCTCCAAACGCTGCCATTGATTTTTCTAGATCAAATGTTGACTCGTAATACACAATCTTTTTTATCTCTATCTATGATGCCATAGCTACCCTTGGGTTATTAAAAACGTATAAGATACTTAATCAATTTAAAACAGAAGTATCCAGCAAGATATTAGTGTATCAATACTTTCCTTTTCACAAACCATTATACAAAAAACTAATAAACTCACAATAGCTATATCGATTCTATATTTTTACAGTGTATTTGCTAAAAGATTTTTGTCATTTACAAAGTTATCTCAAAATATGCAATACAAAATGAGAGAATATATGGCATTTGACCTGTGGGAAAGCTCTTGTGCTACTAATGTCATTTTGTATTTTCATTGACAGGAGTAGGGCTTTATCTCGAAGACAAAAACAAGTAATCGCACAGTAACAAATACTCGTACATTTTGTCCTATATACATTACTGGTATTACATCGGAAGTCAATTGTAATGTTTTCAGTATATGTATAAAAGAAGCAGCCACTAATATAAGTTAATATATGTATGTGTGTGTGTGTGTGTGTGTGTGTGTGTGTGTGTGTGTGTGTGTGAGTGTGTGTGTGTGTGTGTGTATATATATATATATTTGTGTTGATATTTTCGACCAGGTTATATTTACATATGGTGTTGTTGTTTTTTGGAGGTTTGGTCAATGTTGGTGAAAAAATCTTAGTTTATCTGTTATCTTAGTTGTTATTACAATTATTGATATTATTATTAACAAAATATAACAATACTTGTAATAACACTTAGCAATAACAGTTGTAAAATAATAAAATAACAATAACATAATAGCTTTCATATGTCATGAATATAGCTTTAATAAAATATAACAATAATTCTAATGACACATAATAATAGTTCCAACATAATATAATAGCTAGAATAATAATTATAATATAGTTCAACAAACATAAGACAATATACTGTAGATATACAAAAACATAAGGCTGTGGCCCTGCTCAATGTAAACAATACAGGGAAGGTTACTGTAACCAGTAACTCAAGTGCAATATGTATAGTAGTTTTTAAGTATCTTTAGTCTTGGTAAGTAAAAATAGCATAAACACCTCCTGTTACACTCTAATTTAACAACAATGTGCAATATTATAAAGTAGCAACTGTATTTTTACAGCCCTGAAGAAGAGAAAATAAAATTCTCGAAATATCGGCATAAACTAAGATTTTTTCACCAACATTGACCAAACCTCCAAAAAAACAACAACACCATATATATATATATATATATATATATATATATATATATATACGGGGTGTTTGATATGTAGATAGACAAATTTCTAGAGGTGTTTCTACACATCAAAAGGAACAAAATTGTATATATATATATAGCGTTGGCAAATAAGTCCTTTCGGTTTTTTAAGTTGAAAGAAAACTATTGTATATTTTGAACATAATTTTTATTTTAATCTACAATGTAATGTCCATTATTTTCTATTACTTTACCCCATCTCTCTATCAGCTGAATAATCCCATGCTCATAGAATGTCTGTGGTTTATTAGCGAAAAAATGATCAATCAACCTGTTCGTTTTCAACGTTTTCAAACCGTTTTCCACCTAAGGAATTTTGTAGAGACCGGAATAAGTGGTAGTCACTAGGAGCAAGGTCCGGTGAATAGGGAGGGTGGGGCAAAAGATCCCATCCAAGGGCTAACAATTTGTTGCGGGTGACTAACGAAGTGTGGGGCCTGGCATTATCATGATGGAAGATGACACCCTTTCGATTTGCCAGTTCTGGGCGTTTTCGTCGAATTGAGTCATTCAATATTGTTAATTGTGAGCAGTATAGAGTGGAATCGATTGATTTACCCTGTGGCAGCAGGTCATAAAAAATCACACCCTTGAAATCCCACCATACAGAAAGCATTATCTTCTTTGGGTGCAATCCCGCTTTAGATGTGGTTCGTTGCTAGGTCTCCAAGATTTTTTTTTAACCACATTATCGTAGACAATCCACTTTTCATCCCCTGTCACAAGTCTTTTAACAAATGGATCGTTTTCTTGACGTTTTCGCAGGTAATCGCAAATGGAAATGCGTTTTGCCAAGTTGGCTTCGGTCAGAGAGTGGGGGACCCAAACATCCAGCCTAGAAACGTAGCCGAGCTTCCGCTTCTCAGCTGGATCACAAACGCAATACTGACCTAATCTTAACAAGTGTCGACAGACATAACTGTTTACATATTACAAATAGGATAAACAATCCTCTGTTGGGATTAGTTGCATCAGATAAATGTGACATATTGTAAACAAAACATGAATACAAAAACCGAAAGGACTTATTTGCCAACCCTATATATATATTATTTATTTGAGATGCCTCTACAATGGCGATTAATCTTTTAACATGTTAGAATATAATTTTACAAAATTAAATAAATATTAAAATTATACAAAATTAAATTTTACAAATGTACAAAATAAATAGAATGGACAAAATTAAATATAAATTGTTAGTATATTTACAACATGAGGAAAAAAAAAAATAAAAATAAAATAAATAAAAAGAAAAACCATAAGGAGTTAAACTGGAAGGAGGTAAAACTTATATTGCACGTATAGTGCTTGCTATATATAACTTTCATAATGGTAAATAATAGCTTTTATATTTCATCAGATAATCCATTATTTATTAAATTCTTAAGAACATCATCTATAAATTGGCTACTGTCGGCTAGTAGTTCCTATTAGGATTAGGACATTTACTAACTTGGATTAATGAAGCCTCATTGACCAGTAAAGAAAGAGTCAAGGTTAGACTTCACCAATACAGCCTGCTTCTTCAAATTAGGTTTTTTTGGAAAAGAACGTTTTTTAGACATTTGAAGCAAAAATAATTGGAAATAATAGAAAAAAAATGAGTTTGTCTCCTTTATTGAGAATTTGTTTGGAACATAACAATAAGGAAGAAAATTTAATCGTAGAATGGCCGTTGGTTTAAAAATAAATTTGCTTCTTTTAGACATTTGTTAAATTTTTGTCGTAATATATTGTTTAGTTTGAAAGCATATTGAAGGAAGAAATTTTCCTTAAAATCTAAATGTTCTAAGTTGATTCAGAGGATGGTTTTTGTGGTTTCAAAATTAAAGTTTTTTCTAATTAATTATAATTTTTCTGTTTTCAAATCCTGTTAAAAATGTTTGTAAAGCCGAAATCGCAAATAAAAATAAACAAATATTAAAGAGCAATAATTTATCTGTTGCAGGTGAATTTATGTAATAAAACACAGATACATTGACAAATCACGACAAATCGAATTTTTCTCCAATAATATTAGGATTAAGAACATGCATCATACGAGCGATTTTGTTCCTTTTGAAGAGTAGAAATACCTTTAGAAGTTTGTCTACCTAGATACCAAACACCCTGTATATATATATATATATATATATATATATATATATATATATATATATAATAGCAGAATTAGTAATATATAGCAAGTAATAAGCATAAATATAGTTCAGTATAAGTCAAATGTTATTTTTCATTTATACGATTTCTAACGATTTTCAGAATATTTTGACTAAAAATATTATTTTGTCAAATATCTCAGTATCAAAGGTAATATAAAAATCCTAAATAAGAGATTTTCAAATATACATAATTAAAATGGGGTTCAGAGTAATATTTTGATTATGGAAGTGTGATTACTTGGTGATATAAAAAGAACTTTGTGAACTCGAATCATTACTACAACATTAAAAAAACATTAGGACCGCAACTAAACTACTGAATAATTGAACACATTATTTAGCGCTTAAGCTCTCTAAATCGATATATTTTCAAGGGAAGTAGGATTTATTGCAGCCATGAATGACATTTAATGCAGGTTGTCTATAAACTTAGTTCATATAAATGTAACTGGCAGGCTAAAGGTTGTAAAGGAAGGTACTCAGCAGATTTTAACCACCCCTAAAATGTTACTAATCACTCTAAGGCATTCTATGTGGTTTAGTGCATATACTAGGGCATATAACCCAGCCCACACAATCACCCTAGGGTTTATTTGTTTTAGAACAAATGTTTCTCTTCTTCCATTCTAAATTATAAATAATAGAGGGTGGAAAAGTGAACTAGGCCGGTATTGATTGTTTGGAGCGTGTGTAAATAGAAGGGGGAAGGAACCGGTTTCGGATCGCTCAGCTAATATCGCGCTATTCGCGGGCCTCTTTGAATCGCCGCAGAGGGATTCCTCTAAAATAACAGATGTACAGCTTTTCCTGTAGCTGAGAAGGGGTGCCAGGTGTGTTGTTTAAAGCACTTCTTTGTCCTTATTTAAATACGTATTCATTCATGCATACGCGCCGATATGAAGAGGATGCATCGGATGGAACGAAACAGGAATGGTGTCTGAAAGAGTAAAGAAATAGGTTGCATATATTTTAATTCATGAACGCAATATGCGACGTAATAAGCACGGCTGAATTTTTCAGTTTCACAAGAGCAATCCATACAAGATGAAACATATTTTTATTCTAAAATGAAGGCCTGATCAATTTGCCACCCAGTATTTTTACAGTTAATACACTATAAAGTTTTAAGAATAAGAGAAATTATTCTTATACTAAGTCCATTGTAAAAACATTCATTGCACTGTAAACAAGTTCACTCAAATTTACTTATTCTAATCTCCCTTCTACCAGCTTCCTCACAGCCATGCCTAGTTTTTTTATTGGTGCTGTTGGTGAAATATTAGTTTTAACAGTGTACTAGGAAGGAATCATTCAAAAAGCCGATAATTTTTTTCTAGCTAGCTCTCAGTTACCATTTATTTTCGATACATATATATAAAAAAAACTTGGTATGATAAAGAGTGCCAAGTTTTGAGGAGAAAATCCTTTAACCTGTTAAAATTATTCAGAAAAACCAATTTAGGATGGGTGAGGCTATTATATAAAGATGAAAATAAAAGATATAGAATTGTATGCCAACTAAAGAAGACAGAATACTATAATGGGATCTCAGAGAAATTCTTAACTGTAAAAGATGGGAAGGATTTCTGGGATTTAGTCAAAATTTTCAACAAAAAAAATGTACACAATGTTGGAGCCATATCAGCTCAAGAATGGAAAAATTACTTCAGCAAGCTATTAAACCCAGAAATAAAATCCAGTCCAATCATATATGCACAACCATTAGTTTTTAATAATATATTAGATGCACCCTTCGAATTTAATGAGCTATTGTCAGTCTTAGGTAGAGCAAAGAAGGGAAAGCTCCTGGTTTCGATAGGATTCCTGTTGAATTTTATAAAAACTCTCCAAAAATATTTTTAGAAAAAGTTTTAGAAGTATTTAATCGCATATATGAATTAGGGGATATCCCCAACTCCTTTAAAAAATCCATAATATTCCCACTTTTCAAGAAAGGTGACAAAAATAACACTAGCAACTACCGAGGAATAAGCTTCATGGACAGTATAACCAAACTATTCACTGGTCTGTTACAACTTAGGTTAAAGCAGTGGGAAGAAGAAAACAAAATAATTAAAGAAAACCAGGCTGGTTTCAGGAAAACATATTCAACAGTTGACAATCTATTCATATTATATAACATCATTAAAATAAAAACTGCTCCAAAAAGGAAAAAGTTGTACTGCTTTTTTGTAGACTTTAAGTCAGCATTCGATTTCCCTGATAGAAGGGCATTGTTCTATAAGTTATTTACTTTAGGACTCTCAACAAAGTTCATAGATATTTTACAGGCACTTTATGAAAATCCTAAATCGTCAGTCTGGACAGAAAAAGGTGTAACTGAAGAATTCGAAACATTATGTGGTTTATTACAGGGGTGTTTACTATCACCAGATTTGTTTGTATACTTCATTAATGACATTCCTGATTTTGTAGGAGGAGGAATATTTTTTTCAGGAATTAAAATTAACTGTCTCATGTATGCTGATGACATAGTTTTTTTGGCAGATGAGCCTGAAGTCCTACAATATATGATAAATAAACTCAGTGAGTACTGTGCCTTGTGGAACTTAAAGATAAATCTACAAAAATCAAAAATTATGGTTTTCAGGAAAGGAGGTAAACTATCTAAAAAAGAAAAATGGTATTACAGGGGTACAGAAGTAGAGGTTGTCAATGAGTACAGATACCTAGGAATACTACTCACTCCTCGGTTGGTTCTCAAGCATCATTTCAAGGAGAAGACCACATCTGCTAAATTTGGAATCAATGCAACCTGGCAGGCTTTCATAACAAACAAAAATATACCAATGGAATCCAAAAACAGAGTTTTTGAATCCCCAGCTCAATTCTGGGGTCATGAAAAATATCAGGAGGTTGAATCAGTACAAAAATATTTTATTACAAAATTTTCTCCCAAGGAAGACCCCTGACTATATTTTGTATTTGGAAACCAAACAATATCCGCTTTACTTTTTCACCCTTAAAATGTTTTTAATTTATTTAAATAAAGCTTTTAACCTTCCTAATTATCGATGGCCTAAAATAATAGCTGAACATATGGTTGAGAAACAGGCTAATTGGTTTAGAACTCTGGAAAATATTAGCCAAAAATACCTAGGAGAAAACATTGGATGGATTAAAGAACAAGGCCATTTATACAAGAAAATAGATGTCATACTTAAAAAATTAAAATTAGAATTCACTGAAGAAATGTTTTTTAATGCACACCACTCAAATTTTCTTCTCTTCTTCTCTCGTCGTTTCTCATTCAAATCAGTTTATGTCGTATGTTTAAGCTCATTTATTAGAACAAATTTTTGTTGGCAGTCTTTCGGGTTCCATTCTCTCAACATGATCCAGCCCTCACAATCCTCCTTCTTAATAGCAGAGACGATATAAAGTTTAATACAAAACTCATAGAGATAAAAGAATCGATAACGATTCATTTTTTAAACATCTTTAAAACTATAAATGGAATATGTATTTTGAATACATACAATTTGAGTAATGTGCACTCATAATGAATTTCTTTCTTTCATTACAGTTCCTTGGTCGAGTTCCCTTTAAAGTATCTTTGTCTAACATTTGATAATTTACAGTTCACATATTGCTAAGTATGTAGTAGATCGAGTGGCAGTGATGTTGTGAAGTGACCGGATAATCTGGAGGTTAGGAGATATTTGAAGAAGATATTTTTACCGAACTTTAATCTAAGGTGGATGGAATCTAGTCAAAATTAGGACCACTTTCTTTAAACAAATAAAGACTGAATGAATGGCATGTGCACTATAAGAAATATCGGTATTACTCAATTTGAATATCCTTTCGAAATAATCATCTAAAAGAATGATTTTCTGAGGTGTTGATTATATTTCTTGGGAGCCAATTCAATAAAGTCAAACAATGATGGGAGGCGTGAAGAAAACTTTAGCGGAATTAGTGGGTACTTTAAATTTGCAATATATGTACAATTTTAAAAGACTCATGCTTGTTGAATAACCTCAAAAGATAAAAATAACGTAATAAAATGTTCGTGGATCCCAATCTTCCATGCCTCTTCTCTAATGTCCTTTCCAACAGCGATTTTCTTATATTATATCACTCCCAGCTCTGAGGTCTTGTCTAGGAGTTCTGCTTTTGGCATTTCGTATGTCAATTTTATTGCAACTTTTTCTATTGCTTTCTGGAAATATGTATGTATCTTCAATCAAAAAGAGGTAGGCTGGCCTGAGTAAAAATCCTGTTGTTACATTCCCTAAATATGTCCATTTATTTTGCTGTATATGAAAATCTTTTATATAATATTTATGTTCCTTTCTTCGTCAGAGATATTAATTTTCTGAACAATTTTATGACTGGAAAATGAGAGTCTAATAAGGATTTCATAGTCTATGCAAAATCCATTAACCTCTGGCCATTTATATTTCTGGTGTACTCGACTTAATGTAAGCCCATTCGAACATACTCTCTGTCTCCCTAGTCCTAGTATTTAAAACACCTATTAAGACGGTATGCATAGAATTGCTCTTTTTCCAGGTTATTTGCATCTTTTGTTTGATCATATACTGGCTAAGAACCACTTTGCTATGGAAAATCCCATATGGATCACAAAATGTCTTAACAAATATGGTTTCAAGTCTTCTACTTAAGCAAAAGGCCTCCTTTCATGGCAATACCACTGCTTGGGCCTCAAACCTGACTGCTCTCCAGAATAGATTAGCGTATACTTATACTTAACCTGATGCCTCAACGTCCGGGCTATTTCCATCTCCTTTACTAGTTTCATTTCCTAACCTTTCATACTTCACGTTTTAAGCCGAGTGTCGTTTGGAGCATCGTGACATTGATTTTGAAGGGACTTTTAACCTAGATTTCCCCATTACGAGTGATTTGTCTAATAGCAGATACCTCACGTCTTCGGAACGAATTACTTCAAGAATTACAAAAGAAGTAGAAAAATATATAGTTAAAAAAATGTTCCCACCATAGTTTATAACATAAGATTAACTAAGAATGGATGTACGAACTTCCAGATGGTAAATAAATAAAAACTAAGATATAGGTCCAATTATAAATGGATATAACAATACAAATGAGGATAATAACATTTAAAACTTACATAAACACAATTTACTCAAAAAATTCAGGTACTTATCAAAACCAAGAGTTATAGATATTACCGGACGATGATAACCTAGTATTTTTTCACCCTAAAACCATTTGAAGCAAACAAACAAATTGCTTCCTAAATACGTATGTCCCCTCAGCAGTTCGGGCGGCAAAGCTACACCCTTTTACTCCTTTACTTCCTCGAGACTCTCACAATGAAAAGCTGACTGCTTAGCATAGTAGCATCAGTTGCTTCGAAAAAGATTGTCATTTAAATCTGCAACCACCCTAGTGCTTGAACGTACTAAAATTAGATAACGTAAACTCCACCCAACCGACGTGACTACATGTTTTCATAGCCCATCCAGTGAATCTGTAAAATTTGCTTTTCTTCCAGACTTAGTTTACGCCCCAGATCTTGCACTGTTCGTACAGACTCCCTCACAACAACAGTCGTGCTTCTAATAGTGATGAATTCAATTTTAGCATATGCGTAATGCCTGATGAGTCTATTATATAAGTGGTATCATACAAGGAGTAATCCTTTTTATTTAACGTCTACTTTCAGGGAGAAGTTACGTAGTATAGTTTTTAATATATCCCCTTGTTTTATGCTCTAGTTAATGCCAGTTAACAAAAATACGGCGTTGCTATACATCTGAATGATCATAACACTGGTGCTGACCATTCAAATATTCCATTTTCCAGCCATCCACAATATAAAATCTTTCTAAGTATGCTTACTCACTATCTGACCTCATTTTCATCATCTCGGTAGGATCGATGTACATTTGAAAAAACGTTTTGAAACTTGGGTATAATCTCAATAGCTGAATTCTCTTAAGGGAAATCTGCTAAAAAAATAATAATTAAACTTTCTCTTTGATAGATACGCTCTCATTAACCAACAGCATGTGAATACATTATATGTGTAAACATATAATGCGTATTTGTATTAATTACAATACATTCTATAGTGGTCTCATTAGTGAGTGTTTACTATCAAGCCATAAATTCTATATAAACTCTACATTCTAGATTATAGGGAGGAATTTAACTCGCCATATATTTCTGGGAACTTCAAATTCAATGAATGAAATTGCTCAGGTGTGCTGTGATTTTCCGACGTATGCTCACAACCATAAAACAATTAAACATATTATATAATAAAACAAACTACCTTGTTCCGATGATAAAGTGATTTTAATGAACGGCAAACGTAAACGTTGCTAATGAGATTCATTATGAATGGAGTATATAATTTTATAGATCTTAAAACGAGCGGCCAAGAATACCTAGATAACGGCAATTACATAAAACGAAAGACGTGTTCGGGATGAGAAGACAAATTGCTAGTGGCAGGAAATTGAGCACTTTGTCAGGCACCCGGTTTTATAGTTCCTTTAGTATCCACTGTAATTAGTTTTTTTATGACTTCCAAGCTTTTGTTTTTCCATTAAGTAACCTAAGTTATTTACAGTGACACTGGAGTATGCGCGATTCTCAACAATATCACACCTAAAAACTATTAAACACATATAAACTTAAATTTTATGAATTAGACATTGTTATAGACAAGCCAGCTCGCCAGCACATATACCCACCCAAACATAGAAGGCGATGCAATAAAGCATTCCCTTCAGAATTGCCAGACTCACAACCAGTAAAAAAATATTATAATTATATTATATCACACTGCAACGTGATTATTACTTTTTTTTTATTATTAAGAATATTACAGTCTGCATTTAAATGCATTTTAAAATATGATATGTACAATTCAATCGTCCTCCACCACTCTCGGAAGAAGCTACACCCATTCACCACAATGAGAGGAGCAGCCTCTCCCTGCCTGGCAAGGAAGTCAAGAGCTAAGGAGGAATGACACTTGATAAGAAAATAGCCACTGCTATCACTTCACATTACACTTCTATAAGAGATATCTAGGCCATTGTCTCTTGAGGCGCAGTGGAGGGAAATAAGAATGATTGGTACTAGAAACGGCTAGGACTTCTGGATTAGGACGATTGGATAGCCTCCTGTTGAATTTTTTGAATCTTAGGGGGAATTAGGTCCTTTACAAATGGGATATTAAGATCTTTATGGAGGGTGTGGTTTGTAATATAATATGGAGCATCTACTATGGTGCGCAGGACTTTGGATTGGAAGGTCTGGATGCGTCTGATGTTCGAAGGTTTTACTGTACCCCACACTTCTATTGGGTATGGCCGTATTGGTTTTAGTAGTAACTTGTATATTGTTAGTTTGTTACTTCAGCATGAACAAATATCAATTTGCTCTCAACTACCTAATGTTTTCCTAATTCAATATTTATTTTAAACTGACTGTTTTTTTGAAAGTGTAAAAGAACAACCAAAATCCAGTTGCAAGAAGGGTTTACTACTAATCTAGCACTGTTAGTAAAAATAACTATCAAGATACTATAAAAAGAGAAACAAATAGTCCTACCAAATAATTAAAATAAATTATTCCTTTAAACCGTATATTAAATTCACAATGTACAACTTTTATTAGAAGTAATAAAAAATGCATAAATTTCGAAATCAAAATTACACGTCACACTCGAGTATGATGTGTGAATTTGAATTAGAATTTGAAGCATTTGTAAACACTTTTAATAACAGTTGTACATTGTGAATTAAATGTAATTGTTGAAAGAATAATTTATATTTTATTATTTTTTTGGAGTATATATTTCTCTTTCAGCAGATTTCCCTTACGGGAAATTAGCTATTGAGGTCGTACTCATGACGCGATTTCCGAAAATTCCTTCAAATGTCCATCGATCTTACCCAGGAAAAGACAAAAACGAGGTCCGTTCATTAAAAAAATTGTATATATACGCACACACACACACACTCATATATATATATATATATATATATATATATATATATATATATATTTGTCTGTTACCACTCAAGCGGTCGCGATTTTTGTTTGATCGTTACCATATTCGATATTAAATCGTTTTATATAAGAAGAAAAGTCAAGTTTGTTAATGGCTGAAATCGGGCCAGGGAGAAGTGGAGTTTAGAGGAGGAGAATTTCGAAAATTCGAGATATCTCCGTTACTATACGTCGGATCGAAAAATTGTATAGAATCAATCTTATTGAAAATGAAATGTACTATAAATATTGTTGTATACACATTTATTCTCTATCTTTTATATTAACCCAATATTAAGCCTTCAGCAAACCCCCACGTCTACGTCATGTCACATAAGCTATACACTGTTATATAATAAATATCTTTATTTGAAGCTTAAATACGAAATATTGTTTTCAAGACACCTTTATTAGTCGAGATACATTCAAATATGTTCTGTTGAACCTCTCCCTCCCCCCCCCCGTCATAAGTTCTTGGACTACTAAAATTTCAGTGTTTGAGATAAATATTATTCTGCTTCATTACAAATTACAGTATACAAATTTTGATAAAATTAATATGTCATATTCAGATTTATTTCAGTAAATGTTTTTATTTCGGGTGAAGAATATTTCTGTCAATCTGTTCAGCTCTGAGATTTTGGCAGACTTGTTTGTTTACAACTCAGTCGCATTCTGTTGGGAGTTTATTAAAATTGGCTGAGTTATTTCACATTACTGTTTGTATTTATTCGCTTTATATTCACGCTGCTGTTAAGTGTGACCAGAATGTAGAATTATCTATTGTAAAAGTTCATGAGGGAAATCTGCTTAGTTTACGCAGCCCTTACGCGACGGTCTTTTTAGTATCTTGATAGTAATTTTTTACAAACAGGAATAGGAAAATTTAGAGGGTGTATTTTGGATATTGAAAATATTTTCGTTGTTATGAGTCGAATTGAGGAATGTTATAGATCAAATCTTGTAAAACTATTAATGTTTATAGTTTTTGTTCTATATATTTTTTCTACTCTAATATTGAACGAGCTATTCGTACTTTCTTATTCTCTGCCTTCAGTAAACCCCCACCTCCATTCATCGTACCTTGAGTACGCCATGGTGTCTTCCATGACGTTGGAACTCTGTTTAGTTTAACCAGTCCTTGCGTGAAGGAATTTTAATGAATAATCGTGTTATTGAACAAGTAAATGCTCAGTATGTATTACGATACTGTGCAGTATGAATGTCGACGAAAATTGGATACATTTGAGCTAACCCTATATTGGTGACGTGCATGTAGAGAAACTTAACTGGTGACGTCGGGTCAGAATGACCCAGGGCTTAAAAGGGGTTGAAAGAAATTTTTTAAAGAGAAAAATCATATTTATTATAACTAAACCAGGACTTAAGTATATGATAAAATTCTTAAATTGGTAAGGTTATTTTTAATATTCTTATTAAAAAATTACAAAAATGAAAATCTTAGTCTTTTTTTATATTTTACAATAATAAACATATAATATTATTTATTAAACAAGTGATTTTAAAATCATTCTGTTTTATTTCTAAATTAATTATACAATATTAACCCTCCGTCGGGCGCAGCTAGCCTGAGAGGCCAGGAAAACATACTTTTTGATACCACGCCTCATTCTGTTTCCCCTGTGAGGGGCCATTCCCAGTAATTTCCTGATTTGTGTTCATGCTTAGAATCCTCTACTATAGTCTATTGCCATCCTTCATCCAGACCGACTGGTCCCTAGGTGGCTTGTGAGGCCGACTGCGCCAAATTGCTCCTTAATTTCAAAGATGAGTTTTTTTCATGATATATCTATTGCAATCGTTTCTTTTACTAAGATTAATGCTATTCTGTAAAGAAGTTCGTCGATATCTTTAAAAATAAGTGCTAGTCTAACTCTGGCCTCTCTTGCCGAATGCGCCTTATCAATTTTACTTGTTTTAGTTTGAGCTTCATTCTATTTTAATAAAGTTATTATTTTACGTACTAAATAGCATATTTGCTTTCCTTAGATCCTAGCAAATTCTGTCCTACCAGCGTTTTAAATTAAAATTAATTAGATGGGGAGTGGGGGGCTAAAATATGTGGGCGGCCTCTCAGGCCGTGTGCGCCCGATTTTGTTTCGTCCAGAGGTGCGCCCAACGGAGGGTTAATATCATAAAAATAGTTTAATGTCATAGGTTTAGACATTTTCTGCAAATAAGTGTGGTGGTGCTGTTGCATAGTGGCATTTTACACTTTCCGCAGATGCTGGATGGACAAATGTAGCACGTTTTCATTTTTGTTAGCATACTGGTAGTCTCAATTGGCTTCTGAGCTTCTTGTCGTGCATCAGGCCCAAGAACGTCTTTCAACAGTGTGCGGAAAGGTACATGAAGTCGTTCATTGTAGACACTCCTCTTTAGCTCGAAAGAATGGTGTTCTCTAGGGTGCATTTAAAGTTCGGGTACTCTGGGTCTCCATACAACAACGGGAATCACTAATATTCCGAGCCATTTCAAATATGTTGTACAAAAAAAAAGTTTCACAAACGGTGAGTTTGGGTCAGAACGACCCTAGGAGACGGATAACTAAAAGACGTTAACAATTACAAGGCCAAGATCAAACTTGAGCGAGAGGGTGTAGGGAGGGGGAAGGTACTGGGTATAACTGCATTCTCTCTAAAAATGTCTCATCCTGAAAGGCAAAATATTTCTCGCTCGGGTCAATTTGACCAGTACGTCACCAGTTAAGAGCTAATATTCCGGATTGTTATAGATAGGTTGGGGACAGTTTAGCTTAAAAGTGAGCGGCTAAAGTTGAGGAGCGAGCGTGGGTGCTGGTAGCAGAGGTGGTGGGAATCAATACATGCTGGGGCTGGCTATACTCGCATCCAGGCCTCCTTAGATCCCACCTCCCCCAGGCCCCAGCAGCCCGACCACATTTATCCGCCCTCACCCCTCCTCATACTATATCTTTATAGTCTTCATTGTCATATGTGGCGGCCCAAATTATTCATTCAGATTTCCTCAAGGAAAAGCAGCTGTTGAAGTTGTACGCAAGGCGGGATTTAATAAAAATATCCTCAGAAGCCCATCGACACTACTCAGAAGATGTCGAAAATGTGGTCCATTCAAAATCTATATATATTTTTCATATCACGATATTTCAATTCCTGTTCGTTTTTCAGTCTCTGTTGGTCTTTGTCCCGTATCAAGGAAAAGGAAGTTTTATTCAAACATCGTTTGGGGGACAGACTATGATTATGAATTATATATAAAAAAAATACATGGACAGGAGACGGGAAATATAAAAATATTGTGGACAGTGAAGCCTTACATAACAAATAATTTTATTTTTAACAAATCCACATCAATGACGGGTTGACATCGGGAAATGTTAAAATATTGTGGGAAGTAAAGGCTTGCCAAAAAATCTACCATCTTCATTAAAAATCAAATGAATTCCTGAGCGAAGCCGGGTACCTTAGCTAGTATATATATATATATATATATATATATATATATATATATATATATATATATATAATTCTACTGTACGTGTGTATGTCACTGAACTCCTCCTAAACAGCTGGACCGATTTAATTGAATTTTTTTGTACGCGTTTCGGTGACGCCCTGGGTGGTTTAGAAACACAAATCAGCCTGGCAGTAGAAGGAGGAGTGGGGGTTGTAAGGGAGGCCTAAAATTAAAAATAGCTATATTTCGTTTCCTATTGGTTTTTCGGCAAATATGCACAAAATAAAAGTTGTTTATTTTGTTATTTAGAGTAAATGTTGTTATATTCACTTTTGTCGTATAACAAAGTATAAACGAGATATACATTAAAGTGGCAGCCAACAATTTTATTGGGCAATAACGATTTAACCGAACTTAACAAAATTCTGTATGTGAATTAGCATTTATTCTTCCATGATTATAAGCTATAATACATTTTTTAGGTTCGAACGGGAGTGGGGGTTATGAGGGAGGTCTGAATAAAACCATTCTTGATATTTTATTTGCTATTTGTTTTTAAACAAATGTTGTTTTTTGTGTTATTGAAAGTAGCTTTTGTTTTAAACATAATATTATTAAATTTAATATCATAATTGCTTGAAATATTATGCAGTACAACGTCTGCCGGGTCCGTTAATATATATATATATATATATATATATATATATATATATATATATATATATATATATATATATATATTCGACTATTAATGCTCTAGCGATAACATGGCTCGTTCAATCGTTAACAAACTCCATATTTAAATTTTTCCTGTAAAACCGTCGATGGACATTTAAAGAAATTTTCGAAAAGAGCGTCATGAGTACTAACTCAATAACTGATTTCGCTTATGAGGGATCTTCTAAAAATTCATAGAACGACAGGTTATAAAGCTCTAGGAACCACTATTTTGATATTTAATCCATTTCTTTTATATTGTTACGTTTTTTATTACCAAAACCAGTAATAAACGTTTTTAATAAGAGTTCTTTTGGATTGCAAAATTAAATACTTGCATATTTCACAGTTTTTATCACTGCACAATTTATTTCACAATGCACAATACACTTGGTAATTATTCTTAATTACTACTCACAGTATACACTGATAGCGTCACTGTTCTTCAGATTACACAGTCCAATAATTCACTCACGGTCACTGAAATTCACGACAAGACGGCACTGCACTGTCCATTACTTGGCGGTACTGCACTGTCCTTTACTTCGCGGCACTGCACTGTCCTTTACTTCGCGGCACTGCACTGTCTTAAACACGGCACTAAACTGTTACTTACAGGCACGGCACAACACTGTTCTTCTTCTAAAAACACTTTACCGCACTGCACTAAGTCGCACTATAGCACTGATGTGACCATCAAGATTGCTAAGCATAAAACTGACTCGCTCGCGGCAGGCCCTTCTTAATATAGCTTGTCGGCATACACCAAAGGGGAATTGTCTGGACCCCTCAACGTCTTGCTGGACGAGCCTAGTAGGGGCTAGAACTTTCTGTCGGCTTCTTTGAACTACGTCACACTTTCCAAATACGCGACTCTCTCTCTCTCTCTCTGAAGGATTATTCATGTATTTAATTTTCACAACAATATATAAAGTTTTTTTATTATTTCTTAACTTCCACTTTTGCAACTGAGGCTAATTGGGACGGGTTATCTACAGGTTACCACCCTGTTCTAGCCAGGGTGGGACTAAGGATTTTATTTAATGAATTCCGTCACTAAATAAATTCCTATTGCCCAGGCGGGAATCGAACTCACCACTCTAGGTTTACCATGTGAGATTAAGGCTAACGTTTTAACTGACATGGCTAACCTGAGCCATATAAACTTTTGATGTGAAACTAAATGTTAAGTTAGTTTTTGGAAAAGAGATTGGGTGCAAATTAGTATATAACCCCATTAGTATAGTTTGTGTCGAAAAATGATCAATATCCAGCCTTTTCATTGAATTTATTTTCAGTAATTCTTGTTCCATATAATTTTCCAGGGAAATCTGTAAATATAAGCTTTAATGTTGAATGAAGCAGTTAAATATCGAACATGGTATATATCAAATAAACATGTTCCACTCTATTGGATATTGCTAAACTGCGATTACCAAAAGTTAGGGTTTAGTTTAGACTGAAAACTAAAAAATGCTATTATCTCGGTTAATATTTAAGATAAATAAATCATGTTCATGACAACATTTATATGAAAGTAGATTTTCAAAAAGATTGGAATATTACTAATTTTCGAATCGACGTTTAGTAACGCAGATATATTGAATTTTCAGAATTCCTCCTCTATACCCCGCCCGATTTCAGCCATTAACAAACTCGATCTTTAGTTTTACATGAAACGTTTAAATACGGAGTTATATGGAACAAGAATTATTGAAATAAATTCATCGAAAAGACTGGAAATTTATAATTTTTCTATACGGGCCATAATAATGGGGCTATTTACTAATTTACACCCAATCCCTTTTCCGTTTATATAAGAAGTGGATTAAATATCAAAATAATGGTTCCTTCAACTTGTTGTTCTATAATTTTTTTCTCTGTTATAAACCGTGATAATGCAGTTTCTAGTAGATATTTTAACGTTTTATATCAAATTAATGATCAAGTTCGTTAATGTCTGAAGTCCGTACCGTGGGAGGGCGGGGGGCGTTTAGAGGGGGCATTTCGGAAATTCAAAATGTCTCCATCATAATGAGTTGGATCGAAAAATTGTATAGAATTAATCTTAATGCAAATGTAATGTACTAAAATGTTGCCATGTACATGTTTTCACTATATTGAATATTAACCGAGATATTTCCTTGTTTTAGTTTTCGGGCAACAGTAAATACCCACTCCTACGAATGTCATATTAACAATAAGCTATCATGAATAACATCATTCCAAGGTCAAATACCAAATATGGTTTTCATTGAACATTTACTTTGTGAGACATATACAAAGACGTAATGTGATAAAACCATCAATAATGATTTATCGTTCTTTAATCGAAAGTGTTTATTTGATCTATTCCATACTCGATATTTAATCGCTTCAGACGACACTAAAGATTATATTTGTCATTGGCGGAAATCGAACCTGGAATAGTGGGATTTAGTGGGGGGGGGGGAATTTGAAAAATCCATATATCTCATTTATTATGAGTCGGACTGTTAAATGCTATAGAACCAATCTTGTTAAACTATCGATGCTCTACAATTGTTTTTCTATTGATTTTTTCTTTCGATTTATTCGTAATTTCTTGTTTTCTGTTTCCAATAACCCCCCACCCCCTGTACTACTCAATAGTTTTTACATAGAAGAAGAGAAAATGTGGTGAGATGATATCAGAAGTGTGTTATAATAGAACATGATAAATCTGCTTAGTTTACGCAGCCCCTGCGTGACGGACTTAAAGTTAATGGCTGAAATCTCCCGAGGAATATTTGGGAGGTGGTTAGAGGGGTCGAATTTGAAAATTTAGATTCAAAAGTGCTATAGAACCAACCTAGTTGAAGTATTGATGCACTAAAAGTTTTGCTCCATACATTTTCTAGTAACTCGAACATTTATATTTGTTCGTAATTTCTTGTTTTCAGCTTTAGTAAACCATCATTTTGCCACACGGAAATAGAGGATATATATTGAGACGTGTCCACCAATGCATTATCCAATGCCCTTCAGACGGAGGGTAGCAATTTGAATTTACGATACTTGTGATGTTAACGTGCAGTGTTCACAAACCAAAACTTATGTTATCATAATCCATTGATATACTGCATACTGCTTTGTCAGAGTTAGCTGAAGTCAATGATTTATTGAAATTTGAGGCTGCATTTAAATTATCTGTAAAGCACTCTCGTAGGCCTTATTTTGCTACGCTTTCTTCTTGATTTAATTATTCGAAGAAAAAAAAATGTATATTTATTTTCCTTTAACAGATTTCAAACTAGGTCCAGCTTCTAGACGTAAATACATAGTTTGGATTCGATATCCCAAAAAATGTGGCCAGAAAAGGTGACCACTAGTGAAATATGTGAGTCGTAAAACTGGACAAACCTTACAGGAGACATGTCTGGATGCTTGAAATAACAGATAAGTCTCTTTTTTTTCCCGCTTCCGTTTGATTATATTTCTAAAAGTTGTCCAATTACCTTAGAAAACAACTAAAGTGGATTTTCTTTATGATTTCCTTGGTCCTCAAATAACGTTCCTGGCTATAAGCCTAACACACATATGATCAATGTAAGACCCATGTTTAACTTGGAGGCGGAACAAATTAACATTGTTCTGATTACAAAAAAAAAAAATGAAAATTAGGAATTTGAAGGCCATAATGAATAGAGCACATACAGAATCCTAGGTAACGCTAAAATAATTAATTTTCATGGTGAATGTGATTTAACCCTCCGTCGGGCGCGTGATCTCTCAGATACACAGTTTCTAGAAAAATATTTGCCACACCTCCTAGCATAGAGTGGTGTTGTAGTGCTTCGAGTTATGTGTTTTAGAGAACTCCCCTCAAGGTATGTTGAGTCACTGTGTTTAACGGAGTCGTCAGTTTCACCTGTCAGTAAATTTTATCTCCTAGATACCACGCGCCCGATCTCGTAAGTTTTTTTGAAATCTGTATTTCATAAATATGTACATAAAATAAGTTTCTCTTTATTAAATGGAATCATATAAACCTATTATTCTATTATTTTGCTCAAGCATGAGCTTTCAAAAGAACTTGTACAAGGATATATTGCACGACGCAGTGACAATAGTAGACGTTTACCAACCGAACTAAGGACGAAACTTTAAGACTACAGAGACTCAAAAGAGTACACTAGCTCATTGGACCATACATTGAACTCAAGTACAGAACAGCATGAAAAAAGGCCCTCCTCTACAACGAACAAAAGAAAATGAGCCAAGCAAAAGTGAAAATAAATGTAGGTGTACTAATTACTGTTGTGAGATTTGCAAAAACAAAATATGTTTCCAACATAGTTCCATGCTTTGTCCTAATTGTAATGTAGCTCTGCAAAAGAAATAACAATTAAACTGGTATTTTTAAAATTTTTTGATGATTTTCATTAAGTCTTATCTAAAAGTGATTTCGTGCTACTTATTTTTGATTGAAGTTGTATTTAGATAATTTTTTTATATTGTTCACAAACTGAAATGAAATATATATAATTAAGGCATGTGCATTTAAACAATTCCTTTTGATATTTGTGTTCTTTAATTATATTTTAAAAATTATCGTCCACCGTTTCTTTATATTATAATACTTGTCAATTTTAAAAATTATTTACGTCTTTCAAACAAATACTTCCTCTTTTATGGTTTCTAATCACACGCTGAACATTTTAGTGCAAAATATGTATTAAAAAAATGTATTTCCGTAAAACGGTTGAGGATGATCTGTGAGATACACGCGCCCGATGGCGGAATATTCTTGACGCGCCCGACCGAGGGTTAATTTGTGCTGTTAACATGCGCAAGCATTAGAGTTTTTCCCCATTATTTGCAACAATGAAGTACTACACGTAGAAGATACAAGGTACAATAATAGCAATTGGCTTGATTATTGACTTAATGTTGGATGTTGCCCACTGGCAATACCCACATTGGAGTGAACATTGGATTATACCATATTGGAGTTAGACTTCTCACTACACAAAAAGATCTCTTGGCCACGCTTCAGGCGTCGTCTTAGGTTTCCTGGAATATGTGTAGATGAGAGTGATTCGACTAATCGAATAGGATGTCCTAGGAGGAGAGATTGGAATTTCTGGTATCGGTATTTTGCGAGAGAAAGGACAAAAGCAATGTTGAGGTCATTAAAGTGAGTTAAAATAGAGATGGAAAATGGGAAATCTGTAATTAAGATATTAGAGTATTCTTGATAGGAGGGTTTGGATTTTGTAGGAATTTGATGGTTTTGTGGAACCCCAATGTTCAAGTCTCTATGTCCATATTGATCAGAGTACATTCGTGTAAATAAATAGCTTGTTATGTGATAGTTTAGATATGTTGTCAAGAAGCCTTTGTAGATGTCTGCACCGTTGAATGAATTCATTTCTATTTAGTTTGATGTGAGGTTACCGTTAGATTTAAATCAAAAGAGTAGAACCTACCAAACCGACTTAGAAGTTACCATTTGGTTCTTTCCCTCCGTCATGAATTTCCGTTGTTTACATTAATCATAATGATCAACCCCCACCCCCCAGCCAGCTACAAATTACGATCACGCAAGACCTGAATAGACTTAGCCCGTTTACCACGAGTTGGAATGATACGCTGAGCATGTAATCTCACATTCCATCCTGTATTCCTCCCTTCATATGAAGAATTTATAAACAGGGCTCGAACAGTAAGTTGAACATGAGATGTTTAGTGATACAGTTCGTATTTATAAAAATAGCCTGACTAGAAGTGGGATTTAAAAAAAGTTCGTCACACAAGGACTGCGTTAACTAAGCAGATCTGAAAACATAAAAGCTAACAGAAAGAGAACAATATTTGGTATTTATTCTTCAAATAAACTGCTTCATAATATAACAGCTTTTTGTCAATATGACTTGAGTAGGAGTGGGGGTTTACTGATGGCTGAAAACTAAAATATGTAAATATCTCAGTTAATATTCAATTTAGAGGACTCATGTATATAACAACATTTATAGAACATCACATTTGCAATAAGATTGATTCTATACAATTTTCGATACGTCAGTTATAGCTTCAGAAGCCACCGTTCCCACACCTCCAGACGACACCTCAGCAGCCGACTCAGCATTCTTCAATAATTTAGTATAAATACCTCTCCTCCTCTTTCCCATTCCTCATTCCTGTCTCAGTAGTCGAATAGCTTGTATTTATGTAACTATTCTAAATTTGTACTGGTGTTACCAATAAAGTTTTTTTTAGAGATTCTGATAGCCGAGTATTTAGTTGTCGCATGACAACGGATATATTTAGAAATTTCGAAATCCACAGCTTTAACCCCTTCTCCTCCCACTGTTTTTAGCTGTTAACGAACATCATCTTCATTTTTACATAAAACGTTTGGTAACGATCAGTCAAAAATGCTGACCGCTAACAGACGGCATTGGTAAGAACGTTAACAGACCAATCTTTATATATACAGTTTTGAACGGACCTAATTTTCGTCATCTCCCTGGTAGGATCGACTGACATTTATGGAAATGTTTCGAAAATCGAGTCACGAATATTACCTCAATAGCTGATTTCCCTTAGGGGAAATCTGCTAATATAATACAAGAACAGATAGAGATGAAAGTGTGAAACAACAACCATATTTTATTATTCCATTAATATGATCATCAATAACATTTTAGCAGATTTCCCTAAAGGGAAATCAGCTATTGCGGTAGTAATCATAACGCCATTTTCGAAAAATGTCTTCAAATGGACTTCGATCCTTTATAGGAAGTAAAAAAAAGCTGAAGTTTATATATATATATATTTATATATGCTTTGTTAGTTATATCCTTTTGCACACTAAAATCACGCCATGAGTACAACCTCAATAGCTGATTTCTCTACAAATACATCAGTTAAAAGTGAGTAGTTCGACTGATTTGGCAAGTAAAGTTCAAGGGAATCCACGTGTTTCCATTTTGTGTTTTGAACACTAACAAAATGTTTTTAGGGATACAACTTCTGAATAATTTGTCTGTAACTACATGTTTTTATTTCTAACTATAGAAATAACTAAGTGAAAAGGTTTTGTTGGACAGCTGTCATTAATATGAAGAATGTTTATAGTTTCCGTCACGTGTTAGAAGTTTTATTATTGATTCGCTTGAAGGAATATTTGTAGTGCTTTAAATATTAAATACTAACAGTTACGCTGTGTTGACACAGGCCCAAGAGATGGAACTGAGGCTCAACAAGCACCGCTCTGTGCTTAGCAAATTCACAGAAGCTGGCCTCGAGTTTTAGCAGATTTCCCTTAGACTTTCGAAAAATATCTGCTAATGTCCGTCTATTCTACCTAAGAGATGACGAAACAAGTCAGTCACACGGGGCTGCATAAATAAACAGATTTCCCACGTGCTGGTATGACATAATACTTATCTCTAGTCTCCATATATTCTCTATTTCTAAATAAAGATTTGTGAGTAGAAGTGGGGATTTACTGAAGGCTGATAATAATGAAGTATGAATAACTCACATAATATTTGTGTTACGACACTAATTTTACAAGATTGGTTTTCGTTGGTGGTCGTACTCATGACGCGATGTTTGACATTTTTCTTCAAATGTCCATCGAGGAGATGACGAAAATGAGGTCCATTCAAAACTGTAAATATATCTATCTATCTATCTATATATACTGGTCAAAAATGAATAGGGATATTGGTTATTTTTTTCTTATCCTGTTAATTTTAATTAAATCAACCTTAATTAAATAACTTTTTTATGGGGGGAAAAGACAATAATTTCTATTAAATATTAATGATATTTATAATTTAAAAAAAAATAAAAAAAATGCTAGGACCCATAAATACCACAAAACCTACCAACCTACCAATATCCCTATTCATTTTTGAGCAGTTTATATATATATATATATATATATATATATATATATATATATATATATATATATGTCTGTTACCGCTCTAGTGGTCGCAATTATAGTTTATACGTTACCAAATTCGATATTTTGTCATTTTATATAAAAATAAAGATCAAGTTCGTTAACTGCTTAAATCGGACAAGGGAGAGTGGGGGTTTAGAGGGGGATAGTTTTGAAAACTCGAAATACCTCCGTTACTATACGTCGGATCGAAAAAATGCGTAATATATCTTATAGAAAATTGAATGTACTATGAATATTGTTATATACATTTATTCCCTATCTTTAATAGTAACCGAGAAATTTGCATTTTTCAGTTTACAGCCTCCAGCAAACCCCCACTTCTACTCATGTTACATAAACAATACTCGGTCATGTAATAAAACAAATCATTCGAAGCTTAAACACCAAATATTGTTTTCAAGAAACATTTATTATACGAGAACATGCAGATATGTTCTGGTGCCCCCCCCCACTTCTTAAGTTTTTGGACTACTTAAATTTGATTGATTTAGATAAAAATTATTCTGATTCAATATAAATTGCAGTAGTATATTTAGTAAATAGTTTTCAATCAAATTAATACGTTTTATTAAGATATATTACAACAATTGTTTTTCTTTCCGGTAAGAAGTTGGTAGAACTGTTTGTTTATATTTCAGATGTTTTCCGTCGGGAGGTTTCTTATTATCACTTGTATTTATTCACTTAATATTCACGGTGGTGTTGCGTTACCGGTATGTAGATTCATGTATTGTTAAACTTTACGCGGGAAATCTGCTTAGTTTACGCAGCCCCTGCGTGACGGAGTTTTGTAACATTTTTTTCGATCCTACTCATCATAATACAGAGATATTTTGAATTTTGAAATACCCTCTCCCTGAATGGTCGAATATGGTATAGATCAAATAAACATTTTCGAGTCAAAAAATAACATCTTAATCGAAATAAATAAAGGTCCGTTGAAAAAAATATATGGAATTTAAGCTTGGAATAACACGTTTCATGGTATATAGTTAATTTGCAATGGTTACTGAAATCGAGTATATCAAATGAACAATTATATAGGTAAGACCTTTAGGAGAAAACCAAGTAATAATATTTCCTACTTTAAAAGTGCCATGATTTAAGCTTTTCAAGGACTATCTTCTAGACCAGGGGTCTCCAAAGTTTCCAGCCTTAGGGCCATACTGATTACTCCAGTAAGTTCCGAGGGCCAAAACCATATTATCATTGTTGCCGGTGGTAAAAAGTGAAATAGTCCACTGATGAAAAAAAAAAGTTCGAAAAAATACGCAACGTTTAAAAAAGGCTGCAAATCGGACTAAAGTCCGCAAAACGGCAACACTGCATATTATTACAATTCTGTGTTTCTTTATCCAACTTATCACAAAAACAATAACAATAAGACTACAACAATGTTATGAGTAGTTAGCCCATGACCATATCAATGCAGATGTCATATTAATAATTATTCAACATAAAATTAGAATATTCAGTAAACTAAATTTAATTTGCTATAAAAAATATGTTCTCTAAAAGAAGTTTTCAAGTATGCTAGCTCTCCGCGGGCCGGACAAAATCTGTCCGCGGGCCGGATGTGGCCCTCGGGCCGTAGTTTGGAGACCCCTGTTCTAGACTAAAGAGTATATAAATACTGCTCTATTGATTAAGTCTATTCTTGAGCAAATGTTTCTGCGGACCAAAGGTTACTTATTTGATTTTTAGTATATTTCCCTTGAGGGAAATCAGCTATTGTGGTCGTACTCATAACGCGATTTTCAACAATTTTCTTGAAATGTCCATCGATCCTACTCAGGAGATGACAAAAATGAGGTCCGTTTAAAATTATGTATATATACGAGTATATTACATATATATGTCTGTTAACGCTCTAGCGGTCGTAATTTTTGTTTGATCGTTACCAAACTCGATATTTAAACGTTTTATGTAAAAAGACATATCAAGTTCGTTAATGGCTGAAATCGGACCAGTGGGAGGGGGGGTTTAGAGAGGAAGATTTTCGAAAATTCGAAATATCTCCGTTACTATACTTCGGATCGAAACATTGTATAGAATCAACTTATTAAATTTACAATAAATATTGTTATATACATTTATTCTCTACCTTGAATATTAACAGAGATATTTGCATTTTTATTAAATGTGGGCGGATAACGGACGAGTGTGAGTTTCCCGCCAAAAGCTAGTTCGGCCGTTTTCGTGAAATTTCTCTATTGTAAAACTTCACGTGAGAAATCTGCTTAGTTTACGCAGCCCCTGAGTGACGGACTTTCTTTACAGTCTGTGATTGATTCTGTTAATAGACACTCTTTAAGTAAGTAAAAATAATAACCTGAGGCCGCCGCCCGAAAGGGCTTACGCGATAAATGACCTGATTTCAGGAAATCAATGGAGGATAGCCCTGAAAAAGGGACTATTTAAAATTACCCGTTCAAGCATCTAGTCCTCGCGTTGTGAAAGTCTCACCAAAGACACCAGTGAGTTTGGAGTTCGCAATCCTAGATTAATATGATGCTCAGTGCTTGGTAAGAGAAAATAGGGAGTCTCGCTTCAAACAATGAGCACCTCAGGCACCTGAAGTTTAATGAAAGAACCAAGGTTGGCAAGGAGGAAGAAGATTAAAGCTTTTGGTGAGGCTCATTCCACGCATGGAAGCCCAAACCAATACCAGGTCTTTTCAAACACTTAGTAAATACGGGGAAAAGACAAAAAATATCGTAATTGAACTATAGTACATGACAAACGAAGTAAAAAAGTCCGTCACGCAGGGGCTGCGTTACGAAATTTGTTTGATCGTTACGAAACTCGATATTTAACCGTTTTATGTAAAAAGACAGTTCAAGTTCGTGAATGGCTGAAATCGGACCAGACGGAGGGGAGGGTTTAGGGGAGGGATTTTTGAAAATTCGAAATATCTCCATTATTATGCATCGGATCGAAAAATTGTATAGAACCAATCTTATTGCAAATTAAATGTACTATAAATATTGATGATTACATTTATTCTCATCTTGAATATTAACCGAGATATTTGCATTTTTATGAAGTCTGTAGGACATGTGGTTGGGTATTGTTCGGATTAGTTCGTCAGTTTCCGTAACTGTTCGGCTCTGGTGGAAGCTTCTTCTAACCTTACCAGTCGTTTCTAACCTTACCTTACCTTCGTTACTTTGTGAGATTTATGGAAATACTTTCTCATCCGCCCCCTCTCCCCTTCTTAGGTTCTTGGACTACTAAAATTTGAGTTATTAAAATACAAATTATTCTTACAATTCAGAAGCCGTTTCAGTAGGGAATTTATTAAAATTAACTGAAATATTTCTCATTACCGTTTGTATTTACTCACGGTGGTGTTGTGTTACCAGTATGCGGATTTCTCTATTGTAAAACTTCACATGGGGAATCTGCTTAGTTTACGCAGCCCCTGTGTGACGGACTTTTTATATTACTGACATATCCTTGATTTAATTATTTGACGTAAGACAGTTATAAATCAAACGTTTTACTACATTTATTAAGATCCAATACCTATTGCAGGATAACTAACCATTCCATGTATATGCATGCAAGTCCAGCAGAGAGAATGCAGTTACAATAGATTTCTCAAATAAAGCAACACTTTACAACGTCGTTACACACACACACACACACACACGCACACGCACACACACACACACGCACACGCACACGCACACACACACACAATCATTATGTCCTTTCCGAAGCTGCTCTATTTATATTACTATACTCACCGAAATCCATAAGATGTTTGGTCTACAAAATAGGATTTTCTATAGAACCTTACCTTCAAATATATTTTTAATGAAGTCATTGTGTCTAATGATACGCCCAAGATGTTTGACTCTCCTTTTGCCATGGTCTTGATAAGACTTTTGCTTTCACTTAACACATTTAGAACTTCCATGTTGGATTTTTTATAGTCCAACTTTTACATATATGAAAATATTTAATACCAATCAAACGCTGTGGCGAAAAATTTCATAAGAAATATTGGTAAATAATGTTATCACTCTTTAGGTTTAACTGTTTTAAATTAATTTGTGATCTAAAATTCAATTAATTAAGCAATTAAATTAGTATTTATTATTTATGACTACTATAGTATATGCTTACCTGGTCTGGCTTCGTGTTGTCCACAGTGAAATTAAACCAAAGTCGTAAGCGAGGATTACAGGTATCTGGCCGTATAAACAAGTCATACTCGTACTGTGAAATCAGCTCGACGAAGCCTAGGTTGCCTAAAATAAACACAAATTATATATCAGGGTTCAGTACTAAGCCAAGAATAATGCTTGGTTGGGGTTCGGAAGAAAGGGTGTGGGGAACGGGGTTATGGTTCTTTTTTATTCTTGAGTTAATACACTAATTCTTTATATAAAAAGCTTTTTAATACCCTTTTATTTTGCATCCTTTCAAATAGTATTTCTACTCTCCCGACTCTCAACAAAATCTATATACATATATAAAATTGTAACCTCTGCCTGTACATTGATTTTTTTTCTCGAAATTTCACGATAACTTTTCGTTTCAAATGTCATAGTCACCATAACTGCATTTTGTTTCTTTGGTGTCTGTTTGTTAGTTTGTTTGTTACCATTTCACGCATAAACGGCTGAATCGAATTTTATGAAACCTGGTATGTATATTACTACTAACCCAACTTAGACTTTAGGCTATATTAATATTCTCTGAAACGAACAGGAGTGGGGGTTATAAGGAGGCCTGAAATTAAAAATAGCGATATTTCGTTTTCTGTTGGCTTTCGGCAAATATGCACTTATTAAAAGTTTATTTTGTTATTTAGAGTAACTTTTGTCATGTACACTTTCGTCGTAAGTATAAATGCGTTTTATGCTAAAAATTAAAGCGGTAGTCAACAATTTTATTTAGCACAAAAGGCTCAACCGAACTAAATAAAACTCGGTATGTGTATTAGCAATAACGCCTTTATTATTATAAGCCATACCAATAGTTCTATGGACGGGCAGGAGTGGGGGTTGTAAGGGAGGCAAGAAATTAAAAATAGCTGTATCTTGTTTCCTATTTGGGTTTCTGCAAATATGCACTTGACAGAAATTGTTTATTTTGTTATTTGAAGTAACTTTTGCCGTATACCAAAGTATAAACGAGATATACACTAAAACTAAAGCGGGAGTCAACAATTTGTGACGGGAAGTATAATTGTTCACATTGAAGCCTTGCTATAAAAATACCCTCAATATTCAGCCTCTAATGAATTCCGGAGCAAAGCCGGGTACCTTGGCTAGTAATAGCATATAATTTATATTTCTGGAAAGTGACAGGTGCAAACTCATACGGCGATGGAGAACATGTACTTCAGGAATAGTAGAGCATAATTAAAAGTTCTGAGGGCCCGGATAGAGTGGCTTCTCCCCGTTAATTAAATTTTCTGAATCTGCTTCCACCCAGCTTATTCTGTGGAAAAGTTAATAATTGAAATTGGGACTATTTCCCGATAGTGGTATAGCCAACTATTGGTAAATTCAAACGTCACCCAGAAGGTGGAGGAGGGGCTCATGAATGCATCCACAGTAAATTTAAATTCTTAAAAATTTCTATATTTATCACAAAAATTATTACGATCATTTCAATTGTGAATCCCACATTGTTAATAAAGTTTTGGATCTTATTTATGATCAACGCATGTCTTGCCGGTGTTTTGAATCACAATTCATAAATCCTTTTGAAATTTTATTAATGAGCTTATTAAGGAACTTTAGATATATTGAAGTTATTAATTTATATTAAACAACTAGCTAAGGTACCCGGCTTCGCCCGGGAAATCACTTGAGGCTGAATGGTATTTATTATGGGAAGGGGGATTTAGCTTATACAATATTTTTATATTTTCCCGTCTCAATGCTTAGGATTTACATCCTAGTCCGGCGTGCTGGGGATATGTTAATAATAAAAGTATTTTATACGTGCTTAATTCTACATAATACACAATATTTTTATATTACCCGTTTCCAGTGCATGTATCTTTGTTTATATATAACATAATCATAGGACAAAAGTGCATAAAACAAAAATTACTTTAAATAAAATAAACAATTTCAGTAAGTCAGCAGTAGTTTTTAGCGTATAACTCATTTATACTTCCGTATTCGGCAAAAGTGTATATAGCCAAAGTTACTCTAAATAACAAAATAACCAACTTTTATCATGTACATATTTGCAGAAAAACCAATGGAAAACGAAATACAGCTATTTTTAATTTCAGGCCTCCCTTACAACCCCCGCTTCTGTTCGTACCTCTAAATTTTAATATAGCTTATAATCAGGGAGGTGTTAATACCAAATCACATACGGAGTTTCGTTTAGTTCGGTTGTCTTTTGTGCAAAATAAAATTGTTGACTCCCACTATACTTTTTAGCGTATAACTCATAGGTATACAACAAAGATATATATAACAAACGTTACTCTAAATAACAAACTAAACAACTTTTGTTATGTGCATATTTTCCGGAAAACCAATAGGAAACGAAATATAGCTATTTCTAATTTCTGGCATCCTTATAACCACCACTCCTGTTGGTCTCAGAGTATATTAATATAGCCTAAAATTTAAGCTGGGCTAGTAGTAATATGCATACCAAGTTTCATAAAATTCGGTGGAGCCATTTACGATTCTATAAAGCACATACAGTCAAACATTCATTTTTATATATTTTATATTTTAGGATTGTGTATACCGTTGGCTGTAATAAAATTAAAAATTGGTATTAATATAAATAACTATGTTTGTATCTGTGTGTGCACAAAATTTCAACTGACCTCATTTTCTGATAGAGGTTTGAAAAACAAAATTCAAAAATTGAGTAGTGAGTATACAATCAATAAGTGAATTCCCTTAATGAGGCAATACTGAAAGTATCCTTCCTCGCCTTATGTTTGAAATGTCCATGAATTACTGATATTTACGACGACTGTTCAAAGGGCTATTTAGTAGAAATGGTATTCAGGTTTCAAAGGGCACACTATGTATAAGAGAGGAGGCGTTACAGGATTCAATTTCCTCTTATTTTAGGATATTTCCCATTTGAATGTCAGCTATTCAGGTTGTACTCAAAACATGAATTTGATATATATATATATATATATATATATATATATATATATATCGGTTAACACTTAAGCAGTAGTAATTTTTATTTAATCTTTACCAAACCCCATAGGGTTTATTTAGGTTTTTCGTAATTCTAATAAATGCATAAAATTAAGGACCGAGTTCATTTATGGCTGAAATCAGACCAGAAGGAATAGATGTTTTAGATGAGGAGCAAAATTAAAAAGTCGAAATATTTTATATTCTAATTTTATGAGTCGATTCAAAAAATTATATAATCAAACTTAAGGAAAAATAAATATTCTGCAATTGTTGTTCTATACACTTCTTTCAACTTCTCCATTTGTCTGTGTTTTTCAAATTTTCAGCCCGCAGATAAGCCCCAGGCATTTTCTCGTAATGAAACTATTTCATTAAACATTTCATATCCAGATTAAATTCAAAATCCTCATTACATAGGCTTCTTATTACAATTAAAAGCTCAGGTTAGCCATGTAAGGAGTGGCCTCAATAACCTTGATAATTATAGAATTGTGGGTTCGATTTCCAAGTGAGTACTAGGTATTTATTTAGCGAAGAACTCAATAAATAAAAGTCCGTCACGCAGGGGCTTAGCTAACTAAGCAGATTTCCCACGTATTTGCATTTATCTCAAAACCTAAAAGCTCAATGAGAACAATATTTGGTAATTAAGCTTCAAATAAAGTGCTTCATTCACATAATATAATATTATTAATATGAGATGAGTAGGAGTGGGGTTTACTGAAGACCGAAAACTAAAAAATGCAAATATCTCAGTTAATAATCAAGATAATGAAATAATGTCCATAACAAAATTTATAGAAAATTACATTTGCAATAACATTGGTTCTATAGAATTTTTCGATCCGACGCATAATAACGGAGATATTAAGAATTTTCGAAATTCCCCTCCCCCGTCTAAACCCCCCTCCCCCTGGTTCGATTTCAACCATTAACGAACTTGATCTGTATTTGTGTATAAAACGATTATATATCAAGTTGGGTAAAGATAAAACAAATATTGCTACCACTAGAGCGGTAACAGGCATATATATATATATATATATATATATATATATATATATATATATATATATATATATACAGTTTTGAACAGACCTCATTTTCGTCATCTCCTGGGTAGGATTGATGGACATTTAAAGAAAAAGAATCGAAAATCGCGTCATGAGTACGACCTCAATAGCTGATTTCCCTTAAGGGAAATCTGCTAAAAGCTGCTCATATTATTGAGTCGTCGATTGACGGAAATATAACGTTCAGCAAATTACATTTTAGGTAATTATTTGAATTTTTATCTTTACGTAAAATCATGAATGCCATCGTGACATATACATCATAAATACAACTTAAGAAAGAATTACGGAATGTAAACAATTCGTGCGAAGAAATAAAATACAAAATTTAAGAGTGGGTTAGAATACGAAATATAAACAATAAACATAACGAGACGACGAAAGAAAACCCGGATGTTATAAATATAGACCTTGGGTTTAAAAATAAGAACTCGGACTTACTCTGTTTCCCCCTTTAGGAAATACGATGTGCAACCTTGTTCTTCCATTTTATTCCTCGTAACCCCGATGTCCTTCCAAGAGATATTTCAGGTGGTTCAATAGAGACAGATATAGACTCGCTTAGGAGGAAACTGAACCGTTATACTTTCTTATGTCCTACTAATTTGTGTCATCGAATCAAGGAATCAAATATGATATTTATAGGCAATCGAATTTAATAACGCAAATTAAAATATGGTCATTTCATCCTTAATTGTGGTAGACATTTTTCGACACATATTCGTTCGTAAAATTCCAATCCACTGGAAATACGTACTATTAGCGTGCAATAATAATAATTATTATTTATATGTAAGGTGTTAAAATTTACTTTAATAATTATCAGCTAATTGTATTATGTTGATCGATTAATATATTTTAATAGTTTAGGTAACGCAAATATTAACGGTTTAGCGTATGTTAGTCAGCCTACTGCCAAAATTGCTGTCCTATCATTTGATTTTCTGAGTGAAGCACTCTCTTTAGAATTATTTAACAGTGTAAACAACATTGCACCCTCCTTAAAATAAATTTGAAGTTATTTTATTATTATTTTTATTTATAAATTCTGAATAATTTAAAAGCTTTAACTACGCTCAGCCTCACCTGGCTTTTTCATTTACGGGTCAAAGAATTCTCCTGTTCTTTGACTTTATAAGCACCCCGGTGTGCACGACCTAAACTCATAACACAATTACCTCTCTTTGTTCTTTACTTTGACGGAGCTTTTTCATTTTTAGCTGGAGAGCTGTAAAGTCAAAAACTCCCTTAAATACTTCACATAAAAGTATACGGAATCACTTTTGACCAATGTTTCTAGGTTTCAAAGTCTGACAAAGAAGAATTAAGATTAGCGATTTGAGCAAAGTATATTGTGGGAAATTTGGATTTATCCATTGGGTGAGTAGGTAGGAGCACTCCCTCGGAAGCTTTCATAAGATGAATAATGTTAACACATAACGACATAGTAGATATTCGATAGGGCTGGAAAAGAGAACATTCAATGAACCCTTGAGCAGAATGACATGGGATGAGGGCTGCAGCTGCCAGTCCAATGCCTTAATGAATACAAGCAAGTGGGCCTCAAAAAAATTTAAATCGTGCCTATGCTAGCAACCTCTCCCAAAACATTTTAAATATCCCAATAGCCTAGCTTCTACTATGCCTACAGTGCTATACCGCTTACATACACCATTACATAACCCTATAGGACACGCTACATAGCTCTAAAATCCTGGGAGAAGGGGCATTGTACAGCAGAAATTACTTTATTACTTTCTGATTATGACTCAGGATTCTTATTCCAAATGATTTAATTTATTTTTCACATATAAAATTATAGACAAGCATATATTTTTTATTTATTTTTACATATTACCTGACTATTTGTAGCATTAGGGGAACAATGACATAATACAAAGAAGTGAAAACCTACTTTGAGTACCGATTGGAAGACAATTACCAATATTTCACGCTTATATTAAAGTATCAATAAACAAATCACGGATATGGGAAAAAAAGAAGAACGATTAAAGTGTGTGTGTACGTATGTGCTTAATAATACTTAAGTGTGACGTACCAATTCAATTTATTCTGTTAGCAATCAATTGTGCCCCTGGTTAAAGAATATAATTTCTATTTAACGCTAATAACACTTTTTATTCTCCTTTTATTTATGGTTATCATCCAGTGATTCCATGGAAACTTCGTACATAAATTGAGGACAGTTTTTAAACATTGTGGAGGGCTTGTCAGGAAATATGAAAATAAAAATAGGTATTAACTATATTTTTCACTAAAATAAAAACGCATAAATTTAATGGCAAACAAACTATATACGTTACTGAGAGTAAAGATAGTAAGTAGGGGCATTAGCTCAATTGTAAATGGGAAAAAATAGTACAGTATTTTTAATATTTAAAATTAGGATTGGGAGAATCTTTTAGTTTGTGGCTACTTTTTGGATATAAATTGACTGCCTTCGGTATTGTAGACGAACATCTATACATGAAACTAATAAAATAATTACTCTTGTTAGTAATAATTTAGTCTTTTATTTCTTAGTCATATCATAGCATAACACGAACCAGCTTGAAATAAGTAATGCTTATTATTTAGTCATGTCCTATTAATGTAGTGTAGTCCGTCAATTGTCCTGGTTTATATGGTCTAGCGAATCCACTAACAGCTTCATTAGTGCAAACTCAAAAAATAAAAATAATTTTTTTTTTCAAGCAATAAAAATATTAGATAACGAGAAACATATTGAAAACGTAAAAAATAAAGAGAATTCTTTTATAATTAATAATATAAACTAAGTTAATTAAAAAAGTAAAAATAAAAAACCTCGACATTCAGCCATAAGTTCTAAATTCTTTGATAAAATCTAATTTTGAATTTTAAAAACATATTTATGTACACATTTTACAGTTAATGTCTTTGAAATAACAACATTACAGTCCTGAACTGCATTTAGTAACTGAAGCGCTTATTTTCAAAGCTAGAAAAACGCATCCTAAAATCTTATAAACTCAAAAAAGCAATATAAGGAAAATAATGAGAACCAATCATAATACGATTTTGCTGAATAGTATATTATTTTGTACATAATTTTTCTCGAATATAATGGAATAATAACATTTTCTTAAAAAAAGAAAAAAGGAGTGAAGGATTAGTTTATTTTCAAATTAGGCGGCATATATATTTTGAGTTATTTGTGTCAAGTTTAGAGCAATATGAATACCTTCACTAGAATTAAAAGTTCCAACAACTATAACGTCGATTTTGTGGAAATTGCACTTTTCAGATATTGAAAATAGACTGAATTACAATCTCTTTTTAATGATTGTAAAATAACTATAGTTTAGGAATGTTATATGAAATCTTTTAAGAAATTTCAAAAATGTTAGTAGTATTTAATATTGTCACTCTAAAAATATAGTGTAAAATGTCTTTTATCCATTAATATTATTAGTTCCGAGCCTAATTTATATTTACAAATTAATATAATATTGAAAATGATAATGTAAGAATAACATGACCACTTATCCTGAGATATAGTAGAGTTAGCGGGAAATGGGGCAAATATAAAGAATATTGTTCAGTAAATTTTATGTTCCATTATAAGGTTTGTTACTAACAACTTGAACATAACTACTTCACATTTAGAGATCGTACGAGACTATTAAACATCGGAAATAACTGAGATCATTTGAGTTTTCTATAATAATCGGAAAACGGAAGTAATAAGGTTTAACGCGAACACCTTGTAGGCGACTTCTCATAAAACGAATCAATAACTGCTCTCCTCCTTTTGATAGAGACGAATTGACAGCTTTGTTAGGTGGAAAAGTATTGTATGGAAAGGTAACAAGTGGTTCTGTTGGTCATGAATGGTGTTCGATGATTTACGATGGAAAATAGGATCAAGCTGAGCTGAGAAGTACACTATCCTGCCAGTCTTCCGTGGAAAGAAAATCACCATGTACTATTTTTAAGCAAATCGTAAAATAGAAAGGAAGGATTTGTTAGTTTCGTGTATGTTTTTTCCATACCTCTCGCAAATGGGAACAACAACGTATTACATCTTATTCTCAGTGGGAATCTAGTTATAGTCGAACTGAGTTTTCTTTTGTTGGGGTGAAGGGGGTTAAATACCCAGAAATAGGGCTATTAAGATAATTTCATCTTTGCGTATTCATCATTAGACAGCTGCAGTTCCCATGAAAATATCTTCATCGCCTCTCCATTTATTTTCCACAGACTGATAACACAGTAGAAAGTGATGAAGTTTTTATAGGACTATAATGTCTTGGGGAACATTTACATCTATAAAATGTTAAAATGATAGCTAGAAATACAAATAAAATAAACGAGGACTGCTGCAAAGGAGCGTAATAAAACCTCTAGGGGTCTGGGAGTAATGAGTCATAAAAAAGATATTCAGAGCCGTCAAGGAGCTGAATAGATCAGTGGAACGAAGAAACAGTTTACTTATAAAATTTTATGTCAGGCCTAAATGAGGTTATTTATTGTAACAGAATGCAAATGCAAATGAGTCATCCCTGCCATAAACTGTATAAAAGAAATGTATTTATTTCCATTGAATGTTAACAAAGCATCAAATATTTTTATCTAGAAATATTATGTTAATTAATTTCTCTACATATTAAATAGCGTTTATACTTATATAATACATTCGCTATAAAATTAGGTAAAATTCATGAATATATTTGATAAAATCTATCAATTTAATAATTATATATAATAAGTTATTTTCGTTGACGCTCTAAATATATAACGTGTATTTTCAATTTATTGACGTGTTTTGTTATTAGGCTTATATTTATTGAAGGTTGACTTGCTTTATAAATGATGATAAACTTGTCTCCAACTTAAAGAGACAATTTACGATGGATCATTAATTATTTTTTGACCGATTTTTCTAACAAATATTTTCTACTTTTATTCAATAACTGAACATTTGTGATAGAATTTACCTTGTGCATAAAACATCTTCAGTCATGAACTTCTTTAGTTTATTTTTAACAATGAATTTGTTTTAATACATTCAGGCAGTGCGTTAATGTCTCTTAATCCTGAAAATGATACATTTTTATCGAAATATTTATGTTTGTGGTTCGGGGTTTGAAACATTTTCTCGTATCTTTTTTTATCATTATGTGTTATACTATTTCTGTAAAACAATTTCATGTTTTGTTTCACAAACAGTATTGTTTGGCAGATATATATTGAAGGAAAAGTCATTATTTGCTCTATTCTGCAATTTAAATATTAAAATATGATTTTTTGAGTTGCCGCAATGCAGAACTCCATAAGTTAATCGAGTACGGAAACAACCATAGCGACGCCCCAGTTACTTAACTGATTTTCTGAATAACTTGAGGATTCAGGACAGTTAAAATTGGAGATGTCAAACTGAATATCCAACATCGCTAACAGAGGGAAAGTTCAGATATGCCTGTAGCAGAGTCTTCAATGTTCTTACTTCCTTGTACGAAGCAAAGGAAGTATTGCAATCTCAAAAAGTTCCCGTATTCATATTTTGTCGGAATTATACGTTTTAACCCTCCCTGAATCATCTTGACTAGTTTAGGCGATAGGTCTGTCCTCTTGAACATACCTAACACATAACTCAAAAACTAATAGCCTTGGAATAAAATTTAATATTTACGGTTATCGTAATATCTAGTTGTGCGCTTCCGTTCTTGATCAAAATTGACCAAGGAGTGGAGTTAGACCAAAACGAATATAAAATAAAAAATTCAAATTTTTTCGTACCTATTAGAGATAAAAAAGTCCGTCACGCACGGGCTGCGTAAACTAACCAGATTTCCCTCGTGAAGTTTACTAATAGATAAATCTACGTACTGGTAACATAACACCACCGTGAATAAATACAAACGGAAATAAGAAATGTTTCATCCAATTTCAAGAACCTGCCGTCAGGTAGCGTTAGGGTAGAAATGTAAACAAACGGGTCTGTCCGCTTCACACCGGAAAGAAAAACTATTACTGAAATATATCAGAATATAACATATTAATTTTATTGAGAACTATTTGCTATATCTAGTACTGTAGTTAATAATAAGTCAGAATAATTGTTATCTCAATCAATCAAATTTTAGTAGTCCAAAACCTTAAGACGGGGGGGGGGGTCACCGGGACATATTTGCATGTATCTCGTATAATAAAGGTCTCTTCAATACAATTTTTGGTATTTAAATTTCGAATAATGTGATTTATTAGGTAGCTGAGTATTGTTTATGTAACATGAGTAGAAGTGGCGGTTTGCTGGTGGCTGAAAACTGAAAAATGCCAATATCTCGTTTAATATTCAAGATAGAGAATAAATGTATAAAACAATATTTATAGTAAATGTTATTTGCAAAAAGATTGATTCTATACAATTTTTCGATCCGACGTATAGTAACGGAGATATTTCTAATTTTCTAAAATCCCCCCTCTAAACCCCCCCTTCCACTGGGCTGATTTCAGCCGTTAACGAACTTAATCTTCCTTTTTACCTAAAACTACTAAATACCGAGTTTGGTGACGATTAAATAAAAATTGCGACCGCTATAGTGTTAACAGATAAATATATATATATATATATATATATATATATATATATATATATATATATAATTTTGAACGGACCTCATTTTCGTCATCTCCTGGGTAGGATCGATGGACATTTGAAGAAATTTTTCGAAAATCGCGTCATGAGTACGACCTCAATAGCTGATTTTTCTTAAGGGAAATCTGCTAAAAACAATTACATATAGCCTTTTATGTTTAAAATTAGACCGATAAATTATGTGTCATATGATATTTTTCGATGCAATATGCATAGGGAACGGAGATATCGTAAAGGACTTTCAAAAGAAATCATTTTAAATGAAGTATAGCAAAATATTTATTTATTCATTTTATTAGAAGTACAATGACGTCGTGTGTATCCACATCAGACTTTTGGGGTATAAGTTCTTAGAAGAGGCATTTAAATTGCGACATCTAAGAACATTTATAAAATGGTGGTTAACAATTGGAAAATCTATTTTATATAATGTATAGTTAAATAAGCCTGTTCGTTCAATAGTTGGACTGTAGCAATATTGCCTGTACCTGTATCTGCCTGTATACACATACATATAATTTTGAACGGACCTCATTTTCTTCATCTACTGGGTTGGATCGATGGACATTTGAAGAAATGTTTTGAAAATCGCGTCTTGAGTACGACCTCAATAGCTGATTTCCCTTAGCGGAAATCTGCTAAAAACTATACACAATGGTTTATTCATTCTGTTAGACACCAACATAGTGCGGGAGGCAAAGAGGGTGCCTTGTATAAATTCTGATTCAGCCTTATCGATCCTAAGTCATGGCCCTTCATCTTTCCTAATCAAAATTTCTAGTCATAAACCCTTCACGAACTTCTTCCTATCAGTTTTTCTAGGCTGCCCTAAGGTGTTTTTTTTTTCACTTTCAACTCGTAAACCACACTCCCTATTTTCTGGTCGAGCTTCCGCGAAATAGCAACACAAGCTTTATCCAATGTTCCTTCTGTTTTAACAAATTTCATTTAATATACCACGACCCATCCGTACGATGGATTTAATACAATAATCATTCAGTATTTATATATTACTATTATACAATCTATAACAGTATTTAGACGCGAGTTCGCTAATCCGTAGATCCCTAGTTATTACACAAACAC